>JACAXG010000075.1:1830239-2404107 GCA_018881555.1 Amblyornis subalaris
AGATTGGAGATTATTCACCGTGCTGGGGATGTGGGAAAGCCTCTCTCTCTGACACCTATCCCTTCCCCTCCAGCCTCCCAAACCTCACTGCTGCTGCTTCCCCTGGCCCATTACCTGTTGTGGTAAATTATTAGTTACAGTCAGAGGCACAGGAGGCATTTGTCAGTGCAGACACGTAAAACTGAGCAGATTTTATATCAGAACAAATTCAGAGCTCTGTAATCTGCCTCAAACCCCTCTGGTTGAGCAGGTTTTGTGGCAGGTAAGCCTGGGCCCAGCTCACACACCACAGCCTGAAAACGTGGGCTGTATATTTTGCTCCGGGGGGATTTTTCATCCATGAAAGGCTTCTTTCACACCAGGCTTAACAACTGAGCAACGTTCATGTTGAGAATGGATTAAGAAATCAGCAGCCACTGTAATGTTTAGCTACAGTGAGGTCTATCTGATCCCAAAGAAAGCATTGTAAGCCACCTATGCTTAGAGTGAAATCTGAATTTATGTATTTTCAAAGCATTACATGCAGAGATAATCAGCCTGATAGAGCCTCTGATTTACGTGGGGCTSGTGGGTGATTGTGAGCACGAGGGGTTCTGGCAGGGCCGGTGCTTCGCTCTCTGATACCACAGGAGTAACAGGGCAGTTGCAGAGGTAAAAATAATCTTGTAAGTGCCAGAGTGGCACATCCCTTGCCCATTCCTAGTGGGTGCTSTCTGGGAAATATCTAGCTGTGTTTTCCAGGTGAAAAATGGGAATGACTCCATCACTCCAGGTTATTTAGTGCTAATCTCAGCCGTGGAGGATGCACAAACATCACCTCTCTGTTGGAAAGGGGAACAGAACACCTGTATTTCTTTAGGAAGTTGGTTCAGGGCAATATGGGAAAATACCAAGTGTGTCTCTCCACAGTGATAAATACTCCTGAATGGAATTCCACTTTTTTCAGAGGTTTAAAGTACATAAACAGGAGGGTGGGAGGTGCCTGTGAGATCGTCCTTATGGAGCTGTGGGGCAGCTCCTGGCAGGTGAAGGATGCTCAGGGGGGTCTGAAGCTGCTGAAGGGGCTTGAAGGGGTTGCTGAGGGGCTTCAGCTCAGACCTGCAGTGAGGCTGTAGGGAGGTCATGAGCAGGGCCAGCTTTAGGGAAGGGCACCGGGAAGGGCATKGGATTGCTGGCTCCAGACATGTGCTGGCAGCTCAGGAGCCCAAGGTCCTTCTAAGGACCTGTGGAATGGGGTTTTCAGTATCCAGATGAGCTGGATGGCAGCTGGAAGAAAACATTCCAGCCTTACTCCCAGGCCCCCTCTTCCCTGATTTTAGGCAGGCTGTGAATACTCAGAGTCCCAGAAGGGCAGYGCTCACCAGCTGGAAAATGGGAGAGGAGCAAGGGCATCCCGGGAGGGGTTTGTGCTGTTGTTGTGCTGTTGTTGTCAGTGGCTCCACTGAAATTAAACCTCTGCCAGAGGACTCAGCTCCTGCAGCCAGGCCAGCTTGGAAAGGGCAGGAGCATCGCATCAGTATTCCTGGCAAATTCCGACTGGGACCAGATCAATTGGAAATTATTTTCTTTAAAAAAATATGAATGTAAAGAATATATAAATATATTCCAGAATATGTAAAGGTATTCCTGCAGGGTGAAAAAAAAGAAGACAAGTAATAAATGGAGATTAGAAGTGGAGGTTGTGACAAATAAAAGTAGATATTTAATTTAATCCTCCCCAACGCAGCATTGCTGAGCTTGGATTTGTTACATACCTTGCTCCTTAGCCGCTGCTGGTGCTTTTTAATTGCCATAATTACTTTATCTGCTTTTAAAATAAAGCTTTTATTTTAGTTTCTGAGATGTAACCAAGTGAGGTTTAAAGCTACAGGATATTATGKATGGCCTGTCACTTGTGACAGCATTTTAAGTGATATTCCTGGGTTTTTTGACCCAAATCTGCTGTTTACTGGCTTTACTCTTTAATGCTGATGAGTTTGTTATTTCTCTTCAGATTTAATATTTGCACACTTGGTTTTATTTGATTATCACTGAAAGACTTAATTTTTCCCCTCATCCTGGGGTTTCCTTTTCATTTTTCTATTAATTAAATCTCAGCCTTTTTCTGCCTGTGCCAGTCAGACGCACTGAGGCACTTTTAATTAGCTGCATGTCCTACTAATCTTGCAAAACCCTAATTTTGATTCATAATTTTTTTTATTTGTTTGCTTTATGACTTGTGGCCAAGCAGTTTCCTCTCGGGTGCTGGTGGGAGGTTTATGTGCTGCCTTGGAAGCTGGAATCACCGGAGGGAGGGATGGGGCCACGGCAGCTCCCGAGGGAAATCCTGCCTGGGGAGAAGAGACACAGCCTCACCCCACTTGTCCTCCTCAGAGCAAAGCTGTGGTGTCTTTGTAGCGGGAGAGCACCTTCACATCCTTATTCTCAGCTGGAAATTTCTTTTATTTATATATATATAACATTTGTTTTATATATATATATGGTTTCTTTTTAATAATATATATGATTTCTTATATCTATTAGGAACATATACAATATGTATTTTCCTTTAAAAATAAGAAAGATACGGGAATTTATATATATAGATATATTTTAGCTTATGAGTATATTATATTTTAGTAGTTTAGTATTGGGAGAGATTTTATACATACCTTTTCTCTCTGTCCATTTAAACCTTGAAAAAACCCTTTAGTCCATCCCTAAATTTGCAGACCATTTTTAGGAGCATCACTGAGTCTTCTGCTGAAAGAATATCYGTGAAAAGATTATTTTCTCTTTTTTTTGGTACCCATTCATTTTAGGAAATCAGAGCAATAGTGGCACYCAAATAAGTTATAAAGTCCGATGTGAAGTTTTACATTGTTTCCTTTGTTCCTGCTGAAAAAAAAAAAAAGGAGCAGAGCTGTGTGCCACTGGGAATGGTGTGTGTTCCACAGGGATGGATGGATCCCGGGATACAATTTAAATAGCTGGGAAGAAGTGGATGAAAAGAAGATTTACTTCTTTCTGTTAAATCTTTTTGTTGTGACATTTCTGGTTTATATGAGTCAAATGCAGTGGAYTTTGGTAAAGTTTAACTGGAATCAGATCCTGAAGTGATCTAGTCTGGGGTGGGAGCCAGCCTGGAGAAGGGCAAGGGAGGAGGTCACAGTGTCCAGGGGTGCCAGGGCGCAGGTGACAGAGTGGAGGGGTCACACAGGGGGTGYCCCAGGATGTCACACCTGGAGTCTGCCCAGAAAAAACCCTCCCGTGCCAGAGTGGAGGTGGAATTCACACCAAAGCCGTGTCCCAAGGCCAGGAAACACCCGATGAATTCCAGCTGATGTGAGATGAAAAAGGACCGAGGGAGAAAAAACCCAGAAGTCCCAGCTTTGGCCATCTCGTAAGGAACTATTTGTCTGAGCTCATGTTGAACCTTTTCCCAGGATTTTCCAGCCTTTCTTTTATTCTCCACTGTGCCGATTGCCAGGACAAACGTGTGGATTTGGGAGGCTCCTCTGGCTGGATTCAGGGCTGGGACTGGCTGGGAAGGGCCCATCCTGTGTTGGTGGGGGCTGCAGCCTGTCCATGCCTTGGGACAGAGCAAGGTGAATCCTTCCCTGGAAGGGGAAATCGATAGGATGAAGTGCAGGGAATTCTAGAGCTCATGTTTGAGCTGCTGGAGAGGGTGTGTAGATATAATATTTTATTTGGTTGAACTGGATGATCTTGAGGGTCTTTCCCAGTGTAAATGGTGGTGTGGTTTTAATGCCTTGCTTTGGGGTGAGGTGTCCCTGAGAGCCCCAGGCTGGATTCAGGGAGAGAAGGGGACTGTGATCCCACCATCCCCCTGGACACGTCCCGTGCCTCCTGCACAGCTCAGCTGGGTCAGCTYTGGTGCTGATGGAGCAGCTCCAAACCATTCAATCCTAAAGAAAACTTCGGTTGGGGATGGTTTATACTATCAAATGCTCTAAATATTAATTGAGGTGATTCTGCAGAGCCTCCCTGATTAAAACACCATTTTTTCCATGCAAAAAAATGGATTGTCAGGTTTTTGTTCTGCTCTGTGGCATTCCAGATCCGAGTCCCGATGTGGGACCAGGGCCAGCCTCAGCTCAAAGGCTTTTTCACTTTGAAAGAATAGAGGGAAGGAAGAAAGAAGCAGAAAATATATTAAAATGCAAGATTTTATATTAGTTATGTGATCCCCCGGGAGCAACCATAAAATTATGTGGCTTTTTCGTAGCCATTTACTATTCAATATAAAAAGRGGAGTTGCCATAACAACCACTGCATCATATGACATCTGATACCTTGGCGAAACAGGGAGCTCTTAAATCAACTCCCCAAATTTCATATGAAAGTAAATACATTTTACTGGTGATTGCAAGGCAAGTTTGCATTGTGACAAGGAATGTGGCACCATTTCCCGTGCTCAGCTCCCAGCCTTTGGGCCCCATCCTGCAAAGTGGCTGAAGCTTTCAAGCCCTGGAGCCGACATTACTCAGCAGTGTGAGAGATTAGATGGTAGAGGAGTTTGTTTTCCTAAGTAAAATTAAATGAAAGGAGCAAATGACACCTTTTTTTTTTCTTGCTGACTGGAGAATGCCAAAAAAATGAAGAAGTTGAGTTCTATAACAGCTGAAGTTCCAGCTGCAACTGTGTGAGCAGCACAAAGGAGGGAGACAGGGGGGTTAAAATCGAAATTAAAAGGATGTTTGTGTAAGCTCACACTGGACTTTGGTCTCTCTCACAATCTGGTCGGCACGTGTGACGTTAGGGGTAGCAGTGACWTCACCCTGGGGATGCTCTGGCTCCTCTGCCAGCACTGAGGCAATTCCAGGAGCAGGAAGAGCAGCCAAGAGGTGCAAAATGTTTGTCAAATGATCCAGGAGCTCTTTGGGTCTCACCTGGTGCAGSCCAGGAGGGTCCCCACCACTGGGTCCCCGCAGGTGGTTTCATTGTAGCCTTTTGGTGCCTCCCTGCTGATACTCCTCAAGAGGAGGGATGCTGTTCCCCACATCTAGCATCGATTTTTTTCCTGGCAATGTCTGTTTTCCAGGCAGAGAGAATGCTGGGATAATGGTGRGGGAGATGGAACCCCCACGGGGCCCGTGGTGGAATGTCAAGCCAAGGTTTCCTAAATTAGGCGTGGTACATCTGATTTAAGGATTCTGGTTTGGATATCTGTTTGATTTGTTGGTTTGTTTTGATTTTGTTCTCAATATGTAAAAAAATCATTATTTATTCATATTTATTATTCATGTGTGGGCTGTTCCTTTCGTAAGCAAATAGACAAGATCACCAAGTTGCTAAGAGAGACTTTAGGTTCCTAGGTTTCCTCAGCAAACACTGTTTTTGCCATTTCCCTTCCTAATTTTGTATCCTTGTCCTTCATCACATTCAAATTCCCCTCTAACCAAAACACCAGGAACTATTTTCAGCAGCAAGATGAGGCAACACCATTTCTTTTTTAGCAGCCAACCTGTTCCAAAGTACCTACTTTTTGTACCAAAACCAATTTCAAAATGAGTGTGACAGTGTCTGACACCGAATTAATCTCCCCATGACCTTGCAATAAGAAACGTAAGTGCAAGAAAATAAAAAGTTATTGTTTTATTGCTTTAGCATCACCTTTGAGGCTGAGGGCTCCTGCGTCACTGCCCAGTGCTGCCTGTCCGTGCTCTGTCCCATCAATTAAAATACTTCTCATTTTTGACACAATTCTTGAAGTTAATCTTTCCACTGATGTTCGTCATTGGAGTGGAATTTACATTTGTTTTGTGTATTTTTAGCTTTCTAAAGCAGYCTTGAAAACTATTCAGCCTGGATTGTTGGCATTTCGCTGTGCACAGACACGGTGTTTTGTGGCTAAAGGTCGTTTTTTTGGATGGCTTGTAGGGATTTTGAAGGCACAGGGATTACACCAAGCACACGTAAGGAGGATGTGTGTGCAGACACAGCCTCTGTGCACAAGTTCTTGTTCTCCAGCTTGTGAAATGTTGGTTTTGTGCAGAGAGTGGTTGCTGACCCCCCCCAAAAATATATGGGAAATCCCCCGTGCAGCTGGCAGGGAGCCACACCCTCAAATTCCAGCAGGAATTACACTGAGACACGTGGGCAAATATTCCCTGTGGTGCAAGGGACAGAAATGCTCCACCTTGTAAAAGCAGTGGCAAAATAAGGCCATTTAGGGTTTTTTTTCCCCCCCACAAATATCCCACAGATATCAAGCAGTTCATGATGGACCTCCAGGCAAATTTGCAGCCACAACTGAAACACTGAGCATCTGTCAGAAATCCTTTCCTGAATTCCYCTATCATGCTCCAAGCAGTAATAATATGTTCATTTTGGAAATTGGTTGGACTCTTTCGAGTTTGAAGAAGTTATTAAAAATACATCTATCTTTTTAAAGGGGTCATTATAGCCCAGTGGATATTTTGAAGGGGAAGCACTGGCTGTTCATGCAGGGTGTATCAAAACTCAGGGTCCTAATTTTCCCTTTGGAAATCTCAGTTTCAAGTTGTTTTCTTCATGCTGACGTTGAGTTTTTCTGGCTCTGGGGACAAGTCACGCGTCCTGGGCAGTGTGGGACAGACAGAGAGGAGAGCTCAGCAAACCCCAGCTTTTGCTCCAGACAACCATTGTTTATCACCTTGGCTCAACTCTTAATTACTGAAAATGAAAACGTGCCTTCTTCTGAAAGTCTCCTCCCTTGGGTGTTACTTTGTTTTTCTGAGTGGCTGATACATGAAAGCAGAGAAAAGGCTCCAACCCCAAACCTGAGCCGACCCTCTCAGATCTCCACCCTGCACATCGACAGCCACAAAGTGGTTGAGAGACTTGATGCAAAGCTGATAAAATGCCAAAAATTCCTCATTCTCTCTCTTGGGGAGCAGGGAGGGTTGTCTGGAAAACGTCAACAATAAAAATTGCATTTAAGTGGTACATAATGCAGCAGCTACTGTGGGCAGGGGGACCTGCAGCCAGAGGAGGGGGTTTAAAGAGCACAAGCTCCAYGCACTGTCTCCCATCCCGGCTGGAGCACCCGGAGCCAGCACTCCGAGCTCTCCTGGGCATGGGAGTCAYGAAGTAGAAAAGGTTCCTGAACACAAAAACCACTCAGAGCAAAAAACTTCTGCTTCTTGGTAATTCTCATTTAAAATTGGCTCAATCCACAGTTAGTGTGAACTGATGCTGCTCTGTTGCATTGTGTGCATCCATCCACCCACCCACCCATTTATTACACCAGTGGAAGACACCACCCATCACAATCTCCCCTTCTTGGCCCTTTCCCTGTGTCCCTGTGTCTCTGTTGGGGACAGATGTCCTCGCCAGTGGCTTTGGGCACCCCAGGGGTGACAGCCTGGCTGGAGATCCCCTCTCCCCCAGGACCAGCCGGGCTCAATTAGCCCATTTGGGAGCGGAAGGAGGAGATTGGAAAGGATTATGCTGAGAAAACAAGAAGGCAGTATTTCTTCTTCACCCAGTAAAAGGAATAAAAGCTTTTCTTAAAACCATCCCACTTCTTAAAAGAAATTCCATTTCTTGAAGCCATTTTCTTCTGCAGTGTCTGGGCACATCCCTTCTTTGTGGGATCTCAGTGCTGGGGGCCGGGCTGGGGCGAGCCTGGGCAGCCCCTCTCATCCCAAAAAGCTCCATCAGAGCAGCCCTGTGCTGGAGCCAAGCTGTGATTCCTGCTGGACCTCAGCCCCTTCCCCAACCCCCCTGGCACCCACCATAAAAAATCCCTTGGCAGGTCCTGCCTTTCACTGGCCAAGACTCGAGGAGGGARGAGGTGCCCGGACCAGCCACCCACACGCTGCTCCACAAACAGCAGGAAAAACAAATCTGCTCCTTTGTAGTTTTATTTTTTTTACCAGCAGATAAAAGAAAAATAGCTTTCTAGCTTTTTTCCCCCTGCGGTTTCGATGTTGTTTTTTTTTCCTCTGCTAAACTGTGTATTTTTCAGCTCAGTAAAGTATTTATTAGGAATCTTTACAGACCAGTCTGCTGGTGAATTATATATTGTACAGCTTCGGCGTGAGCTGGGGAAAAAAAAAAAAATTATGACATTTTTTCCACCCAGACTGATTCTATCCAATAGCAATAGGAAAATGAGGGTTTACTGGGAAAGCTTTAAGTTCAGCTCTGCTTGCCAGAGCAGCAGATACCTTTTGTGCCTTGGTTCATGTGCATTTCTATAGTGTAATTTTCCTTTCTAACTCACAAGCAAAGCTAAAGCTGAGAACTAGCAAAGTGTCCAACAGCTATGGTTTTTCTCTTTTCTTTTTTGCATGGATTTCTCACTTTAGAGCAATTGTTTTCCAGATCATCCTTAATTCAATGCACAAATACCAGCCCCGGCTGCACATTGTGAAGGCAGATGAGAACAACGCTTTCGGCTCCAAGAACACRGCTTTCTGCACCCACGTGTTTCCAGAGACCTCCTTTATTTCAGTGACCTCCTACCAGAACCACAAGGTAGGCAGCTTTTTGGGCTAAGATGCTTCATTTCTGGTCAAGGACTTCGCAAGAGGATCTTCCTGTTCTGCTCTTTGAAAGGCAAGTTTCCGTCCTGGCTTTAAGGACGAGGGATGAGCCGGCGGATGAAGCTCTGGAAGAGCAGGAATATTGCTGGTAACAATATTTTGGCAAACCCTGGGCTCTCCTGACTCGCTGTGCTCGTAGAGCTGAGATGTCATTCAAACAGCAAAGCACATCTAATAATGACCAGTAAAGCTTGCTCATAAATCTGCAGCGAAAAGTAATTATAGAATGTGTGTTTAGTGAGACAGACGAGGAATGTAACCATAAAAATGGAGCTCAGAGCTGGCTCTGTGGTTTGCACGTGGAGGCAGGAGGGGGTTGGGGGTCTGGGGGTGTTTTTGGGGGGGTGTAAAATACAAAGGGCTCAGTTCTGTGCCCTGGGTGGGTGTCAGGAGCACCTGTGTGCTGCAGGGGCTGGCTTCTCTCCTGTTTGAGTGTGCTGGGAGTGGTGGCAGTGGGCAGAGTTCTGTCTGAGGGTTTTGCCAACCCAGGTTCCCAGCAGGACTGACAGCAGTGGGACAGTAAATTGTCACCTCCCTGTGACAGCAGGAGCACTGTCACCAGGGCAGGGACAGGGAAGGATGACAGGAGGGGATGGAAAAGCTCCAGATTCTATCCTGCTACTGCTCTGCCTGCTTTTGCACAAGCTCCTGCTCCCAGGTATTTTCCTAATTGTAAAGTCCAACTGCAGGGCTGTATGAGGTTTAATTGGAATTTTTAAAGTGCACCARGATTCATAACTAAAGGTGCAGAGTGAGGTAGCACTGCCAGARCCCTCCTGTCACCCCAAATGTGAAATCTGCCGTGTGTTACTGGACCAGTTCCTTTCCTACACATTCATAGGAAAATCCTGCAGGAACAGGAACAAGTGTGAAATTCTTCCTGCCCAATAACCTGACCAGAGCTTTTCCTCCTGAGCAGCATGCCTGCGTGCCCTTTGATGCTTGAAGCATAGAGTCCTTGCAAAAATTTTGCAATTAGTGAGCCAGTTAAGAGACTCAGAGCAGAAATATGGATGTGTTATGGTAAGGCAGGGTGGGGGAAAAGTGCCCATTAGGACACTGAAGGTAGAAAAGTTGTAGCTGTTGATGTAAAATGACCAATTGCCCAAGCATGGTTAACCAACAAGACTCAAAAGAGCTTATATTTAATACATACTTAAAATGTCTCGTGTCAATAGTGCCTTTCATCCCTAAAGTTCCCAAAGTGCCCCATAAACTCCATACTTGCACTGTCACTGCCATACAGCCAGTGCTGGGGGAGGTTTGKAGAGGGAGGGCAGCATAGGGTGGACCTGACAAATTTAGGGAAAATGTCCCAGATGAGCCCAAATTCTTTTGTGAGGATCCTGTGAGGAGCTGCTGTGGTGCTGCTCAGCTCCTGCCCTGGGATCTGCAGGCTGGGGGGGCTGGACACTGCCCAGAGCAGGGGACAGCGTGGCCTGCAGCAGATGACAGGAGGCAGAAGGTCTCACCACGATCTCACTGTGGTCTCAAAAAAATCTCAACCTCGGAGAAACACCTCAATGGTTTCAGTTATTCTCTTAGGCATTAACAATTAAAATCCTGGTCTGGGTGTATTTTACAAGGTACAAACTGCTGAACTATTTTTAGCTCAGAAATAACTTGCTAGCAAGAAGTGTTGTTGCAAATAATTGTATTCGTAAAGAAAAAATGAGAAAGCTGAGGAAGGAGGCTACCCCTGAGCACAGGTCAGTGGGGAAGGTGTGTGTGCAGCCCAAATCCCCTCCTGGGTTGGATAAGGCCGGGGGAAGGTGACAAGGAGGGACTGAAGTCCTGATCCTGCTCACGTCAGAGGAAAACCACGGTCACTGAATAACAAAATGAAATTAAGATGTACGAACCTGCTGTCAGGCTGTGGGTTTGGAAGGATCCTACACTTCTTGTGGTTCATCAGCTGCTGGGAGCTTCCCTAGAAGAGCTCGAGCCCTCGAGGCTGGTTAAATTCACATGTCACCACCTTTCCCGTCCATCACTGATACCGGCCAGCTGTTTCCTCTGGAGTTTTTTTGGTGAGGGATATTTTTCAACATTGCTAAAAATGTAGTTGTTACTTATAGCAACACTCATGCAAAACCATCCCAAAGCTGAACTGGCTGCTCTCCTCACCACTAAAATGGGATGCAGAGGGCTCACAGGAGCTGTGCTGCCTCAGGTAGCCTGGAGATGAAGCACTGTGTGAGTTGGGATGCTTTTCACAGAGACAAAATGACTGAATGGTGGTCATAAATGTGTATAGAATTCTTATGGAAATTAGGGAAAGCCACACCATAGTAAGGGCTCTCTAGCACATAAACACAGGAAACCTTTTAAATTAGACAAAAGAATGCAAGGCCTAGAAGACCCAGACTCGTAGCTCTGCATTTCACAGGAGGTCACGCAGGACTGGGCACCTCGAGACCCACCATCTCAGCTCTGCTGCTGCTGCACTTTTGGTCTGATCTGCTTTCAAACACTTTACCATTAGTTTTGTTCTTTTCAAGATAACCCAGCTGAAAATTGAAAACAACCCCTTTGCCAAGGGGTTCCGGGGCAGCGACGACAGCGACCTGCGCGTGGCACGGCTCCAAAGGTACTTCATTCCTTATCCTGCTTCTCGTGTGCTGCAGCTCTTTGGAGAGGCAGTTAAAAGGTGCCAGAGCCATGGGGCATCGTGTTTTCTTGTGCTTGAATGCCATTTATGTCCCTCAAAAGCTCTTCCTCAGTGACTCAGTGACACACTCTGTGCTGTCAATTCTTGCCCACACCCAGAGGAGTGCGATGAGTTCATCGGATGAAGCAACGAGTGGTGAAGTCATTGGCTGGAGATGCTCTAGGGAAGCCAAACCAATATTTCATCATTCTGTTGATGGAATTCTGATGATGCTGATCGCTGTCTAACCAGTAATAATTTTTCTCACCTCTTTCAGCAAAGAATATCCAGTAATTTCCAAAAGCATCATGAGGCAGAGGTTGGTGTCCAGTCACGGCCAGCTGTCAGCAAAGCCAGATGTTAACCCACTTCATGGGAATCACCAGACCCTCCAGCATTATCAGTATGAGAACGGTGCTCACATGCAATTTGCAGCTTCGGATACTCAAGATCTGCCACTCAACACCTTCACAGCACAGAGGGATTCAGGGCTCTTCTACCATTGTCTAAAAAGAAGAGGTAACTTGAGTTTACAGCTAGAAAAGTATTACAGCAAATAAACCTGAGAGCATGAGCAGTGAAAGCTTATGGCTGACTCTGGTTCGGTTTGGATCGGTCTCTTGGGCCTTGATCTTCAAAACTCCTGGTGTGATTGAAGTGTTTTGGAGGGTCAGGAACCAAGAGTGGGTGTTTGGGGCAGTTATTAGTGAGTTTGTCCCCTAGAAGGTAAATTCACACTCTTGAGTCAGAGCTGAAAAAATGAATTAGAATGTGTCATTCAAATGGCACGAAGCTTAACTGGAAAATTATCCATTGTTAGGATCAGCTGAATTAAAAATTGTTTGCTGGAGGCCATTAGCATTAACAAAATTCTACATGTTCAGCACTTTCCAGGGCAAAGCCACTAGCAATTCCCTCAGTGTCTGCAGACCAGTGGGACTGTGRGAGCTGTGTGTAAGCAGCCCTGTCCTCTCATCCACTAATTCTCAAATTTAAGTGAGCTGTGATTACATTCTCTTTCTTTTAATCCAGCATCAGATGAGATCATGGCATGTTTTAAGTTAAATGGAAAGTTTTGCACAGAAGAAAAAAATTCTTCTATTTGCATGTCTCATTGCCTGCTAATTTATTTAAGCTGGGAGAATCCTCTGATCATGGCCAAATGAAGAATCTAACAGCACCAGTAATGAGGGCTGCAAGGCAAAYGTGTAATTTTAGCAGATGTTTAATGTGCAGATGAATTCACTAATTCATCCAGAGAATATTCCTAATAAGTAACAGAAAGCTGGGAAACAGGGCCATGGTCCACAGAGGAGGAGAGGGGCTACAGCTCTTCGTGCAAAGCTGAGGAAGGGCTGCTGACTGGGAAAGGGCTCCTTTATCTGGAAATATTTCTGCAGCTTTTGACATGAATATGTGGGAAATGTAGAGTCATTTTTGCAATGACAGGAAGGCAGCCTGTGATAAGACCCTTTAAGAGACTTCTTGAATTTGTCATGAGGAACCATGCAGGAGTGTCAGGGCCCTCTGTTATCTGGACAAACGTGAAGTAATCCCTGATGTGAGAAGAGTAGCCCGAGTCCCTCACTTAAGCTGACAAATGTCACCAGAGTGCTTTGAGGCCAGGGGGATTAGCCTGACATTTGCGGCACAATGTCTTTTTGATGTTGTACATTGTTTCTCCAAACTGAAATGGTTTAACTGGATTAAGCTGAGAAAGGGCACCGGTTTAGCGAAATAACCGGGGTCGCACGCTCGGCGTCCGAGGGGACTCCGCGATGCCAGCCCAGGCTCCCAGCAGCTCTCTGTCCAGCCCGGGAGCCGCTCCTGACCGTGCGTTTTTCCCTTTGCAGAAAGCGCTCGGCACCTGGACCTGCCCTGCAAACGCTCCTACCTGGAAGCCTCGTCCTCGGTGGGGGACGATCACTATTTCCGCTCGCCGCCGCCGTACGAGCAGCAGATGCTGAGCCCGTCCTACTGCAGCGAGGTGGCCCCGCGGGAGGCCTGCATGTACTCTGGCTCCGGGGCCGACATCGCCGGCGTCTCGGCCGTCGACGATTTGCCGCCCCCGCCTCCCCCGCTGAGCTGCAATATGTGGACTTCAGTCGCACCTTACACCAGCTACAGCGTTCAGACAATGGAGACTGTGCCCTACCAGCCCTTCCCTCCTCACTTCACCGCCACCACCATGATGCCGCGGCTCCCGGCCATCGCGGGCCAGGGCTCGCAGCCGCCGGGGAACAGCCACTTCAGCGTCTACAACCAGCTGTCCCAGTCTCAGGTCCGGGAGCGCGTTCCCGCGTCGTCTTTCCCGAGGGAAAGGGTGCACCCGTCCGTGTGCGAGAGAAAACCCCCCTCTCCGCACCTAAACGCGGCCAACGAGTTCCTGTACTCACAGAGCTTCTCCCTGTCGCGGGAGTCGTCGCTGCAGTATCATTCAGGGATGGGGACTGTGGAGAACTGGACTGACGGGTGACTCCGAGGGCCGAGCGATGCCGCAGCCAATGTTACTGCTCCAGGACAGTGTTCAGTCAGTGTCGATACCTGTGGGTAGCTTGCACTTCRGTGAGACACATGTGCATTTCCAGAGGGATTTGTGTGGGTGAAGAGCTTGTATCTTCAGGCACACAGAGAATTCCGTCTCCCGTCTCAGTGGGCTGGATTCATCGGGCTCTTACTGACTCCCAAATAAATTCGTTCTCGCGTCTTCATCCGGTAGAAACCATCTCCATGACAAGTGCCGTAGCTAGTCATGTTCTTTTGCTTGTAATATTAAACATCCATGAGCAAATTTTGGCTATTTGGGAAAAATATGAGCTTCGCTTTCATGGTCCTTGGCTCATGAAGTCACAACCTCCCAAAGCTCCAAGGAAAAAGCCATTTGATCGGTTGCGTAGCTCAAGGACTGCCGTGGCAGCACTTCTTTAGCTCTTTTGATCTGTAGAAATTCCTCGTTCCTCTGGAGGTGACGGAGCAGTGGGAGCGCGGGGCCGGCGGGGAGCTGGGGGTCAGGGAGCTGCGGTGCCGCCCGGCGCCTCCCCGGCAGCGCAGGGTCCGTGCCACGGAGCAGAGAGGAGGAGGCACCGATGCACAAATGTCTCTTCTTCCCCCACACCACCGTCGGTCGTGGCTGTGGGAAGTGAAGAAGTGAAGTGTCAAGCCCGAGGCCAAACAGCAAATTAATTGCAGTGTTAGGAACAGACCCAGTGTCTTCAGGCTCCCATCCCTTGATTGAATCACACKTGCTTATTGCAATATATTTATGAAGTTTACGCTTAAAAGTTGCTAATACTTTCCAGAACCAATTTCTGTATTTGCTGGTCCTTGACTTCTTTTGCGTTCAGCTGAAACGTGCCTTTTGTGCTATGTTCTTTTCTTTTGCAGCTAACTCAGACAGAATTGTCTGCAGCCTAAAGGAGGCCTAGAGGAATATTTTCTTAGTGGTGGGGTGGGGAGGGAAGAGCTCCCATCAGCTGTCAGGCTTTACAGTGTACAAATATTTGTAGAACAGGTAAAATCTGTAACCAGTGTATTCATTGCTCCTTTTGTTTACTGTGGAAGTGTCCAGAGCCGATTCCTTCAGCGCTGGCTTTGCCTTCCGGAGTGTCCCTGTGAGGTAAGGAGTTCACGAGGTCACAGGTTGGATTCGATGATCTTAGAGGTCTTTTCCAACCTCARTGATTCCATAAGGAGGGATCACTCGGCCAACCCTCCTGTGGGGAAGCAAGTGGCATTCCTTCTGGAACAAAACTCCCATTGCCTTCTCCCAAAAAGCTCCTGAGCAGGGATGTGTCTGACTCCTCTCTGCAGTGTCCATCCTGCTGAGCTCCCAGGCAGGGCCATCCCAAGGGATGGTGACACGCAGGTGATGCTGGAGTTTGGTTCCACTGAAGAGCACAATATTCAAGCTTTAGGCATTGCACAGTGGGKTTTTTTCCCTCCCACTGCTTCCCAAATAGGCAAAGGCAAAAAGCTGAAATCCAAGTTTGGAAGTTGGAAGGTACTTCTGTGTCTTGGTGACTCCATTCCAAGGAAGGGGCAGATGGATGAGGGTGGCTGTGTGCAGTGGCACAGCCCCGAGGTCACGTTTCAACCAGGACAATCCCATGCACCCACTCAGCAGAAAATGTGTGTGACTGGTGTGGATTTTGTAACCAGACTTTGGAAATCACTACAATTTTTGCATGCTGAATAGCTATTTATATACATATATATTTTATATATATATATAAAAAAATATATATATATCACAAATGCAGGCCACGTGTCCAGTTCAGCTTTGCTTTTGACGAATGAAATACTTAATAAAAAACGAATGTTGCAAGGGTTTTTTTTTTTTTTGGAAAGACATCTATTTAAGATTTTTTTTTTATTACACACCTTTGATGTAAAAACTAAGAATTGGTTAGACAAAAAACATATATACTACAGATAAATCTTTATTAGAACCCACATTAGATACAGGTGGTATGGAATTTTTAAATGTTTGTTACATAGCATGGACATTTTRTTTTACATATCAGATCATAAAGTCATTTTACTACCATAAGCTGTCTCTGGGTGCATTTCAATAATTAGTATAAAAATGTTCCATGGTGAATTAAGATGCCTTGTCTCCCTTCTGTCTCCTACTGTGTGGCTTCAACAACCTCACACTTCCTCAAGGTGCACACTTGACCCTTTTTTCACCATCTCAAAGGTGAAATCAGACTTTAGGTCCCCATGGCAGGGGTTTGGGTTTGTTTGGGATCTCTCTGATTTTTTTTGTTTTACTGGACACATTCGTTGATCTGAGTACACCAAGCAGTGAGTTAAAAGCAGCCACTGACCTGATCACCAGAGCACCAAACCCACGTTCCTGTGCTCACATCAGTTACAGTGACAATGGTAAAGAATTAAAGCTTGGAGGGAGGGGGGAGAGGTCTGAGGGTGTCACTGCCCAGAATTTGAAATGCTCAGTTCATTTCTCATCGTGACACTGGATCAACACTGAACTAGACAAATGCTGCCACTATAACCTAAAAATGAGTGAGGTCAGCAGCCCAGAGTGCAAATGAAAAGCTGCCTGGATCTTCTGCCTGTTTTACAAAGGTGACCAACAGAATAACAATGTCATTTTTAATGAATAATCACSGCTGCTATTTTTAACCATTTTTCAYATACCTTCTGCTCATCCATGCAGTATTTATTGATTTAAGGCAGTTTAAAAAGTAACTTCTTTAAGAACTGTTCCAGAACCTTTCAGTCAATCAGGGGATGTAGAAAAATCTTGATCATGTAATTAATGCAAGTCTTACCTGGTGAGCTCACAGCAGGCACTGCTGGCAGCCTCTGCAAAGGGCACGGCCGAGGTTCCATCTCCAACCAGCCACTGGAGCTGAGCAAGTGCCCTGGGAATCTCTGTGCCAAATAACAAGCTTTTCCTTATAAAAATAGCACATGGTATTTGTGAGTACAGGACCTGATTGTGAAAGGCTGAGTTAGCATAAAAATGTGCAAAATTTGGATATATGCTAATCTGGTCATCTGGGCTCCTTTTATAGTCACTGGAGGGAGATCAGACATTTAGATTAAATGGGATGAATCATTCTCTAGTGATGATCTTTTTCCACTCAGAGAGGAATCTGGTTCAGCCACTTAGAGCAGATTTCCCATTTCCAAACAGCTAAAAAGTCAAGTTAGTGGGATCCCTCTTCTGTGTGACCTTGACAAAAACATTCCGATAGCATTGAATTAGTTACATTACAAATCYCACTGGCCCTGAGCACAGAGCCATAGCCAGCAAAAAAACCCCAAACAACTGGTTGTATTAATTTATGGAATGGAAACAGGTTGTTCTTTTTTAGTTTGCTTTATGTTTTCATTGCAAGATTTCTAACCTGTGTATATGTCCAGTGCCAATCCCAAACTCCTGGGTGAGGAGGGCAGCCAGACAAGGTACTCAGGTTCCACTTGATTTYTCCTGCTTTTCCCACCTGGAAAGGCTTGGCAGGTGCTTGCTGAATGTGCTGCTCCTGATCAAGACCTGGCTGAGCAGGATCATTCCCAGGGATGAAGAACCAGAGCACGGCAATCCTGAGCGTCCTGGAGGATTCGCTCTGTTTGTTTTTCAAATCAGAAACACTAAACTGGGGACATCACTAAAAAAAAATCCCAACAACCTGCACAGCTTTAAAAGAGATCAAGTGTGCTTATTGTGTCCCAGTTTGATTTACTACAGTTTAAACAGCTTTTAATTCTCAAGAATGTGGAGTTTCATGTGTGTGGAGGCTTTTCCAGCCCCAGCTCTGTTGCGGCGCAGCYGGGAATGGCAATCCAAGGGCAGGAAAACCAGGTCCATTTCAAATCAGATTAAAGCAAAAATTAGCAAGTGAGAAAAACTTGAATACACATGAGGACCGTTTTCCATTGATGGGCTCTAATCTGTACTAAAAGGCACAGGGAGTTTTTTAATTCTGTTTTTCTTTAAGGTAGATGTCCAAATTTAATATTGGCACAAGCAGGCTCAGTTCCACCAAGCCCAGCAGCACTTGTGCCAGCACTGAGCTTGGACTTCCCTCTAAATAGAACAAATATTTGTATCAGCTTGCTGAGAATATGAGTAATAGGAATATTTTCCAACATTTAAACAAGCTAAACTTAAGTCCTGCCAAAAGCCCCACCATTCAATTTGGCATCATTGGCAGCTCACAGGCTCAAGAGGGGCCTAAGTCTGGAAGARCTGGGGTGTTTTTGGCAAACATTAATTTATTTTTCTCTCTCTCCACATTTTGGAAAATTTGTGCCTCTCTGTATTAATTTATGATGTCATTAAATAATTCTTTTTGCAGCTTGTATAGAAAGAATGTTTCTTTTGAAGATGAGAACTCCCCTGAGGATGGTTATAGTGAAAAATGCCAGCCAGAGGAAAGAAAACCTTCTCTCTCCTTGGCCACTCATGTTTCTGCAGTAGTGCTTAAACAGCAAAAAAATTTACAATACTTTAATTTAAGGACCTACTCCAAGGAGGTGCCATGCACTTGATTGTGACAAGAGGCAGTCTAAATTCAATGTGATTAGAGGGGGTTTATTTCTGTGATAGCAGGCTGGAAGAGAAATCATGAGCCTGTGACTTGTTGGTAGAAAACATCACATTTTGAACTGATTTGCTCTCCTCAAAGTACAGGATCAATATTAAAAATTAAAGAAAAGAAAATATTTGGAATGGTACAACCAAAGCACAGAACCTCGTCCAACATGAACCTTATTTAATGTGAAAACAATGCCATGAGGGAAACAACCCCTTGGGCCCTGCCTATAAAAGATCCCTGCAGGCACTGGGGTTTAGGTGGTGCTTTCATCATTGGGTTCACAGCCCCTCTATGCACCAGTGCTGGGCAGGATAGACCAGCCTGTGTTCTACTTAAACCAAAATTAAATTTAAATTTAAAGTTGRCATGGGCTGCTCAACCTGACTGAGCAATTACTGGGGTAACAGCAAGGRGAGGTCATACCCTTGGGGCTTTGTGCCACCGTGCTGGGTGGTTACAGCCACCAAGCCCCCATTCCTGCCAGGAAGACCCTTTTCCTGGTCCTACCAGTAAATGTTCCTGTCTGAGCACTTTTGGGAATGRCTGTTCAGATGTCACAGTGGATTTACACAGGGTGTGCAGCAAAGTGCCTCCAGGCTGGAAATTGCCCTCCTGAGCCTGAGCCCACCTTTGGAACTGGGTCCTGAGAGAAGGAAATAAAAGAGTAGATTAATTAGTGTAAAGTGCTAATAACACTAATTCAATTAAAATCAGGATAATTGCAGTTTTTGTTCATTAGAAACTTGTTTAATGAAAGAAAAGCAAAACCCACTGGAATGAAAGCAGGAGGAATAGCTACAACAGGTCAAAAGGCTCTCGTTCCACYGAGAAATATTGACGGGGAAGAGGTTTGAATGAATATTTGGTAAATGACAACATTTTTCATCTGGGTTTTTTTGTTGTCATTCTCCTTAATTCTCAACAAACACTAATTTTTGGCTTTCAACTATACATTGCTACAGTTTCCAGGAATATTTTCAGTGGGGTTGTATTTACAAACTGGTGGACAGTGACTTGTTAAAAAAGAAAAATTAGGTGGAATGTCAGCACCGTCTACATGGGCAGCAGCGATTTTAATGATTCTGAAAGACAAAATTTGACAAATGTATCTTCTAGTTGGGAGGTTCACACTGATAACAGTGGGCCAAATTTGTGTACTAATCCTCACGCCCTGCCAGCAGGAACGGACACATCCTTGACCAAGTATTTACTAGAGAACAACATGTACAGAGAACAATGTGTGCAACACTATTGCTCCTCAACAGCCTTACGTAAGGCAGACAACATGCCTGATGCAGTTCAGCAGAGATGAAAAGGAATATTTTTGTGTTTTCAAGCCAAAATCATGAGGCTCAGTCCTATTTCTGTTGAAGTCAATAGGAAAACTTTTATCGACTTCGGTGTAGCAGGACCAGCCCTTTAATCTTCCTTTCAGCAAGCCCAGCCTGCAGCCTTGGCTGTGCAGTTTAGGAATGAGCCACAGAGTATTTGAGTTTGATGGATGACACAGCCACACTCTGAAAACCGCAGTTTACTCATGCCCAGTGTATCAGAGCAGCTACTGAGAGAATACCAAAAGTGTGAATCTAATACTGTATTGTATTTAGTATCAGTTGTGACTCTAATACAGGAAGGGATAGCTGAAAACAAAACATAATACTCAAACAATTGATTATCCCCTCTAACTCCAAGAACTCATTTTAGCCTGAAACTTTAGAGCAGATTGCCCTGGACATGAGGAATCAATCACAGGACATCCTGGAAAGGTGATGAACTTGCCTGGTGCATCAGAGTAATCTGAAATAGTCAGTGTGCAAGGGCTGCCAGGGCTGAAGGCAAAGGTGGCAGCTACTGAGCAGCCACGTGCAGGGAGAAATGAGAGTGGGATAGGGAATCAATTCCATTTACAGTTAAAAATTAAAGTAGCCACAGTGTCTCAYCTGATCAGACATCTTTGGGTAAAGACTTAATCTAAGCCTTACTCATGAGAACATCAAAGGTGATGAAGAGTAAAAGGATTTTAGTCAAATAAAAATTCTGCTTTAAATGAATCCGTTCTTCCTTCTCATCTTTCTGACGACACAGCCAGTTCAAAGCTTGGAGAGTTCCCCCTCACTCCCCCTCACCCTTTTCTTCCCACCATTTATCATTATGAAGGCAAGTAGACAGGTTAGGGGCAGGAAAACCTTCCACTGGGATTTCTGTCCAGGATCACAGCGAAGGACTAGATTTACACCCAGCATTAGAACTAAGCACATG
The DNA here is from genome assembly GCA_018881555.1 of Amblyornis subalaris. NCBI lineage: Eukaryota > Metazoa > Chordata > Aves > Passeriformes > Ptilonorhynchidae > Amblyornis > Amblyornis subalaris. Next base: position 1,850,753 of record JACAXG010000075.1, read on the forward strand.
CCTGTAGTCCCTCTCCATTCCCCCACCGGTTACATGCAAGGAGAAAGGGATTTTAACTCTGGATAAATATTGCCCAAGCTCTCCAGGCCTGGAAGGTGTCAGTGCAGTGGGCTGGAGGGGTTTGCTTGAAAAGCCAAGAGGGCAAATATTGTCCTTCAACASATACAGGACATTGAGCAAGAGGCGAGTGAGGGTTGGAACACTGATGTCCCTATGGATCCACCGACCACCCTTCCCAGAGCAATATAGAAATATGGGAGCAGCAGAGACATTAAACCCAGAATCTAGAAACTGAAATATCCCAAAGCTCTGAGAAGCCAGGGAAATAAGAACTGAGTGAGCACTGCTGTGAGCTCGCTGTGTTCAATGTCTGCTGCAGACACAGCCCCCTCTCCCATCCAGTGCTGAGTTAAAGATGCAAAGAAGCCRCTGCTAAGCCCTCATTTAGACCAACTACAACTGAAAACCAGCACATGTGAACTTAAACCCCCTCACTTACCTGTTTTCCTCTTAGCTGTGAGAATACAGCTTCCATGGCAGGCTATGGACTCCATGAAATTCAGGATTTACAAATGCTTGTACCCCCAGCAATGACTCAGCCCTTCRTGAATGACTTGCTTCTCTCATGCATAACACAGAAATAACATTCCCTCACCTCTGGGAAGTAGTTAATTCGATTGTCTGAAAATCAGTTTTCATCCTATTAACAGCAAAAGAAGGGGAAGCAGGAGGTCGGGGACCAGGAGTTAAATACCAGGAAAACATGAGCTGGAAAACTAAAAGCAGAGAAAAGGAGAAAAARTGAAAATAAAAAAAATTCAATATAAATGCTCTTTTCTTGCCAAGGAGCAAAAGCAACAGGCAAACRAGTTCCCTGAGGGTCTGACTGTGGCTGGTGAGGGCACACGCCTGTGCCTACACACTGTGAGTAACCTGAGCGTGGTTACCTGCAGGGAGTAAGGTGAAGTTCCCAGTTCCTATAACTGAGGCTGTGACCCTCGTTTATTCTGCAATATTGCACAGTCTGGCAGCGTTGGATGAGACTGAGTTGTGTTCACTGCAGCATCACTGAGTGTGAAGACAGGAATGTCAGTGATATGGAGAGGTTTAGGTTGTTCTGTTCACTTGGTTTTGCTGCTTCTTTTCCCATCATGCATAAAGAACTATGGATAACACAGCCATGCTTCTCCTAGCTTAAAAACCAGATCTCTGAAAATGGGCAAAAAAGGAGAAAAGTAACTTTTATCCTATTTAGGACAGACTAAACATCCCCTTCCTCCTGGGATCTCTTATTACTTCTTCGGTTAAGTTCCAATTTTGCARGTATATGGGCCAGTCCTGATCATCACATTGATGCTAATAAARAAATCCTATTAATTTCCAAGTGACAGGATATTCTCCTTCCACATATACTGTATGACCCTTTCCTGACAGGCTAATACAGTAATAATTCCTTACTTGGCTCCAACACCATATTCAAATGTTTCCTTGGAAATACTTTGTTCCTTTCTGTTGTTTCTTACTGTGGATTGAGATCCTTTGTGTGGCAATGGTTCTTTGAATCGGTTTTCCACAGCTGAGCTTCTTTTGTGTCCTTCCCAGTTTTCCTTTCCATAGATACTAAAGTGCACCATTTCAATGAATCATGCTTTCTTCTAATAAAAKATTATTTGAGTCTGATGCCAAAGGCCAGATTTCCATAAAAGAGATTTAGAATGAGTAATAAGTACAGCAAAAATGATTTTTGTTCTTCTGTGTCTCCCTCCCCACTCTCATTTTTGGGGGTCAGAGAGTCCTTAGAAGACCAGTAGCATTAGAACTGAGATTTTATTTCTTTAGTCTTGTTTAAGAGCTGCCTCTTCTGCTGGAGTCCATSAGCTAAGCAGGGAGGTGTTTCCATCTTCCTTACACTCCTGGGCAGGCCCATCAAGAGCCAGTTTAGCTCTTGATTCAACAAAATATCTCATTCCTCTCACCTTTCCCACCCCAGTTCCTACAGCACATTGACAGGGAGCCCAGAGGCAGCTGCCAAGGGTCAGGATGGGGGACCCCCAGGGGAAACGACTTTTCCTGAGCCCTCCAGGCCCAAGGGAAATCTCCCGGTTATCCCTCTCACCCTCCCACCGTCCCTCTTGGCGAGACGAAGACCCAACAGGAAAGTGTTCAACCAAATATTTGGGACATTTACAATGCAGAGCAAAGCTGAGCCAGCCTCCCTGGCAGCAGGCATGGAGAGCTTGGAATCAGGGATATGGTTAYTGGCTATGAAGAGCCACTGCCCAGAACTTCAGTAGGAGGATGAAAGTCAGCAGAGAGTACAGCAAACTCCAGCTTGTGAAAGTCACTGTAACTTAACAACAGAGATACAAAGAGGAGTTGCTGTGTAGGACCCACAGAACCACAACTCCCCCCCATGGAGGGCTCCTGGGGTTTGGGTCTCTTGTTGCTAAACTGGCAACATCTTCAGCTCTTCAAGGTTTCAACAATGTCTTTCATGTGTTGGTGCAATGCCCCGAGCAGGGGAACAACTGGGAATCGCCAGTGTAAAGTGATAGTAAAGGCTGTCCTCACATTTCATTTAATAGGGTACATTCCTTTTTGTAATATTGCTGAAAGTCACTCAAATATAAGTGAAATAAAAACTGTTCTTTTACTTACTGCTAATAACAGCCAGTCGTACTGTCCTTGGGAGCCACATATAAAAACATTCAAGAAATATTTTCAAATGGTAAAATACTGCACTATAAACGAGACTTCTGGAGATGTTACCTAAATTAGCCTTGTTCAAATGCCTTTGTGATATTTAATCATAATCATAAAAGTCAGAGTGCTTTTGCCTTTCCATCAGAAACCAGTCTTATATGTTTTGCTAGTCCCAGCTCCACACTGGCAGCGCGGTGTCGTGGTGTATAATTTCATAGACACAAAGACACTTCACTACCATAGCTCTCATTATTAAACAATATATTTTAATTGTCACCACCTTTCTCATATAGACATGGGCCAAATCGACCCTTATTGGCTTCAACTGAGCTACACAAGGGATGAATTTGGCTCAATATATATAAAAATACAGCAAGTCGAGTAATAAAAAGAAATGTTTGGGTTTCTTTTTTTATAGCAGCCAGGGCTTTTCTGCCATACGAACACACATGCCTGGCCAGTAAAATCCCATGATAAAGGACTAAAGTGTTTAAGCTTCATATGCAGAATAGCCCATGGTGTTTAATTACAATAGCAAAGATGCCATGCTATAAAAGCCTTTCTTACCTGGAGAAGGGATCCATGCTCTCCAATGAAGCTTAATTACCCAGGACATGCTGAGTTTTTCCCTCTGGCAATAACCTCTAACACCAATAACTCCGCTATTTCTTTTGACATCTGAATAGCTGAATATCGTTAATTTTTGGTCTAATTTCCTTATTTGGATTACAGCTTTCCAGTGGTTTACTTCTGATGAAAGTATTGAACATTATAAGAGCTTCATTCCTGGGACATTCCTCTTTCTTTCTTCCACTTTTCCCTTGGAATTTCACGCTCTCTCAGCCTGCTCTGGCACTCCTGCTCCCCCATCTCCTTTCGCCTTCCCAGCATACTTGGCTCCAGATGTAGATTTATGCATTTCCCCTCCTGTGATCCTTTCCTGCTCCACCAGCAAGGTTTCAGCTTCATCYCAGGCCCAGAAGATGCAAATTTCTGCAGAATGAATTTACTTTAGACTTTAAAGGAAAAGCTTTACCTGGCTGCCAGGCACTCCCGAGTCATTGCTTTCACAGCTCTCACACACAAACACACAAATCCATAGCACAGGAAAAAACCCCCATCCAACTGACATTATTTTGGGGAAACTGAGTCTTTGCTATTTATTAAGTTCTATCAGATTTATAGCTCAGATTCCTGCCGAACTTTTATTGATTCAGAAGAAGATTGCATTTTTATCTAGAAAACTTTTTGCGAGGTGGGGAGGAAACCTCTCCCTTGGAAAACGATGGGATCTCGAGCCRTGATTTAGAATCATCACCTGCATGATCCTCCTCATCCTCACTCCTGCATCCTCGGCTTTTGATGAAGCCAATTTCCTGAGTGCATGTGAAAGCCTGTGGCTGCAGCCTGGAACAATCCTACCTCAGTGCTTCCCTTCTGTTGTTGATCCTTTAATTTCCTCCAGCCGACTCCTGCAGGGGACTCGCTCAAAGTTTTATGCTACTCTTTTGGACTAATCATTTACRACTGACTTGAAAAAAAAAATAAAAATCCCTTCTCTGCTGCTACTGCTCGATCGAAGGGTCACTAATTGGGATGTACTTCCAGCCAAAAGGCAACGCAGGCTTAGCAGCAATTCACAGCAACCTAAAAATTCTGCCCAAAGCTTTCTAACCAGACCAGTTATTTAGAATTTAGTCCAAAAAGTATGGTTGCAAACCATAAAATTCCTCTGCAGTGCAAATTTTCACACCTTGAAAAACCAGGCGAGCAGAAAGTCATAGAAAACTGATTAATAGATGAAATCACAATAGCAAGATCTCCTGTTCTGATGGTTAGGAATGCTACACACAGGGCTCTTCTCATGGACACAGTTCATTGTGTGAAGAACACTAAATTGAAGAGTATCTGCAATTACAGATCTGGAAGAAAGGCACAAGCTGGATTAGAAGTTTAAAAACATGTGCCTTAGGGGGAACTGTTGACTAATGACAAAACAGGAAACAAGATGAAATACAGAAGGGACATACATTAATTTCTGTGAATTATTGATGTTGGTGCTTTGTAAAATGGAGATCAAAACAGTAACTTTATTATATAAGAAAACCAATATTCATTTAAGGCTATTAAAAAAATCTATTAAATTCTAACTTAAAACTGAGAATCTGATGCCCAACTCTTAGGCAACAGCCTTATTATTTTATTTTATCATGTTAGTTATGTAATCACAGATGCACACCCTTCCAAATACATTTTTTTWAATAGTGTAGCTTTTCTGAGCTGTGCTAATGAGAACTATCACAACAGTTGTAACTTAAACACACAGACATGACTGATGAATTATTGTAACTATTTTTGTACTTCTATACATTACAGGTGATAAAATTGTTCTTGATGAATTATTTTATTACATTAAAGGATATATTTATACAACAGTTTGATGTATTTTACACACCAGCTACCACTACAAACTATTGTTAAATCTTTAAATTAATACAGGCACATGACTTGAAGTGAAAACAAACCCACAGTAGATATTCAAGACCAGAACTGGGGTTTGCAGCTATTTCTGGCTGTATCTGTCAGCCAGACTCACCCTGAAAATGAGTAAATTCAACCATTTCACACGCTCATGATAAAAACCTGAGATCCAATTAAAAAAATATTCTGGCATCCTAAATCGAGTGTATTCCAAACTACTTAGGGAACAGAAAGGAGACTTTAGGGGACAGAAAGGAGGAGATAGAAGGGCTGGAGGGATGGTTTATAGGATTGGTTGGGCATGGCAGGAACAGCACAAGCACAGCCGATTTATGCGCTGCTAATTCCTCCCTTAGACGATCAGCCTTAGACTGGTCTGATTTCAGCAGGAAAATCTCTGCATGGAGATCAACACTGCTCTCAAGCATAAGATCCTAATTATTTGAAAGGCATTTGTTTTCATAGCTTTTTTTTTATGTGTCCAAGTCGATGGCATTTTAATGCCTTATTAAAGGGTTGTTTTACAGCAGCCCGTCTGTTCAGTCTCTGTGCCCGTGTCTGTACTTTGTGCTGCAGGATTTTACCCTCCATGCTGGCCAAAAAAATATTTTCCAAATTCCCTGTAAAAGTTTTCGATATTTCCTAAGACAAATAGTGTGAGGTTTTTACCTGCTCTAATTTGACATTGATATGGGAGATATGACATGTGTGTGTGTGTCTGTCTCTCTGTTTATGGCCTGCTTGCTAAAAAGGTGTGTGTTCCTTAAAGGATATTCTTGTTCGCTCGGGCCCAATTTTATATGGCTTTTTTAATTACATAAACAAATGGAAATGTTTTCATTTCTGCTTTTCTTTAATTCAGTTGAAATCACAGCAATACAAATTATGCCAACACTCCCCTACCATGTTTTCAGCCCAGACATTGCCATGTGGGGTCTCTAAACGCACAAGAAATTTAAAAATGAAGCAACGCAAACTTGGAATAAAGTGGAATTGATGAGAAGTTTTTATAACAAATTACCTTGAAGTGCATGTAAGGTAAACAAACATTCAAAAGTGAAAAGGAGGTTAGATTTAAAAATACGTTTACCAGTATCCAGACAATTTCAGTGACATATTTCTTTTAAACATATGGTGAAGCCTTTGCTTTGTTGAAGTCAAATGGCAGAACCCCTACTGAGTTCAATGAGRGCAGAATTTGTACCCAGGTAGCTCCTTCCCATCCCTCACACACAAATATTGTGCTGAACAACAGCTTTGTTGGGGTGGGCATTAAATAATTAAAGTCCTTTACTTATCTGTCTTATTAGTCCTGATGAATATGTGGCATGGATCAGCAAAAATCTTCTAAGATAAAGAATAATCTAAACTGCCTGGTTTCAGTTCTGGAGGGTTCTGTAGCAGCAAGCAATAATGAACAGATGAGGGAAGCAGCCAGACCTACAAAAGAAATAGTATTTTAAAAGTACTGTACTTAGGGGAAAAAAAGGGTTTGCCTTTGTACATAAAGAGCTCTATTCATTAAAGGAGGTTTTTACAAATGTGGTTATTTCAAATAGTCGAAAAGTGTGAAATACACTTAAAATGAGCAAAATTTGTGGGTTTTCCTATGGGTTAAATATGTGCCATACTAATAAAGCTCTCCTCACACCTCTTCCTACCTCAGAGTCTTTGGCCTCATTCTGCAAGATGTTTTGAATTGAGGGAGCTCAGCACTTCCCTGGAATGGACCATTAGCCCTCCAAGTCCCAGCTCTGTAAAGATTTAAGGRGATCCCGAAGAAATCCTCTGAGTTGGACACTCAGTGAGGCACAGAGCAGTGTYCTGCACCCACACCACGACACACACACGAGTGAGCTCCCTGTGCCAGCACAGCTCCTGAAATTCCACCCCCAGGATCCCACTGCAGGACACAGTGGGGAGCAGCTACTCCGAGGAGTAGCTGTTACACTGAGAAGCTGAGCAGGCTCAATAAAGGAGAAGTGAGAACAGAGACCAAGTCACACATATCAGAAACCTCAAACCTTCTTGCAGGCAGCCCCCAGCAGGTCAAAATTTAAAGCACAAATTGCTCTGAATTCTGTGTAAATGCTCAGATCTTGTGTTACTCCAGAGTCCCAGCACCTCCCAGGTACACATATATATACACACACATATATGTGGGGTCATTGATTCAGAGACCCCAATAGCAGGCACACATCACACCTGAGTCTGCTATTTAATGAGAATGTGCTGGTTTCTGCAGGAAGGTCTCCCACATCCAGTGCTCTCCTTCCCATTCCTGTTTTTAAAACATACCTGGCACTTCCACTGTATAAAAACCACATCAACAGCTCATACATGAAATAACATCCCTGCCTCAGGTTTCATGAAAGGTACCCCTGTGATGCAGGTCAGCATTCCTGGGTAACCCATAGGAACCCAGCACGACAACGGATTTACATGGGAGCTCATTCAACAGAGGTTTTATAAACTGATGAAAATCTTTACAGGACAGATTTTCCAGTATTTGACCCTTCCTACTGGTGGAAGAAAGCTTCCAACAGCTTTAAAATGAAACAAAGCTGTTAAAACCTGATTATTTATAAGTACCCAATTTCCAAGCTTTTGTCCTTGCAGTTTTCAGCTGCCACTGATGTGCAGAAGTTGAGATATCAGTGTTTAACATAAATGTGTTCAAACCCATTTCCCCTTGACATTCTGTAACTCTGTTGCTGCACATATCAATGAGACACTTGAAATGTAACATCTCCATGGTGCTTTAGGTACAGAAAAATAAGACATTTTGGAAAGCATGGCTTAGATACAAAAATTTCAAAGCTGAATCTGTTTGCTGTAGCAAAATCCCCTCAAATTTTCATAGCACTTGGTTTAATGTAGCAAGAAAATTATGAGTCCATTACTTAGTCCACACGCATTGACCCCAGGAATCATAATGATATTTTATAAATGAATAGGGATAAAAACACATATGTTTCAGCCACATGGTATTGTAACAGCCCTTCACTAAAATACAGATTTTCTTTGCTTTATCCAGCAATAGAGATGGAGAATTTAATAGTGGAATATCTTCTTGAACACTAACAAATTAATAAATTTTAATTTATTGCTGTATACTTATGTCAGGAGAGACTAATGGAGGATGGAGCCATGTGTTTCCTTAACACAACTGTGCTATTTAACAAAACAGATTCCATAACTGTGCACAGCAGGAATCCCAGAACAGGAGTCGATGTCTTCGCCCACCGCTCCAACTCCTTGTCCCAAAGGAACACAGACTTCCAGGAGAGCCACTTAGACATCAGACTTTATCAGGGGTTCTCCAGGGGTTCCTGATGTTCTGGGATAGGGCAGCATCGGGGATGAACCACCAAAGTTACCCGAGTCTGTCTCACACCACGGAAGCCCAACATTCCTGCCTTCCACGCTCCGGAGGCAACGCGTCCTGCAGAGTCCCTGGCCAACCCATATATCCTTCTCCAAAGGAACCACAGTGAAAACCTCCCTAGATTTAACCACTGTCAGATGTTCTATGAGCAGAATATGAATTTCTCTCCTGAGAACATGAATGTTTTGTTGTAATAAGCCCCCATCCCCTCCAGTGCTTTGATTCCCTCTGTCAGTGCTGCCCCGGGAGCGCGAGCGTCGGCATCTGTGTCCAGCCTGGAAGGYGTTTGGAACATGGGGAGGTGCAAACAGGAGCAGTTACAAGAGCTTTGTTAAAAAACATTTTTGAAAACATTAAATCACACTGTGCCAGCCACYGAAATGGTTTCCTTCTCACCAAACTCATGCAGCGGTTTTACAATATTAACAAAGCCACAAAAAATCTGCCCAAAATAGTAGCAGTAATCCTTTAAAAAAATCCTTAAAAAAACCTTCACCTGAGTGGCACTGGCTGGGGAGCTGGTCCGGATTGTTCTGCCTCCACTGTCCTTTTGTCTGTGAAAGCATTCCCTGGCTGGCTGCGTACTCCCAATTAATCATTTCTGCTTCCAATGATTCACTTGTCTTTGGAACTGGTGTCAGGCTGATGACTCTCAATGTATTACAGACCATTCGTGAATACATCAGTTCACACTTCAGTGTTTTACTTGGTACCAAGATACCATCTAGAGCTAATCTGATCCAGGCAGGCTGGACCACGCCTCCTTCCCATCCTCAAAAGGCAGCAGGTGCTGGACCAAAAGTCATCTTTTTAAGTTGCAGCAGGTCTTGTCCTGCTCTGGAAGCTGTTCCCTCCTCTTTTTCCTGTTACTTGGCTCTGCAGAATCCGCTCAGGCCACCATTTGACTTTAATCAGAACTGTGAGTGAGGTCCAAAAATTGCTGAAAGCTCATTTATCCCATCCCAGCTCACTCCCTTGATGCCCAGTAGCACTTTCTGACAGCGAGGTGCTGGGAATGGGTTGGTTTCCCTCAGAATCCATCTGTGGTACACCACTGTGTGCAGGCTGTGTATTTATTGGATTCAGAGAACTGATTTTGAACTGGAAAAAACTTCTGGGAATACAAATAGTACCCTGGAGTTGGGATTGTGGCACAGCCAMGGGGACTTTAGCCCTGCTGACACAAGTACCAATGGCACCTCTAACTTCAGTAGAGKCTCGGAAGCTCTGTGGATCCTGGAGGTACTTCCTGGACCTTTAGGACTTATATTGACCTCCAAGCCATTGTATTTTGAAAGTTATAATTAGTTGTGAAAGCTGGAGCAAAGCCAGAGCAAGTACACCTACTGCAGCATCAAATCTTGCTACAGCTCTGCATTTAAATGAATTTAGAATTTAAATTTCTTAGTGCAAGAGAAAGAGAAAATCATCCTTTCCTTCAGATCTAGCAGTGAAAGTTTCTGCAAGGGCTTGGCTCTTAAAATATGATTTCCACCACTTTAACCTTTACTTTGGTAGAAAGATACTGCAACAAGTAGCTGCTGTAGTAGTTGACTGCTGCACTAGGAAAATCTCCTCACTCCAAATCAGCTATCTGCAAATTCTATGCTTCATCTGGGCCACATAATTAAAGAAAATTTCCAGGGATTTCATTTGTAAGACAATACTTCCAGCTTGTATTACTCTATTACCGGCCATAATGATCTCCAAATCCTTCCATAGCTTRTCCATCATTTTAGTTACATTTCTTGCTCAGAGAGGATGAATTTTCTAAATCAGTTTTCCCACCTTTGGAAAGCTCCCTGTCTGCCAGCAGTCACTCTCCCTGCTTGAGCCCAATTTATTCTTTTTCAGTCCACCTTGTCCAATAACTCCAGTTGGAGAAAGGGGACTTTATTCCATTCGTTTCACAGATCCTAATATACATTCAGAAAGTAAACTGACCAAATCTAGAGAAAAGCTATGAGCTTTATCCTCATTCCTTTGGAGCTCAGCACTTTCGGCTTCATGTCCTCACATTCCCTGAACTGATTGAAGAACATTCCCCAGACGTTTCTGAGGCTCTGTCCTGGCCAGCTCAGAACAGCTTTTATGGCCAATTTTTTCATAAGTCTAATATTAAACTGAGCTACTTCCTTTATTTTTTTCACCGCTGCCAATTTTCCTTGTTTTACAAACGAAGATTATCACTTTTCCTAATTGTACAGTRAGGCCAGGGATCAGATTAGGATTGCCCCTTTTCATCATTCATTTTACAAACAGGACTTGAGTTACAGGATTTGGCTGCCAGGAGCTCCAGTTTCTGCCCACCTTTCCAGTCATTCATCAGGGCTGTGATTTGAAAGGACCAGATGTGCTCCTCCTGAAGCCCAGAGCTCAGAAGTAGAGGGTTTGTTAGTTTGTAAGTTGATCTGAAATATCCCATCAGAACTATTCTTAAATTTCAAATTACAAGGATGATTTTCCTCCTAACTTCTTGTCTCACAGAGATCACTGACTGACAATCATTTTGTTACACTGTGGACCTCAATGTGACCAAAGATCCCTTGATTTGATTCCCAAATTAACATTTTAGCTTATATCTTCATCTGAACAAAACTTTCCTCCTTTTTGGCATTTTCTGGGAAGCTTTCTGGGTGATGGCAGTCAGATTGCTGGATGAGACAGTGACCTTGTCAATTCAGCCTTGGAGGTCTGTATCCAGCCTTTCCACCTGGCCTGGGAATTTTGCAGATGTCCCCAGAACTTTCTTATCACAGGTTTCAGTCCTTCCAAAAAGGGCTTCCAGATGTTGCAGATTCTTGTTGAAATTACATCTGGCCACCTTTGATTTCTGCGAGTCCTGCAGAAAACAAGGTACTTGAGAAAAAAAAAGAGAAAAAAGAAGCAACTACTTTTCAGATACTGGTGTTTAAAAACACTGTCTGGATGTTCTGAATTAATATTGTGTTAGAAGAAGCCAAATGGCTGCATGCCAAGGCTCAACCCAAGGTGTATTTTTATGGCAAAGCTATAAACCCACAAAATAAGTGGTTTATAATGGAAATTCTGACACACTTTTAATATTAAGAGCAGAAATATACTGGTTGTGGCAAGTAAGCATTTGACAGCTGCAGTACTCACCTGTCAGCTGCAGTGCCTAAACAATCCATCCTGAGGGGAGGATTCCTCCTTTATCTCATCCTGCTTCAGCCACACGGTTTGGGGGCAGATGGGTCCAGCCCTGTTCAGCCATTCATTCTGGAGCCTTTCAAACTCCTTTTTCTGGCTGATTACAGGGAAAAGCAACTCTGGGATTCCCAGAGTTCTGCAGCCTGCAGCGTGCTGGAGCTCAGACGTGGCTCCAGGCAGAGCAGATTCCAGCAGGTGAAAGATGGGAGGTTTTCTGTGACACTGCTCCTTTTGAGTGGCACTTCTCACAGGGACACAAAGTCAGAACTGAGCAGATGGGCCCTGCTGTCAATCGGAAATTCAATCAAAAACCTTCCCTGGAAACTTGTTGATATCACAGGTATGGATCAGCCCATGCAGGACTGGAGAAAGGAGCAACCTTGAGCAGTATTTAGGATACTCTATCAGTTTATATAGGTTTATTGATAAGCTGTGAATGTGATAATAATAGAAAATGTTGGCAACAATGAGAAAGGACTAAAAAGAATTTCCTAAGGCTGAAATATCTTACTAATGAATATTATACCTAAAGCAGTATAACTCTAATCTGAGAGAAGATAAGGGACAGTTTTATTCACACAGCAATGTTCTAACTGGTCACCTACATTAGCAGTCTCCCATCAACAAATAATTTACAACATAAATAAATAAATAAATAAATAAATAAATAAATATTATATATATATAAAGGGAGAGCAGGAGGGAGAATTAAACATATTCAAGATGCCAATATTCAATACAATGGTATGTGCTGGCTGTATGCCATGTATTAAAGCTGAGATTTCCAAATATAGTTTGAGGGATTATGGATGCTTTTGCCGTTCCAAACCTCTTGATTTGCAGTCACATTCTTCAGGACAACCAAGAAAGAAAGGAGTCAATCTTTGATTGCCAGAATAGAAGCAGAGACCTGTGCACACACACTTATATACACAGCTTGAACTTATTTCATACTTCACACACGAGTTGCAGAGAAAAGACTGTGAGTCAAAGTGAAGGAAATCTAAACAGCTGACAAATAAACACAGGGTGATGGATTAAACTCCCCAAGTAGCAAGCACGCCTTTATGCTATAAATTAACTTCTGCCCCTCTTAATGCACAGATTAACTACAACAGCAAATAACAGTGCACAAGCTCTGCCCCTTAAATAAAACAAAGAGAAAATGAAAACCAAATCACACGTTACTTAAAAAATAATCTGTCTGAAGATGAACTAAAACATTTGTGACTATGAAGCAGAATTCATACCTTTACTTCCAACACCTTCAATTARCACCCCTAGGAAATTTAACACAATTTAATTAATGTTTGGAGGGGAGCAGAGCCTGGGGCACACTAACTGGCTACAGCCTTTAGGAGAGTCTAAGAGCTTAAAGACATTAGCAATTCTTACTTGCATCTTGAGGATATTATTTAGAAATGTAGCTTAGTAGAGTAGATTCTAAGGGCATTTACAGCATGCCTAGAAATTAAATCAAAGCTAAAAAAAGCCATTGTTGTGTGTCAAATCACCAGCAGGCTGCTCGTCTCAGATTGGAAACGCTCCGTGATTCTCCACAGAACTTCCTGGAAAAACCAAATGCTGCTGTAATGATTTAAGGCAGGACTGAAACACCGCTGCCCAAAAGGAACTGTGGAACACAAGGCAGGAATGGGATGGAGAGGAATCTTAACAAAGACACCATGAGATACCTCAATAATTAGACAATCAGAAGCTTTCAAAGGGCTGCAAATTCTGAAGAAAGGCAATGCTTGAACAAGTTTGTGCTTTCCATGCTGGACACGACGGCAGGGTGAGCTAAGCCCTGCCTGACACACAAGGAACACCTCCGTGTCCTGGGCTCTAGCGTTTTCCTTTGGAAATACAACTGGAATGTGAGGCTGAAATGCCCCGGCTTCCCTTGGATTAGGAGATCATTGTAAGGTAACACAACCCCCTCCTTTTATCAGTTACGGCCAATGTTGGTTTAAAACGTGGCACAAAGCACGTTGCTGCTCAGTTGATGTATCTCTAGAGTCTGTGTATCTACACATTGAGTCTATACCCCTCTAAGTTAATTATTTTAGTGGCTCTTTAATGATAAAAGGTGAATGAGGGTAGTTTTAATATTTTGGTAATGGAGCTTATGTTAAGGCAAACTTCTGTCATCAACAGAAATAGAAGATCCTGCCCTCATCCCATGTCTTCTGAACTGGTGGTGCCTTTTGTACTTTGCTATTTCCTTCAGAAAAGCTTTTTGGGTGCTCCAAGTTAGAAATTAACACCAATTTTTAAACTACACAGTCAGCTGCAATGCAACCTGGTGAGCTGAGAACAGCATCAATGTGTCTGAGACAAGAGCAGGAGAGTTTAGTTTGTTTGTGGAGATCTGGCTTTGCTTTATGATTAGCGTCATATGTTCCTTGGTGATTACTTAAGTTAATTTTTAAATATAAATTAATATTAGTTAGTTTAATCTCTATTTGGATGCTATCGGAAAGGAGCCCCAGCATGGGTACAAGCCCAGCTGTGCCTTGCAAACGAGGAAAAGGAAGGGGATTGACAGCAGCTCTTGTTGCTCCCCAGCCCAGCTCTGCAGATCTCCAACAGCCACAGTGCTTTCCTTGGACCAGCTTCCCTCCTTTTATTAGCTTTTCTGGGGAAGCAAATCAATGGAAACCGGATTTTTCAAAATATTTGTTTTGGTGTAAAACAAAGATAGCCCAAGAAAAGTACTTCAGGCAGAAATCTCATGACTGAAAAATTAGACTGGTAAGATTTTAAGACCAAGTTAAAAGTCATGGGTTTTCTTGGGTTTACTTTCTTTGGAAGCAACAGAAACCTACAAACTCTTTTTTTGGTAAAACAATGCTCAGGACCCTTGAGGGTCTCAGCATCACCTTCTGGCAYGATTTAAGTCAGCAGATCTTTCATCAATAGTATTAACTATTAGATTTAAATAATTTAGATTTCAAGACAAATACACAACTTCCAGCACTGAGCTGTAAAAGGTTTAACAACTCAGACCCCTACAGTCCAAGCAGCAGAAGAGCTCCAATATTCCTGCTATGGCATGGGAGCAGGATATGGAAAGTTGGAAGGTCAATGGAAAAACTATGTGCCATAGGAACTCCATTTTGTTCCATTTTGAAATCACCAGGGGAAAATAAAGGGATTGAAGCCATGAGTACAAACACAAGCCCAAGCAGGGGGAGCGCAGCAGTCAGGGAGCCGCCGCAGCTCCGGGCTGGCGGTGGGAATTCGGGAATTCCGCTGCGTCGGCCGCTCACAGCACCGTGCAAACCCCATTCACCTGGGCATTGCACAGGGGAGAGACCAGCACCTGCGAGTGTGTCCTACAGAGAAACCCTAAAACCACCGAGACAAAGCTAAATCTGTTCCTCAGCCGTGTCCAGACTCCGGGAAGGTGGGTATGTCCCGGGGCTGGGCACGCTGGATCGTGGCCATGGCTGGACTGCAGGGCCCTGACGTGGCTCTGCAGGGCCAGCGTTTGCCCAAAATCCCAACCCAGCCTGGGGTGGACGAGGTCATCCTGCCAAACGCAGAAAACGAGGCTTTGTTGAGCTCCTTATTCCCTGCTCAAAGCTGGTCTGCTTCATTCCCAACCATTCCCACGGCGAACTCTTGGCTTACCCAGAACACGGGAGGTCCTTTCCTCAGAGAAGAGGACAAGCCTAGGAGTAATTGTTCAAATAAATACTTGAAAAGTTGGCTCTCTTTCTTCACCTCCACAAAAAGGAACAGTTAAATCCATAAACTGAAGTTTCTGACCAACTTTATATAAAGTATTTCTCTTCTGAAAGAGTTAAGCAGCATTTCTTTGATCTTTGTGTATGAAATACTTCAACTTTCAGAGTAATCACAGTCAATGTCCAGTCTCATTTTCAAGTATAATTTGTGGCTTTAGTATTTATAATGTTATTTTGACGAAACACAAAAAATATAATTCATTCAATTTTGTTTATGTCTGGTTTGAAGTCCCAGATGTTACAAATTGAAGTTCAGATATTCAGATTTTTTGCGTCTTTTGGAGTTTTAAACTGTGCCTTTATGGGACAAAATTTCTGCCTTCCCAAGGCTCCTTCCCTGACTGATCTCCAGTTCATTTTAGGGTGATTTGGTTTCTACCTGACAGTAGAAGACAGAAATTGGCTTAAAGTAAATTCTGTATCATATTAAGGATTATTTTGCCTTCCAGGTAATATTATCCGGTAAGTCTATACAGTATAAACCACTATAGCAAAGGAATACTTATATATGAATTATTTCCATACAAAAAGAAACTGATTTTTTCTATCAGTGTAACATTATTGTACCACATACATTGGGCTGTCTGAAAAGGTGAAGTCTGGGGTCCAAGGTGGGAGACACCACTTGGAGCGTGGATTAATGGAAAATAAAGAGCTGGAGGATGTTCATGGACTCTAACACAAAGCACAGCAACAATTTAAACAAAGATCAATACAAATTAAAGTTTATATTGACAGAAATATTACCTAATATAACACATGCCATTTTATATGTAGTAATAATTTAAAAAAAAAAAAGATTGGCTCAATCCTGTAAATACTTTAATGGGAGCACCTACAACATTACCATGTTTTCCTGTCTTATTTGTGAATGTTTTTAAAAGATTGGATAAATTGCACTACCTTTATTTCCCTTAGGAATAACATCTCAGTTTGAAAGGGTAAGCTCTGCAACACTCCTCATGCAAACAAGGACTGGGCAAGGAGATAGCAGTGTCATTTTTGGGAATGACTTCACTGCATCCCCTCCAAAAGAAAACTGGTATGTGCTYCTTAGATGGGAAAACACAATATTCCTTCAGCTACAAACCATTGATTTATCTGTAGTAGCATTCATCTCATCCATTTTTAACAGAAGGAAATGCAGGAGGACATCTCCAGAGCCAGGCAGAAGAGCAGCTCTGAGGGCACGTGAGCCTTTGTTACCAGAGAAGGAGAAGGAGTTTTCCCAAGAGGCTCCAACAAAATTAGAAAGAGGTGGCAAAGATAAAGCCAATTAAACGCTTCTAAAAAATAGGACCATCCGCTACCTCTGCTCCTTTCCAACAGACATCCCCATCTGGAATTTATTCCTAGGATGCTCATTCCTCCTCGCAGGTCCAGCGCTCCCCATTTCACACCACTGGAGCACCGCGAGCTCTCGGAGTCAGGGGCCGGAGCGGCCGGAGCCCGGCGCATTTCCCAGGGATGCAGCTAATGTGTCAGACTTGTAAAATAGCTCTTAGTGCTGCAGCTCCATTTAGAGAAGGACGGAAACTCACTTTAAATACTTAAGGCTTTAATATCTAGTCCATTACTCTGCAGAAAGGTCTTGTAAAGAGTCAATTATGGGATACTTCTGATTTGATCCACATGCAAGGGAAATCCGCTCCTTTGCCTTTAAACCTCGGGACTAAGTGTCCTGTTTAAATAATTAGTGACACTTTTTCTTTGATCAAATTGATTCACATTGTTATTCTTTTATGTTAATTTAAAGCTTAATCCATGTAAAATCCAAGACAGATCTTAATCCATCATTCAGAGGGCTTTTACAAAAAGGCACTATCATGAGATTGTCCAGAGAACACGACAGGTTAAAGACAGTAGTGAACCAAATTGAAGTAAAATGGTAAAATGCCCCTTTTTTTGTTTTTTTTGGCCTTCTAAAAACCTGTGAATGACCAACCCAGTTAATAGCAGTAGCAGGGTAAGCRCTGCAACAATTTGGAAATAATTGTGAGTGGAGGCACAAAGCTGGCAGCTGCTSTAGCACAAACCCCATTCTCCAGCATGTTTAATAATGAAGCCAAAATCTGGGCGTCTCCTGCTATTAAAAACGTGTTAATAATGGAAAATATTTTAAAATAAACTGCAGTTACTTTTACTTATATTCTTGTTTTCTACTCAAAGCTTAGTTGCCCAGGTTACAGGGAAGTTACCAGCAACAAAGTTGGAATGGTTTTCAGACAGAGCTTGTTAAGGTGCTCAGCCAGTAGAGTATGTGGGAGAAAAAATACTCTCAATATTTATAATTTCATGTCCATATTTTGGTAAGATTTCTATAAATCTTTGAATGAGAGGCCGATAATAAAGTTACTTCTATAAGTGCATAAATATTTAAGTTTTGCCCAAGCTCATAAATTCAATAGGCCTTGCCAACCCTTGACTTGCTGTACACATTCAAATAATTTGAATTAGTATCTCTACACTGAGGTAAAATTAGTTACAGTCTTAATAGACATGACCTGATAATTTCTGGATAGCAGTTACATTCTACCATAACATTTCAGATGTTTGCATGTTTTCTGATAATAATTAAAAAGTGATGTTTCTAGACAGCAGCATTGCTGCTCAATGACAAATGAGGCACAAGAACCACTTTGCTAAAATCTTTCTGGATGTGTCTTTAAAAGATTTGATTGAGGACTTAAACCCTCCAAGTGTCTTTCTAAAACATTACTGCAACATTGCAAAGGAAATAACAACAGAAAATATTCTAACATAATAAAAAAAAAAATCAAGGCAAACAAGATGACTGTTTTGTTTATCTCCATGACAAAATCCTTGAGGAAAATTATTTTCTAAAGTGACTAATCGAATGTAATTGCTGCAAAAGTCCCACTTGGGGATGAACAGCTGGGTCTGGAGGACCTCTGCTGTCCAGGGACTGTACAGCCACACATTCCCAGCACCATCTCTGCCCAGCAGCCATGGGGAAAAACCTTGCCTTGTCTTGAGAAATTCCTCTGGCTGTACAGTCACTGTGAAATTTTGAAAATTATTTTAATTAGCATAATAAACTCAGTACTTCCATAAAAAAAAGTGTTCTTAGCCATCTATAGAGACTCTGCAAGAATTTCCATAAGAATATTTTGATTCATCTGCTTAAATTTGTACACTGGTGGTGGAACTTGGAGATTTGTGGATATTTTCCTTTCCCAATTTCAAATACAGTGGAGTGAAAAGAAATTTGCAGGTGACATTGGAGACCCCAAAACACTGAAGATACAGCAGATGCAGTCTGGGGAGTCACACCAAAGACACAGCAGCTCCAGCCTGGTGAGCTGTACACTGGTGAATCCAACCAAAGATAAAACCTTCCCAGGGCTCCTTCTGCACAGGGACAATCTCCATCTTCTGGGAGAAATCWAAACACCCAAGAGCTGGAGACAATGGCACGAGCCCAGGGCAACTCAAACAGCACCAAACCACCCAGATCCATCCACCACTGACTGAATGTCACAGACACAAGTGCCCCTTAGGTACAGAGAAATATGTAAATTATAGCTACAAATGTCAATAGGAAAAGTAATGCCTTGCTATTAAAACAAGGAGGCATTTTAGGGGGCATGAGAAAGGTAAGTATTTTATTCTGCCCTTTAAGCTTTGGAGAAACTCCCCCCTCTGTAACATCTGAGCCCCAGGCATGCAGAGTTCACACCCAATCAACAGACTTGCATGTGCTACAGGCACATAAAAGCAGCTGGGGTATAGCCTAATCTTGGTTAAGATACTAATTTTCCTTTATTAAGAAATAGGTTGTATTTTTCAGGAAAAGCTGGGCAGCAGAACGTTGCCCCAGCACTCGCTGTCGAATGCCACAGGGAGGCTGCCCAAGGCACTGCTCTGTCCCCTCCCTCGGTGTCCTGCCCTTGACAAGTATTCTCCTTTTAGAGGTATTAAATCTTGGCAACATCCACCGCAGTTCCCACTTAAGCTGAAGTAAGTACGTGTACAGAAGGGCTCTGTCAACATATCTGAGTGGAAAGATGTTTGGATTAACTAAGAAAACCTATTTCAAATCTCAGATAATAAAATGTCCTCCTAAATCCTAATTGCAACTTTCATCTTGTGTCTTAGGCCCTGGCAGCAGCTGATGTGCCGATACAGATCAAGTGTTTAGTTTGATAAATGCGGCTTACGGGGGTCTTGGTATTGCTGACTGACAGAGTAGCTGAATAGGATCCAGGCTCCTAAAGGTGATTATCTGCCTAAAGAAGGAAGAAGATGAGCACAGGACAACCTTGTTTGTCATTTTGTGCACTTAATCAGACAAAGCTCATAATACTAAGAGCTTCTCTATACTATCAAAAATAAAACAAAAGCAGCTTTCAAATAAATTACACTACCATTTTACAGAGGGGGAAATCCATAAGCATGCGTTGGAGAATTATCTTTAGGTTGCTGTTTTCCAGCAGAAGAACTTATAACTGGAATACTAAATCATATTCACAGAGACTCTTCCTTAGCCTGCTGAGGCTGGAGTTGGTTGCAGCCAGATCTCACTATAAGGGACACATAAAGCAGCTTTTTTGTTTTAAACAACACATACAGGTAGAAAGTCCCTCGATAGATAAAAGATCTGCCCTTTTAGTTTAAGTTGTTATTTAAAAGAAATAGAAAAACAATGTTCTTTCCAGGAAGATACCAGGCTGACAAGGCTCACTCACTAACACCCTTTTCTGTGCTGAGATAACACCAGGGCTGCATGGTCACTGCTTTAGCTTTGTGTCTGTACAAAAAATAATAATAATAATAAATGCAATTCTAGTGTAGCACGGCAGAGTGGTGTATTTCTCACTCATGGGTTTAATCTACAAAGCATTATGTTTAAAGAAGGTCAGTGAGCAGTGTTCTGTTACAGCTTCCTTTCAGCTTTGCTTTATATGACAAAGAAAAGAACAATTCATTTTCATGAAGGTCTCTTGACTTTCAAAAGGGAAAATCTGAGAAGGGGAAACAAGAAAATTTATTCCTGGTTCTGCTTTAAGGTTAATACAAAATCCACAGCTCTGTCACAAATTTCGGTATGGTAAAATATCTGTGATATTTACTTTACATTKCTTTAACAAAGAGCCTGCATTAAATTTAGTTTCATGCTACTATAAATTCAAATGGAGTATTAAAAGCAGACATATTCAAAATACATACAAATAAACAGCATTTAAGTGGGGAATATTCCACCATTTAAATGACAAAACAWAACCCCCAAACTGAAGAAGAAATAAAGGTGCCTAAGTAACATCGCTTTAATATTACTATTTTAAAAAATTAAAGGAATCAAAATCTCAATTGAACTGTGTTCAATCCAGAAAAAATTACACATTTAGAACTGCCAATAACTYGGTTTTGGCAACTGACAGCAACTAACGTTATTCTCATTTTTACCATAATGTAACAGCAATTGAATTCCTATTTCATATTGAAATAGGAAGTCTGCACTTGCATACAGGAAATACTTATATATTAGACTTCACAAAGCAAATTTTTAAGCAGCCTAAATTCTGAAGTGAAGGGCATTTTCTGTAAAGGACATGAGCAGGCTCAGTGACAGGAGCACTCACACAGTGCAGTTGTGCCAGGGCCAGTGTTGACACCAAGAATTGCACTTTTTGGTCATTGACTGATATCAGAATAAACATATTTCAATTCACAATCACAACACTTTACAACTAATTATTTCCAGTATCACTTATTCCTCATAATTTCACAGCTGAAAGGTTTTGATTATCAACKCTGTCACTCCAAACAATTTCCAAGTGTCTTGTAATCACACCTAATTCTACATCTAAATCATTAGAAGGATAAAGTTGTTATACTTGTAATGGTATTTGTCCTACTTTGAACATTACCAAACTGTTTTCTCTAATCCTTTAGGAAACACCATAATGAGGCTCATCTAATGGCTTCTACTAGTTAGGAAGGCAAACTAAAAGATTTAGCTCCTCAGTCTGTCTCTAAATCTTCTGAGTGAAAGATGATTTACAGTTAAGCTACGAAAAATGTGACCACTCTCAAGTCTGGAAAGTCTCAATCTGATTGCAGCAAACTTAAACCACGAGGAAAGATTGTGTCTCCCTCACTGGAGACTGGCTGACTTAGGGAATCAGCAGCTGGTGTGAAACATTCATTAACTTATAAAAGGTTTATAGACTTGTCTGAGCTTCTATTAGGTAAAAATTGTTCGATTTTGCACCGAAAACACTGATCTGAAAGGTTAAGTTTATAGCTTCTGTGCTGGAGACCTAAACTAATGTTTTTCTGTCCCACTTTCAAAAATGTTATAAAATCAAATAAAATATAAATAGTTCTTGTGAGAAAAAGCAGAGTCATCTCAATACATTAGGAGAAACATTTACAGAAATTCAAAGAGAAAGTGGGGTGGTTCTTGTTAAGATGAAGCCAAATACCCATCCTTTTGGAAATGAATCCAAAGGGTCTGAAGAACAAAAGAGGAGAGGACTGACCTTACAGAAGCCATAAAATATTTATAAAGACAAGACTACATTTTGTTTAGGACTTAAAGATTTAATAACTAAATTCACAGTGAGCAAATCAGGTGAGAAAGGGAATGGGCCCTCTGTAATTCAACTACAATGTGAATTTATTTGTACCAAGCTTTTGAAGGCTGATGCTTTTCTTTCACCTTGTCAGAGACCCACTCTCCATCACACCCACTACAAGCTCCATTCCCTAATAACTGAGTCTTTACTCAGCATTCCCAAATAGGCTGGAATTTGCAATCCAGCTCTGGACCCAGCACTGCTCAGTTAAAACACSACCAGCTGATCTGTATTAATAAAACTCAAGTCTCCAATAAACCAGTAGAAGCTGTTTTGTTGAACTGAAATTTTCATAATTAAACCCTGTGCAGGACCAAAAAGACAAAACAACCTGCAGCCAACTCAAAGGACAAATCATGATCAGAACTGAACAGCTGAATTTAATATATCAAGGCCAATATTAACCTAAACATGGATTTAAAGAAATGGATTTCAAAAATTTGGGTGTTAATATATATATATGGGTATATAATATATATATTTAAAAGCTTTTAAGTAAAACAGCCTAGGGAATATGCAAATGACATTTCTGAAAGTAAATTTGGTTTTCACCCTAAGAACCCCTCCTAATAGAATCAAAGAGGACTATTTCCTTGCAAAAATATTGTTCCGTCTTAAAAATAAAGTTCTGTACACCAAGCAGGAATTTTATTACTGGTTTGATGGCCCAACAATAATCACCTCGGTATATGAGCAACTCTGCTCAGGCTGGCTCCACTGTGCAAAAGTGAAACCCCTGCTCCACTCCTTCTCCAGAAAAAAAGTAAAGAAAAAAGAAAGGGCTAGAAAGAAAAGCAGAGTCTCAGAAAGGAAACTTTAAAACGGTTTAGAACAGAGGTGAATGCACATCCAATATATTTATTCATAAAACTACTTGGAATAGCTACAAGTTCATCGTATTTAAGTGAAAATTAAAGCCAAGATGAAAGCACACAAGTTTARTGCCCGTTCTGCCTTCCTCCTAAGAACATATTCCAACAGAAATCTGGGAAAGCAACCGTTTTGATGGCCTGTTCAAAGGGCCCAGCATTGTGCAGTGCTGAGTGCTTTTCAGTTTGAATAGCAATATAAGCACACCTGCTGAAACATTATTCTTCACTTCATGTTTACTTGGGGAATAAGAGTTTGGGGGTTGCAGTTCCCTGCTATGACAACYCTGAAAAGGTAATTTGAAAAGGTTATTTCAGTAGTACCTTTTCAACGATGAGCATTTGACTGTGGAGCTGCTCTGGGCTTTTGTCTGTTGTTCTGYTGTGCTGAGCCAAAGGAGTTGTTATTTGCAACTTGCTATTCAGAGAAGCTGTGAAAAGCTTCGTTTAACCCAGGATCAGATGAAAGCACCTTCTGTGGCGCTGGGTGGAACCCAACATTGGAAGCTCTTCAATATTATGTATCATAATGTGCTTTAGCACGTTGATGTAATCAATCCTGTATGAAACCTTTATCAGGCACAGCAAAGCCCCTCCGATGCCCAGGGTGTTCCAAAGCCCTGGCTTTATTTCTCTGAATGCAGCACTGACAGTCCCAGCCCAGGCTGATGTGTGACTCAGGCACAGGAAAATGAACATCTCCAACTGCCCAGGGAAGCTGAGAATTGCTTATTTGTTCTAAAGAATATACTCAAAGTTTGCTTTGAACTTCCCTGTGCTGTGAATAGAGACCAGGAAGAACATGAGAAAGGGGAGAGAGAGCAAACAAATCCCATTTTCTGACTTACAGCTCCATTGTCCTTTTCCCCCCACCTTTGCATTGGGAATAACTCCAGTATTGAGAAGTTCCTTTATGTCAGGAAAAGGTTTGATCCATGGTGCAATTCTCACGACAGCATTGTCAGTCTATCCACAGTACACATCAACAAGTAATGTGCATTTATTTTATAAATATTCCTAAAGCATTTCAGATTTTTAGGGGGAAAAATGTATTCCGACAAATGGTAGATAATATTGTTGTTCTGAGTAAGAACTCCAAGGAAAAATAAGGTAAAATTACTGTCAAATAATACATGCAGAAGCTGCCCATATGTTTGTCAGAGACTCAATTTTTTCCTCTCCTACCTCTGATAATACAAATTATTCACACAATCTTCAGAGAGAAGAAGGCAAACAACATATAATAGGCAAATACTCACAAGCAGGTTATATTTTGTATTCTGGTGCCACTCACAAATATTTTGTCCGTTTGACAAAATTTTACAGGATTCTGTACAAACATATCTGGTTTATATTTAAAGTTACAATGCTAATCTTACTAATGCTTAATATTCCCTGTTCTGGCTTTATATAGAGCATATCAGTGTGATTTACAGTTAAGTAAACAATTGTGTATCTGCAGGTATCAGAATGAAAATATCAGAACTTTGGCAGACCACAATGCTCTGTAATACCAAAGRGAAAAATTAGTCCTACTTGAAAAATGAATTAAAAACCATATATTTCCAGGTTGCACGTGAAAAAATTAATTTTTTTCAACAGCATGATCAACTTTTATATTATTAATCTGATAGAAGCTCATTTGGACATTGGGGCTGGGTGAAAACAACACCAGTGTTCTGCTGCCACCTGCAGCTGAACCAAGAGTCCTCATTTCTTCAGCAGCAATCCAAGGCCAGTGCCTGTGTCTGAAGTTGTACATTATTTTCAACAATTAAAATAATATATCCAGGGTTATTATCCCCACATCTCGGTGAGTTTTATTATCTTGCATTACTCAAGAGAAAACTGATGAGAAATTCAAAAGGCTGATGCACCTACTTGAGCAATTCAGGAGAATAAATGTATTAAAGCACTGATCAGTGTGAATATGTCAATTAAGCATGGAACATTCAATACTTGCAGAAAGAATTTCAAACTGCTCTATATTTAATATTTAAAATATTTGAACACGCTGTAATATTCTATGCCTCCTTTTGGTCTTCCCAAACAGAAACCAAGAGTCAATAAAAGAAAATATAAGAATTTATTGCTCTTCTGCATGTAACACAGAAATTGAATTCTGTTTCTTCAGAGCAAGCTATTAACAAAAAAAGGGTAAAGAAATAAACCTCAAGTAAACACACTGTTTTAAACCTGTAAATGTTCAAAAATAAACGTATTCACTGCTTGTTATTCTTATCATTTCTACAAGCTTTGAATCTGTTAAACCTTTCATTAATAAAACACTCCAAATACTTTGAGAGCCATCACAAACATACTCGTCACAACTCCTTGTGCTTTCCTTGTCACCACAATCTATATAAATAGTTTCCTGAGATTACAGGTCATTCCTCCAGGAACGAGGCAGCAGTAAAGATCTATTACAGCCTCCAACCACATCCTGATCCCCTTCTCTGGGTGTGTTATTTCGAAACATTTATTAACATCCACAAGTCACCCAGCCCTGTATCTGAAGTGACATATAAGGCACACAGTCAYAGAAACCAACTGAACAACCTCTCACTCATCTTTCAGCATTGTGTAAAATGCTTCTAATTTATCTGTGATCTTTAAAATAAACAAAGCCATTGCCAAGGAAGGCTTGGAAAGCTGGAGATTAAACCAGAAATTTTCTGTAACAGATCTACAGTTTTGAATGGTCAGTTCTGAATGGCCTAAATTCTTATAGAAAGGAAGTCACTTATATACACACATCCATATCCATATATATGTTGGATATATATGGATCTACATCTATTTAAAAAATTATATACATCTATTTACATCTATTTAAAAAATTAAAGATATAAAATTCCTTAAAGCAATGTGGACCCAAGGTATGAACATTCAAAAAATTAAATAGGTCACATCCTGCACGATTTATCACATATTGCTTCTAGAAGATTTCAAATTCAAATAAACAGATATCAATAGTAAATCAGAGGAGTAGGTAAGAAAACGGAAATAAAGCATGTTATATTCTGAAAAACATATTTTATACCAGGAGCACCAGGATGTTTGAGCATCAGCACAGAAAACGTGCCCAGCCATCAAATAAAGTGACAGGTGGTATTGGTGCATGAAAGACCCCTATCCTGTAGTGGCCCCAGAAAAGGAGCAGGGATTGCTCCACCTTTCCCAGCCTGGGTATCCCACCTGACAGGCTGGAATAGGACTGCCTGTCCCTGGTGCTGCTGCCTCCCTTCCTCCCGGTGCCAGAGCTGCTCCTCTTCTCTTGTAAAACGTAGTGACCCCCCATGGCAGTACCACTCCGTCAGAGCCAGGGAAGGGTGCCTGCCCTGCTGAGGGCCAGTGGCTGCCATGGCCTGGATCTCTGCTGTCACTCCTTGCACCTCAGTCCCTGAGAACCACTGTGGCACACATTTAAAATTATCAAAGTCATCTGGTATCAGTATCCTAGCACAGCTTTGACACCAGTGAAACGAGATCCATGCTCTATATTCCCAAACGCAGGAATTACGACAGACCATGTGGAGCTGAGAGGGGTTTGAGAACACAATGCTCTAACAACAAAACCATCAGGCAACATTTGCTTATTAAATTCCACGAGGATGCCACGGCTGGTCCTGGCACTCTCTCCCATAGCTGTTCCTATTGATTTTGCAGCTCTCCATTTTATGAAATAATACATCTCCTCTCAATGTGTGTGTGTGTGAAACTCATCACTTCTGGTAATGTCATCAACCATGAATTATTGCTGTGCTACATGGAGACTTCTTTCAGAGTTTCTTTTGGCACTTCATGTGTTCACTTCCACTTTCTGTCTGAAGCATTGCAAGATCATTAGCTAAATCTGGAATGCAATTGGAGAACACGCAGGCTGACAGAAGGATCTGAACCTCAGATTCCAGAGAGAAAAATAACTTATCAGGCAGATATCCTTATTGCTTTAAATATCTGGCATGGTGTTCCCTGGGAAACCACTCTGGCTCAATGCCACAGCAACTCACATGAACTCATGCTGGGTTTACTGCAAATTCTTGATAGCAAAAAAATGCACACGTCTGGTAATAATCATAGCTGGGCATAATACCATCCTGTAATGTAATTCTGTGCACCCAAAGAGGATAAAACTATCCTGACCCTTCTGATTCATGGCTGAGGAGGATTTCAYCCAGGTACACTGCAAGAGTAACAAAGCTTTTCTCTCCATAAGTGAGTTTCACGTTCTGGATCGTGCCCACACGCTGGCAGGTGGGATCTGAGTGTGCTTATCCTGACATGCACACAAAATACACCACAAATGCAGAATGACTGTACAACTCCTCCTTTCTGTTGGTAATTTCTTTGTATTTCTTCACATTGAACCTCTCTAAAGAGTGACCTGCTAAACAGGTCACAAAACAGCTGCCAATGCCAGTTTTTCCAGATCAGGTGAATATCTGGACAGGTTGATGTGACTTTCAATCCCAGCTGAGAAGTGTAAAGCACACTCACATTACAGGTAGCACTACCTGACTGTTCATTAGGAGGTGAAGAGCTGTCAGATCGCTCAGGTCTCTCTGGGGATGTATTTAAACATATGACCAACTGAATTATCCAGCAGAACATTACCAATCGGAATGGGTTTTTAATGGAAAAACAGGAAAAAATGTTAGAGCTCTGGGAAACATCAAAAGGAAATAAGACAAAGAGCAAGGAAAAAAAAAAAGCCCAAGTTCTCCCTGCTCTAACTGCCAAGTCCATGTTGTAGAGCTACTGGCACTTCCTGGATGGTCACTTCATGAACTAATTGGTTCATCACTTTTAAGTCTAAATGCTCTGTGCCTAGACAAGTTTTGCTTTTGTACTTATCTAATTCCTCCATCCTTTGACTGGCTTTGATGCAATTCAGCGCTGACTCAGCCCATGAAGGGGAGATGCACAGTTTTAGTTTGGATAGGAATTAAGTGGCTCTCCAGCAGCAGCAAGTTTTTCCTTCCTGCACAAAATGCTCTTTCCCTTTAGCACGCCATTCTTCCATTGTGGCCCTAATCAAATAAACTGATGAAAGTAAACATCTGTAATTCAGGAGGCGTTTGATCACTGCGTTTGAACCCAGGGGTTCTTTCACCAGTGAACTGCCCTCTCCCAGGGTGGGACACGTGATTACCCAAGTCCTGTTGTTACAACAGACATGCTTAAACCACCTATTGTGTGTTCTCTCCATAATTCTATTTGTGGTTTTGTTCTGTTCTGTCTCCTGCTCTGTGAGCTCCTGCCTCCCCTAATCCTCTTTAAATGAATGAGACACAGTTCTGAGGCCCAGAGATCTTGTTATCAACAATTACCAATTTCTGCCTTTTTGCAACACTTAAGGAATCAAACGTACAAAGAGGATATTAAAGATCTTTCAAATGCATGAATCAATAAGCCATATTGGATTAAAAGAATTTATCAGCAACCCCTTTCATAAATCTGGAAGCATTAAAACTACAAAATATTACAGTGACCCCAGGTTAAGTACAATAAGGAACAGAGACGATGAAACATGGCTAATGATTGTATTTGAAATACATACACATGGGAGGCTGGACATGCAGTGGAGGTTGTCCCCCTCCCTCTTCATCTGGCACCACACCATTATTTTCATTGTGTTGGTCCATCATGACTGTTCACAGAACCAATTAAAGCAAAAAGCTCACTTTTTCTAATAGAAAGACTCAAGAAATTTGAGGGACCCGCATTTTGGCCACTTAAAAAGGARTATTTCCTTGCTACCAGCCCAAAGCAGTTCCATTTCTCTTATTTATGAGTTTTAAATGTGCTACATGAGAGAACACCACATTTTCAAACATTGTTCAGATAAATACCTGGCAATTGCCAAGGAAAAGCAAAGCCCCCTCCCCACCATGGTTAGACCTGCAGGGATAAGGTAAAAGGAAATTTATTAAAACTAAAGTAACCSCGTTGCACTTTTATAATTTTGATAATCCAGTAAATCTTCTTTTGGTATATTCTGTAGCAAAACACAGGTTGAATAACAGGAGTGTTTTATAAGGCACAGCATGATTCAAATCAAAGTTGGGGGAAAAACCCTCTCTTCAAAGGTCAAATGTTTTTAATGTTTGACTGAAATTTGAAAAAGATCAGAATAATAAAAATTACATTGAATTTGGGACACACCAAAAAGTATAAAAAACTCTCTTCCATTATAAAGACAGTCTTGTTTTTGTGTCACTTATTTGATGTATAAAAAGTCTTATACCTTACTAAAGCTACCACCTACACCTCTATTGGTTTAATTTATTCAAACAAACCACTGCAGGATTACTGAATATATATTTGTTACATTTCAATGAACATCTAAGCACCGTGTCCCTACAATAATCATATTCATTGCAGAGATAAATATTTTACAGCAAGACCTTACCATAAAGTTAGTATATTAACTACATTCTTKTCTCAAACACAAGAGACAAATTAATATCCACTCTATGCTGATACCACACATAAAAGGTACTTAATTTAATTGGAATAGCTAGTAGAGTAAAAGGAAAAAAAATATTAAAGACTGCATTGGAATACTAACACCATTTTACAGCCCATAGTATATTTATTTCTTTACTGCCTCACTCTGATGGCTTTATTTTCTTTCCTCTATATAGAACCTTTACATCTAAGTTGGATTTGAGAGGTTAGAAAGTGGATGGAAATTTTTCCTTGAAAGGGGCCAAATTCTGAAAGCCCTTTTAACTGAATACTTTAATAATAATGTAAAAGCACAGGCAGACCTGTACAGTTCTTTAAGGTGACAAAATAAAGAGTCAGGTATCCAAAAAATCCCATTCAGGTAAATCGAATCAGCAGGTTAATCCCAAACCCCCTCTCTAACAGGGTCCAGCACTGCTTGATCCAGAGTCACAGCTGAGGTGACAGGCAGGCACAAAACCGAGGTGCACAGTTCTGGACCCCCAGGAATAAACTRGATAAACTGGACCCAGTTCAGCAGAGGATCACCAGGAAGGTCAGGTGGAGTAGGGAGTCTGAGAGGAGGAGCTGGGAATGGGCACCTTGGGCCTGGAGAAGGGCAGGTTTAAAGGGGGCACAGTAGCAGCTCCCTGGTACCTACAAAGTTCCCAAGGAGATGGAACCGACTCCTCACGGATGGGCTGCGTGGGACAAGAGACTGTGGTGAGGAAGTAAAACAGCAGCAATTCCCACCGGGTACAAGGAAAACAAAACAGTCCTCACTGAGGGCACAACTGAGCAGTGCAACAGGCGCCGAGAGAGGGGGGAAATCTCCACCCTTCCTTGAAAGGTTTTGAGGTTGGACAAAGTCCCAAGCAACCTGGTCTGAATTAAATCCTGCTTTGAGCAGGAGGCTGGACTATGGATTTCTCCAGGATTCTACCAAGCTGGTTTAGGCCAGGCTGAACATCTACCTGAACCCACAAGACCTTTCTTCTGAGAGTGGCCAGAAGTGACCAGGAAGAGAACAAAAATCAGGAGAATTATAATGACTCATAGCCCAGGTTCCAGTTTATGGATTTCCAGAGCTGGTAGGATGTTTCTTCTTTATTAACATCTTGTTTTCAATTCTTGGAGTAATTAAATCAATTCTTGTTGCAGAGCTTTCTTCCATGAGTATTTCTAATTGCTTTTGGAATCCATTTACGCACGAGGCACATGTTACAACCTGCTCCAAGGAGCCTCACAATTTAATTCAACAATGCAGGAAAAGTACCAGAGTCTTTCATGTACATCAAACACTTCTCATTCATTGTTGAACTCATTTTTTTTTCTCATTAGAAACCCTTTTTTTGTTATTATTTTCAAACAAAGTAATCAAATGTAATCAAGTTTCCAATGATGCCTTCAGAACCAAGGCAGCAGTGATAAAAATGTCCTTTTCAGGTTTGTTTTTCTTCTCGCCCAAACCTCCATACAGGTCTGCCTGTAACCAGAAGGCACCTCCAGCCAACTGAGGCATTTTATTGCTGTTTGAGCCAGGCTCCAAGAGGGCAGGATCTGGACACAGAAGCTCATGGCTGTTCAGGATTTGATATCTATGCAATTTCTTACTTTGAATATATTATTTCTCATTATGACAGTTCCAGAGAGGAGAGGGTAAGAACAACAAAGGGCTGCCCTCCCTTGTCTTTCAGCAGCTGTTTCTCTTCTCCTCAACGTTTGCACTAAATTTAACTCTGCATTGTTCCAAAAGTTGACTCCTCCCAAACCTTTCAACATGTGTTTGATGATCCCTCCCTGAAAAACTGCTCTTCTCCTCTGCTGCTGGATACACAACAAGAAATGAGCTTAACCTGCAGCAAAGATTAAGGCTGCACGTGCAAAACCTTTCCAGCTCCAACAGCAGCACAACACTCGAGCAGGCTGCCCAAGGAGCCTCTGGAATCTCTTGCAGTGAAGGTTTTTAAGATGACAAACATTTGACAAAGATGGTCTAATTATATTTGAGCTTGTCTCTGTATGAGGGCCCAAAGCAGAACATCTGTCTGGTCCCATCCTTCACTGATTTCTGTGGTTGATGGATTCTTTTCCAAATTTTGGCTTCTGTGCATTGTGCAAATAATACTTTGCTTACAAACCCCTCCATTCTCTTGCTCATTCATCAGACTATAAAGTTTGTACACATTGTAAGACCTAAGCAAGTCATGCCAAGCACATTCTAAACATGTCTAAGGAAGTTTTATGCAACTCCAGTAGATCACAAGGCTTTTTTCTTTCTAAAGATAAGACCAGATTTTTGTCTTATTCCCCTTTGAAAAGTGTCTAAATACACTCCTTACATTTACCATTCATGCAGAGACAAATACACTCCAGGAAACTAGAAAGACATAAGTTTTTAACATCTAATTACAGAAAAAATGACATTTCCTGGGCTCCCTTATTCTACTTGCTGAAGTTTGCTTTAAATTACTATATCCTATAACTTAGCATGAATTTTTTTATATAAATTCGGTGAATTTTCAAATGAGATAACTTGGGAGAGTCACTTCTCTTATCTTTTTTAAAAGAGCAATGAAAATACAATATTCACAAAGTTTGCCCCAAAACAGAAGGGTTTGATCTGGAAAACAGAAACATTCTTTCAATTAAATCTGTAAAACCTGCTCTAAACTGCTTAAGAAACCTTCTTGCAAATGCCCTAATCATAACAAATACTTTTAGATATTTTTTTAGACAACTAATAGTTATATCAAGGAGGCAAAATAGGGCAAGTTAAGAACAAAATGATGAACTGAACTATGAAGTTCATTGATACTTTCAACAATGCATTCAATGTTACTATAACATATTTTTAATAGAATTTAAACTAAGCAGAACCCCCTGCCACACCACATATAAACCTCCACTGGGAGAAATACTCAATTACTTTCTGCATGCATAATACCACTCCATAATAATCTTTAACTCATATACGAAAGGAGTTGAAGTTTTTAACCAGGGATTTGGTCACACTTCATCAGTATCATATTTACATGAGCTCAGCCAAACACGAGTGAAAGTTTTACTGTCAACTTACTTTGCATGTTCTGTTATTAATCCATACAAAGCCCATTGAGGGGGTCCCCAAGGTGCAATCAGTTCTCAAATGTTGCGAAGGGTGTTTAAAATCGAGGCTAAATGGATTTGCCAAGGTATGGATTTTGTCCTATGGCAAGTTTCAAATGTGTAATGCAATTAAAACCATTCTGTAGTACCAGGTACCAGCTCTAAAGATGACAGAGAAATGATGAAGAATATTAAATATGTGAACACTGTCTCTGTATGATTTGTAAATTATATAAATCCTATCTATATACATACAAATCAGACAAGTCCTAATGGATTTAGACATCCTATAGAGAAAAGATACAACAGACAACACAAGCACCTAGAGCATTGCCTTTACAAGTGTTTAATGTGCATTTCTATATAGCAACAGCAATTTTTAGTTCTTTAACTATTGCAAATAATCGATGTGTATATGGGAATTTAAGGTCTAAAAAGTAAGTGAATATGAACTATTCTTAAAGTTAGTCACATAAAACTGCACATTTTAAAGCCATAAACTTCCCAGTCTATTAGAAATAGAGCACATTTGTATTTTAAGAGGTTTTCCAAGTGCAAGTGTGATTTACATTGTTCAGACGCTTCCAGTTATTATTCATTTCCATGAAGGAATGCCCAGGAGAACGGCTTTGAATGATTCATCTCAAACTTGCACCAGTTCTGTACTTTCTGTTTACACCTGTGTCTATGGCAGACATTGTGGTGGGGTTTTTCTGGCTTTTTTTCTCCCCCAAGCTTTATTTTCCCTCTGAACCACCTCAACAAGCACTACACCCCTTCTTTTACAAATAACTGCCATCCTTACAGAATATTTGTAATATTCTATGTGTTACCTTTAAAAAAAATCCATATAGTAGTCAAGAACTATCAAGGTCATTTCCTTTAGATGAGTTATGTTTTGTCTGGATTTTTCAATTTTTTTACTCTGGCAACATATGGCCAATCAGAATAAGAAAATCCCATCTGTTTGCAATTGGTTTCAGCTACCATGCCTTAGTCTGCTGGTAATATTTTGAATTCTAAGCTAAGTAGGTCTTAAGCTGAGATTTTTTTTTTTTTAAATAGATCTCTACAAAGGAGAAGATTCCAAACCAGGTTTAAATCAGCCATGATACTTTGAGAATCAACTTGAGTTTTTCATTCTATATTATTATCAGAATAAAAGCATTTATATATCTGTAGTTCTTAAAGATAAAAGCACAGGGGAAGTTACAGCCCCACTTACAGTGTGCTTAATATTTCTATATAGCCCAGCAGAGCAGTYATTGTGCTGAGATCAATAATTGCTAAGATTTAAAGCATTTTGACAACAAAGCCTGGCTGCTGCTGGCACTGAAACCACACTGGACTTGTCCAACCCGCTTGGAGTGAAATTCCTCTCATCATCTCTTCCTGCTAAACAAACACCTGGGTGGGGAAAGTAGCTGGATGAACCAGGACTGCAAGCCYGGGCTACATTTATTTTTACTGGATTACTTATAATCCACACCATTCCTTCTTTCTAAAACTCTGCCATTTATTTATTCTTAGAAATGTTCAGTACAACAGATCCCCACTTTTAAAGCAGCTAAACTCCTTTTGAGAAACCCAGCCTAAGTGGCCACGGAGTGATCAAAYGTATATTGACTTTACAAATAAAGAGGGCAATATTTACTATATTTAAGCTTTGATTCACCACGTGGTGCTGCACCAGATGCTATGAAAGGTGACTTATGAGATTTTCATACTTGCTAAGCATCAACTAAACCAAGTTGAATATTCACAAGACGAGGAAGTCTTTAAGATTAGTGTCTGATAAGGGAGTAAATAAACCCTACACCAAACAGGAATAATAATCTAAGCATCTAAGTTATTAAACCTACTGTGCATCAAATCATCTCACCAGTGCATACGATGAAAACTCTGGAGCACAAACACCTGATAAATCATCCATGCAGAGACACAGTTAAATACAAACTTATACAACGGCCACAACCAAATGAAAATCTCAGGGTAGATTTATTAGCTTGTGGATGTTCCTAATTACTTGAAAAACTATAGTCTTACTACCAATAGTAACAGCAATCCGTAATAAGACTCTAAATCTTGGAAAAGAAAGAAGTCACTTATTGAAGAAATGGTTTCATTTTCTCCTTCCTTTTATTCTTCAATCTTGTAACATAAAGCAAATATCTGGTGGGCCAGGGCAGTGGTGCCTGCACCAGCACTGTTACCCTGTCACTCCCAACAAGGCTTCCTATAAGTACAGACTCAGAGATGCAATGCAGAGGGCAGCCCAGAAGGAAGGCAGGGGATGATTTACTGCATTCAATTATTTTTGTTTAAAAGTTTCCTCTGGGGCACAAGCACGTAATATATTGTACTTTCCATTACCTGGTGCAAATGTAAAACATACCTGAAAAACACATTTCATGCTTATAACATATTAAAACAACAAGTAAGATGTCATGGCATGAGTTTGATAGATTAACTGCCACTTACTGATGTTGTACTATATTAGTTAACAGCAAATTAATATCATCAGGCATATTTCCTCTTTTATACCTAAAAAATATTAGTATGGAACCAGAGATTCCCATAAATTCTTATCACTCAGTTCTAGAAGAGGGCTTTTAATCTAATTTGGGACAAGATAAGCAGCAATTTCTCCAATTGTTTGCAAATGTGTTACTCATTCAAACGCTTTTCTACATCAGTTATCTTTTTCTAATTAGAAAATTTTTATCCTACAAGCCCAAAAACCTACACAGGCATCCCCATGGCTTCTTGACCATGATACTGATTCTACTTGATGCACACACACACTCTTGGACTTTAGGAAGTAGTTCTTAAAGAGCATTTCAACAAATTTCAACAATTTGATAACTGTCCCTGACTTAGAATGTGATCAGGGGCTTTTGTCACACACCCTAATCCTCACCAGGGACAAAGGTTGATTTAAGGGAATGTTAAATACCTCAACCAAACAATCTTTAAGTATTATCTATGTATGGCAGTTCATCTATTCATAAACTTCATCATTTTAAAATAATCATGAGTAGATATAAAGGTCATAGAACTGAGGTAGATCTGGGCTATGTTTTGAATTTTTAGGTCTAGTGTGGTACTTGTTTAAAAAGGGGGTGCAAAGAGAAAGTAAGTGTCTTTTAAATGCTAACATTTTTCTTTAGCATGCCATGAGGCACCAAAATGACTGATACCCATGTTCTTGGGCAGTCAGAACATCACTGCTTCCACCTCCTTTCCAAAGCACCTCCTTTCCAAAGCACCTCCTTCACAGGGTTCTGCTGGAGATTAAATTCTGCCAACATAAACCCAGCAGAGCTGAGATTTGTGTCCCTGAAACACACACTCATGAAGGGAGTCAGCCTCCAGTTCAGTGATGACAAATGAGCTCTAAAGGCTGACATTCCCAGCTTCTGCCAAAGAGAAAAGCAAGAGCATCTTTAATGAGTAGCTGTAATCTACTGTAATCAAACCAAGCAAGTGGTGGAGAACTCTCCGTGAGAGGAGCAGGACTGTGTCAATACAGTAAAATATCAGCTATAAAGCAGAGGAAGGGCTCTAAAGAAGAGCTTGGCTGATGCCCAGAGCCAGCTGGCACGGCTGGAACTGCACAAAACAAAGCTTTGAAGGATCAGGATTCAGTTTATTCTAAAAATAATAATAATAAGATGATAAATAGAGGAGAAGAGAAAAATTAGTTACATTATTTTGTGCTATAAACACAAACGCACAAGCAAGCAAACACGGATCTCTACTAAATCCTTATCTTCATATTTTCCAGATCCAGCCCATAAGGAAGTATAGAGTGGAGGAAGTGGGTTCAACTAATTAAAAAAGAGGCAATACAAGAGTGCAGCTGTTCCTGCTTAAGCACAGCTTCAGAAAACTTTGTGCAGTTTTGCAACCTTGATTTCCAGGCATTTCATCCTGGTTTCCTTCAGAAGAGCAGGAAGAACTTGAATAAGGCTGTGGAACACAGCTAACCTTTGATCCAGAGTATCTTTCATGGGTTTTGTTTTGTTTAAATTAATAAAATGCTTTTAAGAAGAATTTTTTGGGGAAAAAAACATGGTATATAATAAAACATAGCTGCTGAATTAGAGAGCAAAATTGTTCTGGTAAATTTTTATTTTAATATTTTGGAGTGCTAAGCTAAAACTGGAAAATATTTCATATTGCATTCAGATTACATCAAACAATAAAAAAGAACAACTGTGCCTGGTTTATTTAGAATCTAATGAGGGTTCTCAGTGCAAAG
The DNA here is from genome assembly GCA_018881555.1 of Amblyornis subalaris. NCBI lineage: Eukaryota > Metazoa > Chordata > Aves > Passeriformes > Ptilonorhynchidae > Amblyornis > Amblyornis subalaris. The sequence continues at coordinate 1,887,544 of JACAXG010000075.1, forward strand.
GGGGAAGGAAGAAGTTCTGTGCTGGAATCCTAAAAGAGCAAGTATCAAAAACCTAGTGAAATGTGCAGCCCAGTGAAAGGTTCAGCATCTAATGATAAAAGCACAGCAGTGGTTCAAAAGCAAACAAATCCTGCTAGAATGAAAAATCAATGAGCTTTGAGAAATTCTGACAATGAAAAGGTCCCTCTCCCTGTGAGATCAAATGGAGAAGCCCCATTAGCAGAGCAGCCATCTGCCTTTTCCTGCTCCCCACGTCCTGTACCACCATCCAGGCTACTTTCTCCTTCATCAACACAAGGACATTCACAACAGAGCAAACAGGCCCAAAATTTAGGGAAAAAAAAGAAAAAATAAATTACCTGGGGTGACACAGAAAGGTGCCAGAAATCAGCCTTTAAAACCAAGCCCAACCCAACCCAGCTCAGCATTTGGAAAGCAGAGAAAGGACTCCTTGGTGCACGAAATACCTCCAGTGCCAGGGGAAGGGATGAATCCAGGAGCTTGAGGTGCATCCCACGGAGGAAACTGATTATTCACACACAGGGAGATTAAATATTTCTATAAATTCTTTTGCAAGGGTATCCCACACAGCAGTGGGCAAAAGGTTTATGGCAGCCAATGTCAAACAAATGTGATTTCCCTGAGTGCAGCTGAATAAACTTTGAGATGAAGGACAAATTTGTATTATTGATGAGTGCCTCTGACTTGTCCCCTTTGATTACCCACCACTGCCTTTCTAGCCAGGCTAAATGTTTCTAAAATAATGGCTGAAATACAAACTGTGGAGGAAAAAATTTTACAAGAGACACCACATAACAAAGTGCAGTAGATAACACAAGTTTAAAAGACAACAGGAGTAAAAATTCCACTCTCTTGAAGAGAAAATTGGCTCTGACTCATTCCCTGAAGGTGACATTCATAACAAAATCCAAAGCAACAAGTGGTTTATATTTGGGGTCTGTTTTATCAGCTGATAGTTGAAATCTGACTGTGAGAAAGGCAACATTCTGCTTCTATTCATGGCAGTTCTCTTGTTGCTTTGCATGACTTTCAAAGCAACAAAATAGTTGGGAAATAAATTAATAAAAGTTCAAGAACTACTCATTAACATTCAGACATCTGCACTTCCCAAACCACCCAAAACAAAGCCTGGTTCTTAATCCCAGTGGATCATGTGGACAGCAGACTGTGGGGGAACGCAAGGAGTGTTTTGGCTACAGCACTAATTCTTTTCAGGGAATAAATATATTCGCCTAAAAAGTAATGCAAAACACACATATCCCTTTCCAAATTCCCCAAGTGCCTTCTCTTCTTTTCCCCATCCCTTCTGAGGGGCTGTATTCAATGGACAAACATTTCTTCAATTCCATGGCCTTCCAGCTAATTAAGAGGATGTGCCAGTTCTTTACCCCCAGAGTCCAGATCTGTTTCTCTTCAACAAACTCTGTTCTTCAATAAAAGTTATACTCAAAGTGTAGCATGAGCAGACCCACTTTATACAATGGCTCTCACATTTATGACATGAGAAAAACATTTTCTCTATTACTATAAACTCTAATGATTCATTTTAAACCAGTAAAAGAGGGGTTTAGCTGCCTTGATGAACTTACATATTCACTGTGGATTCATCTTTTAAAAAGCATAAATAGTGCAATGCATCAGAAAACCCAAACCAAATCATTCCCCAGCTTGTGGCTTTATGAGTTACAATAAAAATAACCTTTATTTATTTATTTTTCCACCCATAAATATCATAGAATGTTAAAATTTGGCATGGAATCTATCTGCATCTCACAAACCAGTGTTGTGCACTGATAAAAGAGATGGCAACGATTTAAGAGATAACAACACCTGCTTGTGCCCCAGAGGAATGAGGTGTAAGCCCTTGGTAGGGTGGTTCAAACAAAATAACATTTACCCAAAAAACCCCACCCCAAACGACTCTGCAAGCTACATATTTCTTACTTTAAAAAAGAATGTACAGGACTATCATGGCTTACTACGATTTCTCAGATGATTTCCAAATGTTTCATTACTACAGAGTATGGGATACAATTTCTGATCCAGATGCTTAAAAGAACAAATCTAACAAAGAAACCTAATCTGAGCTAGACTTGGCAAATTTTCCAGAAAAAAAAAAGTAGAATGATGTTTTGGAAGCTGCTCAAACAAAAGCCAAAATGGAAATATGCCTCTTTCAACCATACCCTGGGCTGCTGTTAAAAATAAGAGGGACACTTAGAGTTTCCACAAGTGTGAACTGCAGCTGAGGTTTATAAAATAGAACACTTCAATGTCAAAACTGCCCGAGAACAGTTCTTTACTTTTATCTTAAGCTAAAGCCACCATTTTCTACATGTATTAACAAAAAGAATATATATATATGAGAGGCCTTACATATATATGGAAGATTCTAGATGAATTAGAAGGAAAATACTCTTTATTTTTAAATTATTGTGTCTTTAAAAATAACCCACAGAAGCATGTAAATGGCAGAAGACTGACACAGTCCCCTTCTCAATAATAATGCAGACTATATAAACTTTAACCTGACCATTTCAAAGCACCTAATGAACACAAGCTAAACTTACAGAGAAGTTTTTTCCACCTCTGCACTGGGAAACTGTAGGACAGAGAGCTCAAATATGTTTGGAGTCACGTAGGATTTATGTGAATTCAAATGTGCTGAGGTATTGCTTTATCTGATAGCCTTGTTCCTCCCCTGAAGAAAGGCATGGCTAAATCTTTGTACCGCCACACATCTCTCTATAAACACCAGGAAAGTTGAAAATCTTAGCCAATTCTTTTTTATTATTATTATTTCAAGCCATTCAGAGAGGAGAAAGAACCAAATTTATGTTTGGCTTCGCTTACTTCAGGGAAAGAATTTGGCCAAATGTTTGTATTCCATCAAGAGGAAGAAACTATGAACTTAAACAATAAAAATAACCAATACCATACACAAATTACATATGGAAGAATAGTGGTAATTGTCTGTCTTTCCACCCCCCTACCTTATATTATTGCTGTATGGTTGCAATTTAAGAACTAGAAAAGTTCCCAAAGTAGAATTCCTACAGTGAGCAAGCCAGCCAGAACTACTACAGGGAGTWTCCCTGCATACCACAGGCTGCACGGAGTTTAATTATGTAAATCTAGAATACCATATTCACGTTAAATAAATCAATTTTATTCTAATTTCCTAGCAAGGAGGAAAGGCTCACAGAACCCAGAGGTATCTGAGTTAGAAAACATCTGCAACAAATCTAATTCTTTCATTCTCCTACAGCCACTTGGCTCTCAAAGTGTGAAAAATGGCTATCACTTAGTAAAGCTGGTGTCCAACTACTTGAAAGCACACTCACTTTGAGAAGAAAAGTTAAATTACAAATGTTCTTACCTTAATTGGAGATTTACATTTTATAATGGCACAGAAATTTATAAGAAGGGAGAGTTCAGTATATAAAATTTATGATGAGTTTAGATGCTTTAACCTCACCTCTATTTTAATTYTGCAACAAGATACCAAAGCACAATTTTTAAAACGACCTTAATACAATCACTAATATAGACATTTAGACTCCTGTGAATGAATTGTGGAGTTTTCAATTTCCCTGTGCATGACTGCAATGCTGGTTTGAATTCACCCCCACAATGGCCAAGACATTTCCCAGAGTGATAACAAAGAGGGGTTTTGTTACGGCTGCTGGAGGGGTCAGTGGCAGCTGCACTCTGGGCCTGCCATAATCACTATAAAATACTGGCCTGCAACAATGGCTGCTCACTGGAATATAAAACAATTGGAATGTTGAATCTGGAATTTCAGCAGCTGCTACTGGACATTTTCYATAACTTCGAAGCATCAGCTATCAGTGCACTAATTTTCTGCGTCTTCACATCCCAGATCTCATTTGAGTGAGAAAAAACATTTGTGGGATTGTACCACGAGTCAGATGCCTGATATAAGCCAGTATAAAAATAATCCCACAAAAATGGCAATATTCTTAATCCAAACCATTCCAGAGATGCATTTTGCAAGGCAGTTTCTCAAGGAGTTGCCCTCGTGGAGCAGAGGAACAACCTGAAGCACGGAGTGCGACGGGAGCAGGGAAAGGGCAGAACCTTTCCAGCTCAGGCTTTCCTTCCAAGCCAGTTTCAGCTGCAAAGATACTGAGTTTATTTAAGCCAAACTTTATTTTTGCATCAGGGAGCAAGTAAAATGATTGCATTTTGCCATTCACATCTTCAGTGAGCGCTGGCTTTGCCTGATGAAAGATCACTTGGTTATCAGCACCTGGCAGGCAATAAATCAAAGTGCCGTGACTGTCTCAGCACTTTATTAGTAATATACATTGGGCAAGCCTAATACTAGCTTTGTTCCTGTATTTTTAAAGATCTCTCTCTCTAAAAAMGTATTTAAAGAAATTATACATATTTTAAAGCAAATTTCAATATAGTGGAATTCAAATAATTCTGCTACGTTACATGTCAGGCTTTTTCTGGCAGACATGAGCAGGGAGGTAGGAGATAAACAGCATAAAGGAAGCACTAATTAATCTATAAAAATAACCTACATAAAGTGGCTCTGGAAGTCCAGCCTTGAATTTAAAAAATAATTAGTTTCTGACCAAGCCCTTCTGTCTCTGCTGTGGGTGGGTTTGCTCAGAAGTCCACGCTTGCAGCTGCCCCCAGGACAGAGCTGCTGCCACATGTGCCTTATTCCAGACTAGTCCATTCCAGCAGGGCAGGCCTAAACTGAGACAGACACGAGATTATGGACCAGCAGCACATCTAAATAGAAACAACCTCTCCGTCAGCACCAGAAATAAAAACCATCCTCAACAAGATCATCCTGGTAAAAGTGTTTTGTATCAGATCTCTGGATAAACTTACAACACTTAGGGGAAACTACGCAACTCGTCCCTAACCYAGACAAAGGAATGATAAATTTCCAGGTGGGAAAGATAAGATGTTTTCACATTTACTGGCTTCCCCCCAAGCACTGTCCCTCCTGTCTGGGCTGCACCTCTGCTGCCCAGCTTTGTCAGCCGTGTCTAACCCCTCCTGACACCCGGGCAGCTCCAGCAGGGGAAACCAACGCGGCCGTCGGGAACCCACGGAAAACTCTGCACATCTCATTCACCCCCCTAATGACACCTCCCATGCATGAAGGCATCTATGAGTTATGGGAAGTTAACTATGCGAAAAGGAAATTTGAAATTTAAAAATCAAATTGGGTGATAAATTGTATCATGAGAACGTCAGGAAGAAATATTGGATTTGATGATCGAGGAGTCAGCTTCATTCCTGTGTTTCTYACCCCCTTCTTGTACTGGGTTTATGGGGCAATTCACTGCTTAACCAGTTAGCAGCTACTCCTGAGTTATCCCTTCTTATCACTGACCATGGAAATGCATTTGTGCAAGTAAACTTTTAGGTATCTGGTGCAATAATTCAAGAGAAGGAAAATTCATGTGTTAAAAAATAAGAGATCACAAAGGCAGCATTCAGAGGTTGACCCATATTTTTCACTAAACAGGATTTAGTTCCACTTAAATATAGATCTCAAGGAATTAATRAATAAAATATTCAGTCCCTGACACCTAGAGGTTTCAGCCTTCCCAAAGAACAGTGTAAGCATGGGTGTGACTATAAATACATGGAAGATTTTGCAATGGCAAACACRCAAATACATTTACTGAAACATTGTTTTTCCCAGAGTTATAAATCCCTTTTTTCTTCTTTAATAAGACTGCACCTTCAGCAAACAATATTCCCAGAGAGCTGAAAACAGCACTGATCCCAGCAAGGATCTCCTTATGGAGACAGGAGGAATCAACACATTTTGGCTGAGTGAAAATAACCATATTCAGTGTCAAGCACAAGCAAAGCAATTCCGACAGATAATTCCTGGGAGACAAATGATTCTGGCACCAGCAGAAAGAAGCAACACGAAAAACCTCTTCCAAGGTCATCTCTGGATGCACACCATCAGAAGGGAAAAGCCAGACTCATGGAAAATATTTAATCCATTGACACAAACTCAGGTGAGTTCCAATATTCCCTGGCCATCGGACCATTATTTCTTGGAAATGCTCAACAAGAGAGTGCTCAAGAGCTGAAGTGGTGGGGTGTAGCCTTTCATATGAAATACAATCACACACTGGAAAAATAAATGAGATTTAAATTAATTAATTAAAAYGGGTAACTAAACAGATCAGTTAAACTCAAAGTAGCAGGGAAAGACAAAATGCACAGCAGAAAATGAACAGGAAAATACAAATTGTGAAGGAAAAGGAAAATTGTCCGAAAAAAGGCGACAATTTCACTGTCAAACCATTGTGGACATGAGTTCATTGCAGCCTGATTTGACAGTTGGCTGCAATGCTCGTGCACACTGTTTTAGAGAGGAGTTTATATGCACTGGTATTATATTACAAACATACACATCAGTGTGCAATATCATCACTGAAAATTCACAAAGAAAATGATGAGCATCATGGTTGCAGAACCTCTACATTAATAGTAYAGCTGTGCTGTTCATAGCAATATACTCATTTCAAATAATGCAAGTAAATACTTATTTCTGCGATGTCACAGCAGCTATGTTCAATTTTTATCTCTCAAGTGATTTATCAAGTCAATATCCATGTGCCCAACAGCGAATGGTGCAGTAAAGAGAATTTGTTCTCCTCAGAACAATTTAATTTTGATTTTTTTTTCAAGTGTAGTATAGGTCTGTCCTTCATAAATACTCAGTAATGATCTATGATCTACATGTGAAATGTTTAAAGAATATTTTACAGCTCACATGCTCCATTTCTTTTAACTTGTATTGTATGAAGCCACCACCATATTTAACTGGTGGTATCAGCTGACACAAGCAACTATTTAACATCAACCAAATGCAGTTAGACACTAAAATTATTTAATGTAAGTAATGTCAGATGAATGTTATTATCCTCCTAACCCTACAAGATATCTGTTTCAGTGCTCATATATAATAAAAAATTGCCAGTCACAAATACTTTGCTTCAGAAATAGCCACTCTATCATTTCGTTTAGATTGTCAACAAAGGCAACGTTAGGAAAATCCAAGCTGATGTAATGGTTTTCACGGCATCTTTTCGACAACAAAGCTGTATCCAAGATCTGACCACTCACAATTTCTAAACCAGATTATAAAGCTAAATCCATGCAAACCCTTAATGGATCAGGATTTTATTTCGAGCGCTGCAAAAACTTCGGTCGTGGCCAAGTCTTATCAGGCACGGTGGCAGACAGATTACAGGAGCTGTGCCACGGATAAGTACGAGGCACTACCAGCTTAAACCAATTACACACTTAGCACAAAGTTGTCAAACTACAGCCCAATGCCAAATCCTAATATGTAATTTCTGTAATGCTTACAAGTTTTAAGGAGAATTACACTGACTAGAGAGCCTGTAGGAAGCGCAAAATAGAGCTGGGAAAACATATGGGAGAAAGAGCAGTGTTTGGAAATACGGAAGATTTTAGTGGCGTGTGAATGAGGGATCCACGCTAACTCAAGCCTTTGCCATTGCAGAATCTACTGGATTTTTACCAAAAGCCCACGGTTCAAACTCCCCTGCATCTATTCACTGGCAGACAGATCTATTAAATTATTTGCCAGCTGGGAGTCATTTCTTTTACAATAAGCAGCGGAGTGAGAGGTAACTACAAAGCAATCCATAGCTGTCCTAATTACTGCTCACAGGCAGGAAAATGTGTGATAAAATGCATGTTTTGTGATTCCCTTCCCCTGCTTTACTTGCTTCGGCACCATTAACCTGTAGCTTCTTAGGGCCTTCTACAGTGCTCTTAAACCTTACGAAAAAACCCTAGACAGACAATCACTGTACAATTTAAGGCACATAATTAGCAATTATTTCATGCACACTTCACAATAATAATCTGTTACGTACTAAGGGAAAGAAACATTAATGAGCTACTTCTGGTGCCGCTCTGTGTACTGTGTTTGCATAATAATGAGGCCCAATCTGCTGGAAAACACATAAAGGACAAATTAATAAGGTCGTCATTTTTGTCTAATGATGCTTAATACAGTTTGAGCAATCTGCTCGAGACAAAAGACGGGCACTCAGACATAGCCGATTATGCATTCGCGTGGCAGCTGAAATCTTTATTAAACAGAATGATGAATCTGATTAACATGTGATAACAAATATACAGTCTGTGAGCAGGGCCCTGGCACCTCCCGCCAGCTCCGCTCCGGCCCCTCCGAGGCTTTACTCAGATTGAGGTCAGACTGGAATTCCCGATAGGCGCATTAAGATAAAAGTTTGCCAAATGTGGTAACATGATGAACAAAACAATATCCTGTTATATAAAAGCTACTGTCTCAACAGCTGACTGTCTAATCAGTGATAGCAACAACTCCTTAATAAGTTTAAAATTTTAATTGTGGGTTTCATTCGCCTTTTAACATACGAAGGACGATTTATTACATTAGCTAAGCTACGTCTTAAAGCACCCCCACATTTATGCTGCCAAAATATTCTAATTCCAAAGTACTGCTTTCTATTCCATTTCACAAACACAACTATCTTGCCAAACAGAAATATACAATTATTGAGGGTGTTTCAAGCAATACAAAAAATAATATTAATTTATATGCCGCTGATTTCACGTTAATGGAGGTTTCTAGGTCAATGGGAAACACGTGATGCGATCGAATTTGTGGAAATGTAGCAGTAAATTTAAAAATCCAATTTTCAGTAGAAATAATTGATTAAAAAGGAGGTTAAAAAAACATACAAGATGTAATTTGTTAACCCCACTTTAAATTTACGTCATGAAAATACAGCGTTGCCTCTTTAAACGATGACCAAATCTAGGAGTAAATAACAGCTATTAAATCCAGGGATCCTATTTTAAGTTTGCTTTGCTGTAGCAATGTGATTTCTATTAAATGAACAATTCCTTGCCTTCCAGAACCAACTGTACTTGATTTATAGTCAGCACATGACACGAAGTAATTTAAGATGACACGATACCTCATGACAATGTACATGATTTAACACAGGGTAGGCAGCAGGAGAAACTATAATGTTGATTTTATCTCCACAAATATATTGCTCAGCAACAGCAGGATCTTGTATTCAAGGATATCTAACTGGGAGCTAAGACTGACTGAATCACAGCTTCTTCACTTTAATGCATCTGTGTTTGCTCTGGTAAGTGATAGCACGTAACAAATCATCATTTTCAACTCCTTTGACTCATTCTATGTGCCTTCATTTACATGAATATATTCTCAATTGCAAGACAACAACAGCCATTGGATTTAAAGCAAAGAGGTGATAAAATTAAAACTCTATTTACCTCTACCATCATTCATTCCCAGTTCATCCTACCCTTCTAAATAAATGACATTATTTTCACAGGCAAAATAAATTTTTTCCCCAAGCCTTGCTTGAAACAAAGACATGCATTAAGAGATTAGATCTGTCTCTAGGAGAGCCATGAGCTCTCAGAATGACTCTCCAAAGCCACATGTGGGGTTTTTTAGCCTCTTCCAGGCCTAAAAGGTTACCAAGGTTTCTTTCTAGTGGGTAGAGATAGAATATAARGGAAGAGTAGGAAAGGAAGAGATTCATTCAGAAAATTTGCAGGAGTTCAGTGCCTTTTTAGCTAAAAAGAAACAGAAGTTTAACCTACAGGTAGGCTGAGAACAAAACACTGCTTTGTTTTRCACTTCCAAGCTAATCCCACCTGATCCCACATTTACACCTGATGGGATGGGAAAGCCAGACCCCCTTCAGCGCCCACCTTCAGCCAGGATGGATGAAAGTGCTGCCAGGGCTGGGGCTGCACAGCCACTCCTGGGAGGCAACACAGGAGTGGAACACAATGCTCCTGATTTCCTGGCAGTGGTAGAGCTGCTTATTTAAAATGTACAGAAAAAGACAGTTCAGAAGATAAAACAAAATATCATCTCGTTTTACCTCAGAAGATCCCTTCATTTCATATTCTGTCAGTATAAACTCCCTCGATGTAACATTTCATTATGTTTGATACAAAATGAATGCTAAAAGTACCATGAAACCTCAGTGGTAGTGTTTGAAATCCCAACATTCATGGCAAATAATGCTTCACAAACCTTGTGCCATCATCACACTGCCATACACTGCATTTCAAACAGCTTGGACAGTTCATAATGACACACACAGGCCAAAACATAAGGATCATATTCAGTTTTTGGCAGATTTAGTCTCAAAAATCTCTCATTAAATTCAACAGTATTTATACTCACAGAATAAACGTAGGAAAACGCAGGGAAGGCAGAGGTGTCCTGGGCTTACCTGCACAGCTCACTCAAGATGGAGCCTCACCCTCTTTGCTCAAAGAGTACAAGAAAAATACAGAGTTGTCTCATCTAGATTTCAAACRGTTCTACTGAGAATTCAGTTTGCTCACACTGTTGGAAATACAATACCTATAAATAAATTTTTTCCTGTTGACTCCATTAAACCGTGTCCATGTTCATCCTTCAGGGTCTGATTAAGTTGTTTTTTTAGTGCCAAAACTAACATAAAACTACATGTCTGAAAATTCAAGTTTACAGCACTTGTGTAAATATGTTTTGTTCTGGTTTTCCTTTCATGAAAGACGTGGATGGTTGCTATTTTCCTATCCCTTTTCATAAGATGTAATATTACAGACACTGCAACAAATTAGTTATAGACATTTACAAATATATTCAGTGACCTGAACTCAGTTCTTCACTATAATTTCAAATGTCTGTGGTAGAAATTACATGAATCATGTAAAATTCATCTAGATAAATGTTCATTGTACCTTTTACAAAAATGGTATTTTAATATTTATGGTACGAGTCATTCAATGATCATTTTATTTAACAAAATAAACTGATCTGACTTACCCACGACTGCACTTTTTTATTGAAATGAGTAACCTCAGCTCCTATCAAAGGACATGGAGAAGTGGACTGAATGACACAGCTCCTGCACTGCAAGTAACTTGTCAGAGAAGATTCCTTCTCATTCCAAAGAGCATTTAAAGATAAACTGCCATYCAAGTCTTTCAAAGAGAAAGAAAAAGTGGTTTATATGGGCATCAAGAGAGATTTTTAAAACAGATAAAAGCCACAAGTTGCATTTCACATTTCAAAATGTCGTTATTATTTCGCCAGAAAGATGGTAAAGAATGATCAGTGATCCCTGGGGATTTAGGAACTCCTAAAAGTGAGTCCTTGTGGCAAAAAGCACATCCTAACTGTGCCATCCTACCACCACTGGATAGGCACCAGAACTGCCCACATGTGAACTGAAGGAAGGGCTTCACTCTTGGTCCTGTCACCTGAAGGACCAAAGGGTTCCACATTCCATGGGCTGACACCTGGAATGATTTCCCATAAAACAGCACTTCTGCTTTAACCACAGGGTACACGCCCCCAATTCATGGATTTTAACTTGCTGTAAGAAATGTAAAGGATTCTGTTCTCACTATCCTTATCTTTCATTCTTCATCAGGATATTATGTAAGGACGCAAGGAATCTGGGAGTGCAGGGTACACTGGAACTCCAGGGTTTGTATTCCCAGACTCCTGACAAAGCCCACTGACCCACATGGGTTTGCTGCTTATCTGCTTTCCAGCCAAATGTTGTGCCACAGACAGGAAGATTCATCTTCCTTACTCCATAAAATAGCCAAACTTCTCCTAAGCTTAAAATAATCTTCCTCATTCATCTAAGGTCAAAGCCCAGTTTCCAGTTGTCATTACCATCCTTCAGCATGGTAGGACCACTTTCAAATATTTCCTGAGGTTTTCAGAAACATTCACAATCCTTGGCAAGAGGACACAAAAATACCAGAATCATTGAAAGATTTGGTATTTTCCTCTAAGAGAAAAATTTCATTTGCTTTAGAAGCAAAATGTTCCTTTCCAAAAGCTATGAAAAGGAAATATTATTTTGAATAATAAGGTGTAGCAGAGCAAGAGATTCTGCATAGAAGATTTCACACATAGATCACGAGACAAAAACACATTACCAAAATCAAAAGCATCTGCAGGCAAGGAAAGAAACCAAGGTGTTGTATTTAATTTAAAGCAAAAGGACTTGACAAATGTATTTATCAGCAAGAATTTACCTTTCACTGGCATCTGATAAACCTTCAAAGTTTCTTTAAGACGACTAAGGCTTGCAGCATCTGAGATGACCAACACCACATTATCATCTTCTGAAATGGCATCTAGTTTACACATACAATTATTAATGGATTCTTTACTTCTTATATTGGCATTTCTGAAGAGTTTCCAGATTATTTTCAGTTCACTATTACTGCAGCAAGCTTTTCTCAAAATTCCTATAATTTAAAAAGTGGGGTGTAAGACTTATATACACASATGGTTTTGAATACAGTACTGTTCAACCATGCTGCAAACTTTCCACATTTACAAGATGGTAATTTAGGCCCTGATCCAATACCCACTGCAGTCAGTGAAAAGACTTCTATTGCTGTAAATGGCCCTTGGAAGAAGGCCTTATTTAAAATTTTTAATGTGTCCAAAATTTACTTTTCAACAGATAATTTTCCCCTTGTTATTACTCCCAAATCGACCAGTGAGTTTGAATCCGCTTTGAATAAAGCCATTTATTTTTCATTTTCAGATTTTTTAACTTTCCTCAATCAACTGGCATCYGAGATTCAGTTTAAACAACATAAAACTTCTTGTTGACAACAGACACCCTGGTAAGCGTAGACATTCCTGTACCTCGGTGACTCAGAATGCTTTTACTGAACACAGTGGTTCCATTTCACAGGTCCTACACCAAAGGTATGACGATAYTGATAAATTAAGGGAGTGAATGAAAGGTTACTGATGAGATTACACAAGTCCTACAGGACACACGTGGTTCCTCTGGGAAAACAGGGAGGCAAGAAGTGGCCTCCATGACCTGGGCCTGCCTTTACCCAACTTTTCTCTCTGGCACGGTTTTAATAGCTTTAGAATGTGGAATATCTCCCACTCTCCCTCAGGCACAGGTTTGGTTTGCTGAAGAGATTTGTCCTTTCTTGATTTCATCAGATCCAGAAGACTGTTTAAGCATGAAGCATCTCTAAYTGTTTCTGCATGTAACTGAGGAGWATATCTTGTAATTAGGTCATTACCACACATGGCCCAGTAGCCTGAAGATGGAGCTCATTTTAAAAAATAGCAGAGTTGCTGTTACCATCATCAGCCTTTAGACCTTCCCAAATGAAAGCCTCACAAAACCAGAGAATTTCCAAAAGCACCTAATCCCCACTTCATCCAATGTGTCAACCAAGGACTAAAAACCAAAGTAAATTAATACAAGGTAGGCTACACATTAAAGAATAGCAGTGTAATCATCTGGCTTTTCAGTCAGACTTTTGATAGTTTCRTGAAAACATGCACTGGATTCAGAGTTACTGTGCCAAGATATTACCAAACTTCTCACAGCAACTGGTAGCAAATTAACACCTAATCCTGAGAAGGAACACACCCCAATGAATGGGCCACTATGTTCCAAATAATTCCTTCCAGCCTCCCATAATTTAAGGAGAAGTTGCCCTCAGTTAACTCTCAAATACCAGATGCCCATTGTAGTTCAGACAGGTCAGTGTGGCAGGACCACTGAATCACGCAACAGAACAACGTCAGACAAAGTAACTTCTTTTAAATAATTGTTATTGTGACAACTCCCTCCTCTCCCCCCAAAAAGACTTTCTGCAGGTCTCCAGTTCATTTCCAATAACTCATTTATCCAGATACCAAATCTAGTGGAGAAATGAACCAATTATTCTAAAATATCCCTCCAGCATCCAAAACTGGGAGAGCAAAAGGGTGGATCAGAAATCCCATCCTTCCCAATGAAACAACTGACAGTTACGCTGATCTTACCCTCTGCTTTGGGCAGTATTTCAGCTCCACAAGCAACACAATAAAGTCCTTTCTTGCAAGGCTGGTTGTGTGTTTCCTTCTAACAAGGCAATACACAAATGCATGTAAATACTGGTTTGTATATTGTAACTATGCAGATTAAAGAATTTCAATACAAATACAATTAAATATATCAAAATTGCTTCAGACGAAGTACTTGAAATATTCAAAGGAATCTATTTGAGTCAATGTTTATCATTTATATTAGCTAATAATTAAAATATATACCATGCTAAAAATGTTTAACCTCACTTAAATAGAAACACTGTCACATAAAATATGAGGTATTTTATAGTCTATAACACTCCAGGCTATCAATTTTTTGGGAATTTTGCAAAGCAGCCTGGGATGATTGGTGCCCTTGTGCTTCCCATGAGAAACAAAGGTATCTACTGAGTGTGTAAATCAGAGATGTGCAGCAAACCATGCAGATCACGAAGAGACTATTTCAGCTGTATGATTTCACTTACAAATTATACAATAAATCATTCTTAATTCCCTTGCACCTTAACATTCAGCAGCAGCCACTCAGAACAGGTACTTTAGTCCATGCATGTGGTACCTTTCTCTCTCGGGAAGAGCCACTTTGCCTAACGGGAGCTTTCCTTCTCCTGTACCTTCTCCGAATTTTCAATCCTTGAATAAATTCAAGACTTGATTATTATTTTAGACAGCAGACATTATACCAAGCTACTATACCAAAGCAGGAGAGGAATTTTCAATAATTTAGCCTTGAGAGGTGTGATAAGACCAAATAAAGAATTCTAGGAAAGTTGGTATATTGAGTTCCCTTCTATTTGCAGGCTGGGCAGCATTTAATTCTGGGAATCACCATAAATATATTAACCATAAAGAATATTCTTACCTCTAACATATCAAATAACACAGTTATTAGATATAAAGACAAATTACGAATGAATTTACATCAAAAGAAACAGTCCACCCCTTACCTTCCAAACCCAGCAGTAACACAAAGGGGTTTTTATCCACCAGTTGTCCTGAGCTATGCTCAGGATTTGAGTTTTTAGAGGATAGAAATTTTTCTAGAAAACATAGTATCAAGTGCTGATGTTTCAATACATACTTCAGAAATAATGGTTAAGGAGAAATTTGATATAAAATGTAGGTGTTGTAAATTAGTGGGATTTGACACAGAGCAGGCCTTGTCTTGAAGGATTTCTGATCAAAGGAAGATGCAACACAAGATCAAGAAAGGAACAATCTGCTTCAGATAAGGAAAAGGAGATGGATTTTCTGCTTTTTTTTTGAATGTTACGGATTTAAAGACAGACAAATCTTCTGAAAGACAAATAAGAGGCTGTGGGCCACTGGATGAGCAGACAAGTACAAAGCTTAAGTGATTCCTGTTATCTATCTAGACACACGAAAACATAAAAAGTGGTTTGGTGCAGAAGATTTGCTTTAAGAAAACTGAGCCACTGAAGATTCCTGAGGATCAAGTCGATGGATTCTGGGGAATGTGGCTGCAAAGCACCTGCCACAGCTGCCAGGACAGCTCTAGAAGCCAGTTACCAACAGTTACCTCATCATCACTTAAATAGAAATTCAGTATATTTGTCATTAGATGTGTCAGACATTTTCAATACTGGAGTTTCTGCCATATCAACCAGACCAAACCCATCAGTGAAATCCAGGAAACCTAAAGCAAGGAAACATGATCCTTAGGTGGCATTAATATTGCAAAAATTTAACCCAATGCCCTGTACCAAGTGCTGCCAGTTAAAGAAATCCAACAGTGTTCTTGCCATTCTTGCAAACAGAGTATCCAATTCTCTAAAGGTGAATTTATTGTGTAAAGAAGGGGCACGATTTAAATCCTATTGATATTAGCACATTCACAGCTCTGTAAAGATGGATGTCAGAATGTCATTTAGATGAACTTCTGCGGAAAATGAGCAATGAATAATTTCAAACAACACAAAATATTAATACCTATAAACCAATCTTAAGACTGCAAAAATCCTGCAACTTCATATTAATGTATGACGGAAATGAACAATCCTTTCTTGAAAAGTCAGGCAGAGCATGTTTTATTACAGAAAAATCCTGGCTGTTTTCATTGCAAGAAATGAAAGAAATATTTAAAATACTTCAAAAAATAGACTGAGGAAGATTCAAAGACCTTTGTGTAAGACTTACATTTTATATGTTGCATGTAAAATGTGCTTGTAGGACATACAAATAAGAACAGATTTTGACATGAATATACAGAATCTGACCAACAGAAATTAGATCCTCTCACAAAAGGAAAATGTAAAGAAACCTCAAGTTTTCCATAAAACAAAGAAAGATCTCTGAAGAAGCCTCTCATCCTCATCAAATATCAAAATGTGCACAGCTCCTGATGGACATTTTGATGTAAGAAATTGGAAGGAAACAAAGCACTGAAGAACACACCTATTTTAGTACTTAGGCTCAATCTATCATATGACTTATCTGCAAAGATACTGTCCAGTATGTTTTATTTAAAAAAAAACCTCTAACAAATGCAGAAACCACAATTTCATCATATGGGTGTTTTGTTTTCTGAGGAAAACCACAATTATTTGATTGTATTTAATGTGCATTAATTAAATCTCTAATGGACAAACCTCAACCAATAATTACAAGTTGGATCCTACTTGGGTTTTTATTTGGAATTTCCAGACATGATGTCCTTTAGCCATGAAGTCAGGATGAAGAATCTTCATGATATCTATAGAAAACTGCACGTTGCATAACTCTCCCGGTGAAAACCAAAAGAATATAATGAGAAATGGAGCCTGAGAGCAGCTTTTGTGACATGAGGACAAGGAAGCTGCTGCTGCCCCGTGGTGGTGTAAGGGCTGCTCACCATGATTCCCACAGAAACTGTCACCTTGTGCTACTATTGCTCAGCAGAAAGGATGACACACCTTTATTTCGGGATCTGGAAAGGCTGATTTTCCTTTTGGTGGTGTCCGTCTCCTGAGATCCTCCCTGCTCTGCTCCTGCTGCACCAGCCACCTCTATGGCACTAACTGCACTATCCCTGCTCCTCTCATTTTCCATAATTCCACGTGGACTTCTGCTCCTGCCACCAGCCTCAGTTTTTACAGTCACATTTAGGGTTTCTGAGGTGTTGATGGCAAAAAGGTCATCAGGGACTGTGGAGTTCCCACATTCCACCCAATTCCCATTTGCACAACAGGCTGGAACTGGTGGTTCAGTTCTCTGTTCCTCTGGTTCTGCATCATCATAGAGTTCTGGGGTGAAGTAAATACTCTCATCCTCATCCTCTGACACGTCTAATGCTGAAGGCTCATCCTTCCCTGCTGCTGAAGGGAACTCCCTGCAGGGCTCAGCTGGAAGCTGCAGCTTATCAGGATGTCCTTCAGCAACTGGAGCCTCAGCATTTTTAACTGAAAAAGAAGCTGTATCCAAACATGATTCTGGTTTATGTTCTGCAATTGATGATGATTGGTATTGATTTAAATTATCAGTAAGTTCACCAGGTCCATTTATATCCTCTTGTTTGCTGCTTGCTGTGGACCTGCAGTTTTTGGCTACAGGTGTTGAAGTCAGTGGTTTAGAGCAGCAATTCTCTTCCACAACATCAGCATTAGTCCAACCATTCATTTTTTCTGTCTCTATTTTAATTGCTGGCACTTGGGGCGTGGAATCCATATGTTTTCTTCTTTGTTTTACATGGTGAGAATGGCTCTCTACACCTACTTTCTGGTCACCTGTGAAAAATCATAAAACATCAATGAATTGTACCTGCCTTCCCCATTGATTTACAGCAGGTTTAGCACATGAAAATTACCACTGTTTTATCAGGCCTACAGTGATTTTACAATGCTCATTAAGAACAATACAAACAAAAGCCCAGATGTTACAACTATCTTTGCACATGAATTGTCTTAATTAAATGAATAAATTAACAGGCACATAAAGGTAGAGTATGACTGGATTTGAAATTTGTAATCTTTTATTATTGTGCTCTTATGCACATCTGTCCCGATTGAAATGAAGGCAGAAGCTTTCCTAAAATTGAGGAATGGATATTTACTTGTGAAGCTGGAACTAGAGGAGATCACATGGAAGGTGTCTCACAGCAATGTCTAAACAACAGATGTAGTTTGAACCAGGGCACTCATCCTGCAATAATGCTAATCTTGATGTGTTTCAAATAGATTTTAAATTATCTTCATAGTGTTTAGTGGAAAAAGAAATTTAAGTGAAAACATTTTTGATTGTGCTATAAACTTATCAAATATTATTGTTTTAAGACAACCAGATGGAAGGAGAATTAATTTCAGTCTGTTGAGCACAGCACATCCACATTTGTGAATAATTATAATTTTCCACTATAGCACTTCTTAATTTTAAAAACCATTTGTTTCTTCCAAAAAAAATGCAACTCCCCATTTAAAATTGCTCGTGGAAATGAACATACTTTGTTTCACTGTTGCCATGCTGTTACTTGGCTGATTCGATGCTGTAGGAGAAATTGAGCTGATGGTTGTAGTAAAATTCACTTCTGAGCCCAAATTTTGCTCCTCGCTTTTAGCAGGAACATCTGGTGACAGATGAATGGTTGCCTCTTGCTGAGAGCCTTGTGACGGGTCCCTTAAATGTGAAGGAACGTGGGGAAATTCACTGCTGTGCTCTGATGAACAATCCCCACTCCTCTGGTTTCTGACGGCGAACGCCTGCAGGGATTCCAGAGCGCTCCCAAAACTTCCATGGTGCTGGATCTGCTGACGAATCCATTTGGATAATCCTAAGGGAAAAAAACCACAGTCTTACTACAAAATGATATTATCTATATCAGGTATTTCACATCAGTAAATAGCATCCAAATATTGCAGGTATTTCTACATAGGTACGGTCACATTCCTAAAGATTTCAAGAAATTGCTCATGGAAGTACAACAATGCAATTCCTCCTTTCCAGGGCTGGGAACTTGATCTATTCAATGGCAATATTCTGATAAGTAATACTAAGAATATCTTTCTTTTTCTATTAAGAGAGCTTTATTCTTTGAATATCAATTAAAAAAACCCCAAACAACACAACAAACTAATGGGGAACTTGATTCTTCTGTGAAGTTTTACTTTGTAGAGAAAGGAATCTTGCCAAGTCTTGAACATACAGGTTGTGTTACTATACGAATTACTTGTGTTTACTTAAATAATTCAAACATATTTTTAGTACAAACGGACACATCAGAGGAGGAGTTGAACTCAACTGCAGCAGCTGAGCTCCACCTGCTGACTAAGCCCAGCATGGGCTGGTGAGCTCAGCTCTGCTCAGCTAAACAGGGCAGGAAGAAAGGTAAAAACACAGGGTTTTCACTAATTTTTATTAATTTTTTAAGGTAGTGTGCATGATCTGTTTTGTTTCATCTGCATTTCTTTCTATCCAGTATAAAACTAAGAACAGAAAACACTTGGTGTATATTGAATATTCAGTGGTCCAATCTGTGTTCCAGGGTTGTGGTTCATTCTGACTTTTCCTACTCACCTGTATTTGTACAACCATGTTTCTGTAATTTTGCATTTTCATTATTTTTCAGCAGTAGGAACTTTCCCCAGAAGATTYTTCCCCCTTACCAGTTATGTATTTATTGGGGTTATTCCGGAAGCGGTCGTCGACTAAAATAAGAGCCCCCCAGTCATTCCTGTGCCTTATACACCTAAAAGGCAGCAAGAAAAAGAGTGTTTATGTAATTAGAGGGCAMATAGCAAAAATCTGTGGGAATCAGGAAACAGGGATTGCAATGAGTCAGGTGGAATATACAAAATTATACAGGAAATGCTTTTCTACTGTGTGCACCAAAACTTGTTATGGACRTCACAGAAGCTTAATTTTCCTTCAGTAGTTAAATTTACTACATGAAAACAGTTAAATTTAAAAAAAACCACCCACACAAATATTCAACAGCCAATCAAACCACATCATTTGTTTTCCACTCTTAACTGGGCAGTGTAAATACTACAGAACTCCCTGCCAGCTTAGTGGAATGTTCTGGTTTTATCAAAATACTCCTCACACACCATYATCCTTCACCACATCTCAGGTTAGCAAGGGCTTTGCCTCATGGTTTTATAAGGAACTTATACATTTATGTCAGAATGGAAGTCTATTTTCTCCATTTCAGTTTGGAGCAGCATAATTTCATTCAAACGATAAATTAAAACAATAAGCAATTGTCAATAAAACTCGATTTAAGTTAAAACTTATTTCACAGTGACAGAACTTCAGCTTAATTTCTTACTATTAATATTCCACAACTGASATTTTTCTTAAGGAATTTTAACTAATGCTCATATGTTCCAAAGAGGAATCTAAGAAATCAGACCTGTACCAACAAGAATCCACAATGAGATCTACTAATGCCACAATTTCTCTCAATTTTCTTTCTAAGCCTTCATTTATGTCATCACATTTGCATTAGGACTAAGTCAAATAAGAAGAGTCTTCCAGCTGATGTTTCTCATCTATAAATCTGTGGCTCTGTGTATCCATGACAGATGCACAGCACCTATGATAGATATGGATGACAGTTCTAATCTTTATTTATATGATAAATYTTGTTGAAGGAGGATGAATTAATTCTACCCTGTTAATAACATTTGGGGGAATTTTTTCAGCTAGGAAAGGAAGCTATACCACTTCTTCTAAATCTGGGAAGAGATCAGTGAGCACGATAATTGAATTGACCTTTAGCAAAGGTCTGAAAAACCCCACTGCTATTTCTCCCTTTCAGAAATACTTGTAGGCTAAATATCAAACAACTGTTCTGAGCCCACTGAGAGTGTGAACAATTAGTGCATTGCAAAAGTCCTAAGAATTTTCATTTGCTTTAAAGCTCAAGAACTATTTGTCTCTGCTGCTTTTTTCCTGTATATCTGGGCTATGAACAATGAAACCTGCAACCAAACTCAAGTGGATTCTGAATGTAAAACAAAAACTCTGAATTATAACAATGCTCAAATGCACAACAGGCTGAAAAACAGAGCTGTCAGCACAGAGCAGCTCAAGAGATGACATGTGCAATATGAGGGGTTTGGCCTTATTTATCCYCTTTGTGATAAAAGTGAGGAATAAATCCTTAAAGATTTCACAAAAAAAAARAGTTCTACAAATATATATAGTTTTAGTTATGTTTATCTCACCTTCCCAGGGCTTGGTTGAGAGCTCTATAAGCTTGAATTTCATACCACTGACTCCCTGATAAAAGGCCTCTTGTACTTTTGTGCTGGTCATTGTACTTCCTTTTCAATTCAACCTAAGAAATAAACCATAAAATAACTGCGTTTATTAATGATGTTGAAAATTCTAAAAGGGGAAAACAAGAAAACACTGATTAAATAAGAATATATAAAGTGTGCTTCAGTGTTTCAACTCTATATCATGCACACTTACCAATTCTGGCTTGTAACCTTCTGAAATTATTCTTAGATGTGGTCTGTTCCAATAATTTAAATGTATTGACAYGAGCACCACACACTTATCCACATGTCCGTGCCAGCAAGAGAAGGATAAGCTCTTCACACAGGCAAAAGAAAACCCCAACAGGTACAAGCAGATGGACTCCAGACCCCAGTTTTATTGGCTCTTCTGAAAGGAAATGACCCAGTGGAGATCTCCATCCTCCCCTTTATCACAAACACCAACACCTCACCTAATGCTGGGACCAGACCCTACTTTTCTCAAGTGAGGGTTAAGCAAATACAACTTTACTTCCTCTACAGAAGCTAAGAAAGAGCTCTAGAGACAGAGTGGCCTCTCCCAAGGACCAGAAGTCAGCAACACYCACCCTAATTCCCAGCTTGGCATCACCTTCTGTGGTTTGGAAGTGTTTCACTGGATAAGGGGGAAGCTAAGGTTTGCAGGCCATGGGAAGCATAAGGCAGGGAAAAACATGTTCCYCCTTTTTAAAAACACATTCCTGATGCTTCAAAAGCAGATCTGGGATCAACTGCCAAAGAAATCCCCTGCCTCCCCTTCCCAATCACATGGATAACTACACATACAATGGTTGGTCTGAATTTGGACAGTTTCCATTAAAACATTATACACTGTTGCAGTAGATATCAAAAGGATTTATTATCATTATTCAGAGAGGGGGACTGAATTTTATTTTTTTAAACAAACATAAAACTACACCAAAAAGGGTCTTTCCGTTGCTCTTTTGTACAGTATTAACCTTTCTAAACTGACAAGTGAAAGGACACGCTTCAGGAGAGAAAACAGCAGACTTCTAACCTCTTCTGACAGGTAACTTTCATGTTGCATTTGGATAAGAAATTTTATTTTATGTACTTATGCCCTTTAAATTGCCTGTCAAATTTACAAATTCAATCTTTACAGCCAGAAAGTAAATTCAGTTTGATTTCACAGATTTAATATTTGTTCCAGTCACTCAGAATTTACTGACTGGCATGTGAGGTTTCCTTTGTAATTTTCCAAACAGAAGATGATTTCTTCTGAATGGTTTTTGAACATTAAAACCATTCCTTAAAAATGAATTTGGGTTTATCTGTGCATTTCTACAAACAGAAATAGTACCTGGAGAAAGTAAAGGGTACTGCTCACCATTGGAAATGAGGAGTGAAAAGTTCACTGAAGCCTTTAAAACATAACTAGTGACAACATACTCCTGTATTTTGCACTTGTCTTTAGTCCTGGTAAGTTTGATAACAATTTCCTCTTTTGAAGAATTTTGTTATCAATAAGATTATGGCCATTTGGAACAGATGGAGGTTTACCAGCAGACTGTGCCAAACAGTATTGGAATAACTGATCCTGTGTCTTACACTGAAAAAATTACATGACTTTTAAATATGTGCATAAACTAACTGAAGTAACAGGAGAATGAAAATAAGTCAGATAATCTCAATAAAATACATTACTTTTACATTCTTCTAATACATGTCAGCATTACCAAGTGTTTATTGCTTGTATGCACATCAACAATGACATTTCATTGCCCAAATTATACAAACCCCCTTTTTTATATAAAACCCATGGAGGTTTTTTTAACCCCATTCCCTTGCTCTAAGCGTGTAACGCATCTTTAAAATTTCCCTATTTTAACTTAAAAAGGGTTACCAGAAAATAAACATTGTGTTTTCTCACTCAAATGCTCCTGTCTCAGCAGGAGATGACAACTTCCATTGCTGAGAGCCCAGCCTGCATTGGAAGCCTGCTGCAGRTAAAAGGCCAGAGCATGTCATTTTCATGCAATCAGAATCTATTTCATTGTATAACTCCTGCGCTCCCACCCATCAAACCCACGCCCGATTCAAGCTGACATGTTACATATGTGAAAAAGCCAGTCCCTCCTGCTAGCAAATATCCACAACRTGCAGTAAACCACAGGCTAGAAGGGATTAGTTAAAATGTCAAAAGACAGCCTTTTACTTTTACCTGTTCATCCTTAAAAACATCCTCCCAGCTCTCGGGCAGGATTTCCAGACAAAGAGCCGCGGCGAGAGCAGCACGAGGCCCCTGGCAAGCTCTGCCATGCTGTAGCTGTCACACAGATTAGGCTTTGATCTGTCTGGGAGGTCATGGGCACAGCCACATTCACTCAAATCTCCCCACGTTCTACCTGCAAACCTCTCCTTCTTTTAATGCTTAATTAGTTCGACATCTTTCACTCTGGAATATTAACTGAGAAATAGYAGCAAAAAAATATAAATGCCATGAACAATTTTTTTTTTTTAAGGCTTGGGAAGATACTTTGAGGTGGTTTGTGCTACAACTCAAAAGGATTTTCAAGTGTATTAGAGGTTTTTCGCCAATGACAACGACACTAAACAACATTTGTTACATTAGATTTTCAAAAAAGTTACGTGTGGTAACATTCCTACACATGAAGAAACTCAGACTTATTCAGGATTCAAGTSATATATAAATACATAAATTGATTTATACTGCATTGATCATGGACTGTATCAGTTAATCCATGGCACAAAGCTGAGAAGACTAACTCAAAACTAGAGCTTGGTTTTGACCCCCAAAATAACCTGCAAATACAGACACAGAACCCACAGCCTTTTAGCAACACACCAGGCTGAACCAGATTTATTCAGAATTAACAAACAGCATCGAACAGCAAGGTATACAAATATCAATCTATTATGGACTAACTGTTTCTGAAGAAAACTTAATCAGAATACTGTAAGCTGATTTATCAGTGCCAGTACCACAATATGAAGGTTGAATGGGCTAAGCCCATTTTTTTATTTTGCGCAATTTAAAGCAGCAAAATAAACTATGTTTGGTTTTACTTCATTTGGCAAAGTTTTGAGGGTTTTTTTTTAATGCATTGCTTTACTGAACCAAACGCAAACTTTGCTTTTTAAGAACAAATATTAGTAACGGTTTAGGATTTTTTTGTTTAACAAGTCAGGCCTATTCTCTGACAGGACATCACAAACATCTTCCACTGCCTCCTGTTCTCCCTGGTAGGTTAAAAATGATGTCCAGTTTGTAACYTGTGGATTGCAAACCAGATTCCCCAGCAGTCTAAAGCCAAGGCAGAATTCATGGATACAATGGCACTGTGGTGAGGAGTTAAACTGGACTTAGCTAAACCTGCACTTCTCTGTGGCACTGTTGTGACAGCTCAGGTTAAAGGGAGAGAAAACAGCTGAAAAAGGCAAATAAAGCTGGGCCTGTGTCAGTGCATGAACACACGTGTAAGGTGGCTCATGCCCTTCACTCCCCAGCACTCTCCTCCATGGAAAGAAAAACCAGAAAATGGATATAAATGTTTTCTGGTGTTCCACTAACTTGTTTCTCTGGTTTTATGAGAGGAAAAATACTAATGAAAACAAAGACCATTGCTCACATCATCCAAAAAAATTTTAAAAGACACATTCATGTTTAACATCCACTAATTCCCCACGTCTTAAAAACATACAAGCAGAAAAAATACCAGGTGGTCACTCCCTGCTTCCATCTCAAAAAAGACATAAAAATGTTTTTAAGCAAATCTCCCGTCCTAAAAATCTCATGTGTCCACTTAGAGTCTCTCTTCCACCTGAAATAGCAATAATTAGAATTTTTCAGGAACACACTTGCCATCTACTTTGCTCCTGACGAATGCCAAGGAACCATAAAAGTTTGTAAGTGCAGGAAAGTTAAGACATGAAAACCCATTTCTTTTCTTTTACATCTGAAAATTCTTAAATAGAAGCAGCATTACACAGTGCAGCATTTCACTTTTCCTCCTCACTTCAAAAGCAGTAACAAGGGCTGTGAGGTTTAAGACAAATAATGTACATGTAGAGAGTTGGGTGACTCACAGAACAAGCTTCAAACATCCTCACTCCTCACAGACCCACTCATAGCTGTGTCTAAACACAATATTTCCATTTATTAGCCCACAGGAAAAAGAGATATTATGGCAGGATTTTATTTTTAAATGCTCCAAGCATTTCAAGTGCAGTGCTAATACATAAACAATATGGAATAAGAAAATGCTTATTAGCTGTATTTTACCAAACTAGATTCTGTATATTACAATAATTTATGAAGGTCATTCTAACAACCTCATATACCTAAATAAGATCACTAGACACAAGTATAACACTCTTATTTTCACATATAAATACTGCATTTACTTAAAAAAAACAATAACCCCCCTAAACTGTGAATGAGAATGATCAATACTTTGTATTGCTCAATTAYCATCAGGATGCTGTTACACAGAAATTGTTCAGGTGACCTTTTCTGCCTGAAAATTTCTATGTGCACTTATAAAAACTGCCTTCCTTGGATAACACTGAATAAAATAAGGAAACAATCCAGATCTCAGATTTGCTATATCTTGCAGACTGTTGCACATGAACAGGGGACATGGAAAGACATTGGGCATCTGTGGGATTGAACAGTGCAACGTGAATGGAGATATAATCAAAATTAGGAAAAGTTACTGAAAGAGAAAAAATGGCACATAAGGGGCAAATAAACTATATMTGGAAAACACTGCTGGCTTCCTTCCTCATAACCCAAAAGCTTAAACATGGATAAGACTTCAAGATAAAGCCAAACAAGCCAAAGGCAAACCCCTGTCCATCAGAAGCAGCCAGCACCATCTCCCAGGCAAACCAGCACCTCCTGCTTTGTGCAAAGCTCATTTCTCTTATTCTGAACTCACAAGGTATTTCACAGCCAAATGTTTTCCCAGTATTCTCACTCTTCATCCCAGTCTGAGGGATGGGAAGCTTATGTAATGTTGCAAGCACCGAACACTTTTAGCATTGTCAACTACACCATGTGGCATCCCAGAGATCTGGAAGTTTTCCGGTTTGACAAATCTCGTAGCACGTTCACYCCAGGCCCATCTACTCATCTCAGCCTTGTAGGCTTTGAGGGACTGCGAACAAGTGACTTGATTAAAATCTAATGCAACCAAAACTCTGCTCTGAAGAGAAAATTCAATCCATTTCCAGTGAAGCAGAAGTGAAAAAAATCAAGGAGGTTCCCTCGAGGTCCAACACCGGTGCCTGCGCTCCGCGTGCCGCGGCCGAGCCGGAGTGGAAGTGTCACTCATCCCTACAAATCCCCAAGGTGAGAGCTTCACTCTCAGAGCTTTCAACAGACTCTGACAGCAAAGTAAAAACTTAAAGGTCACCACTACTTGCTAAGGACAAGATAAACACAAGAAAATCACTTGGAAATTTTTTTTATGGATCAGAAAAGTAAACTATTAAACGTAAAGGCAAAGTTTTGATTTGCTGGATGATTTATCCAAAGGCTTAACTTGAGGATATATTCAGGGATGATTTCTGTGATCTGTGCCAACATATTGACATTAGCCTTGCACCAGCAGAACAGAAATGCCATCCACTTGTCTTACCTGTCACACTGAACTCACATGTTCCCATTCCTGGCTACAGGAACACTGTATTCCACAGGATCTTACAGCTGCTCYCMCAAATTAAGCCTCTCAAATAATTTYGTTTCTTAATTAACCCAATTTCTGTTGGAAGCAGGAAGAATGCGGATGGCTTTGACCGTTCATAACAATTCTTATTTGTGGAAAAGTGGGAAGTAAAAGGCTTTTGAGGTATTTCAGTGCTAACACAGCACCTACGGAAGATCCAGAAATGGTTTTCTGCTCCCTACTTTCTRTTTGTCATTTTCTTCACAGTACTGGAATGAAGAAGAAAGTAAAAGTCTTCTATTTCTAAAAAAATCTTAACTTCACAGGCAATTTTCTACTAAATCCTACTAAAGATATACACAATACTGACCTTCCCATAAAATGTCATTTTCTGTACCAGTTTGCCCATTTTTTTTTTTATTTAGAAGTGAAAACATATTTTTAAGTGATGCAAAGGTAAGACGGAATTAATATAGTGCAAGGGATGTTTCTCAACTCTGGTTAAGCATAATAACAATTTACATTAAATTAAATGTTAAAATAACAATMATTTTCTTAGCAATCTCTCTTTTCCTAGAATATGATAAATTAGAAATTAATTATTTCAGCAACCACTTAGGTAGCTCAAGATTCTTTCTCCTTTCAAGGGATACAAAGCATATAGGCTTATAAACTGCCACAAGGACTAGAAATTAAATATTGAAACATGTCATTATGCTGAAATGATAGAAATAYCCCAATTTGTTGAGCCCTCAAGAAAGGAGGAAGAAACTTCAGCCAAAGAACTGCAAAATTTTTGTATCACTAACTTACATATAACCCAGAAAATTGTAATTGAAGTGAGGTTTTCCTTCATGTTACAAGTTATGATACTGGAAACAATAAAGAAAATATTCACCCTATAGCAGCCATGGGAAAYAATTCTCATTAAAGGCAAACTTGAGCAGTGCCACTGCTCAGAACTCCCAGCCTTATCAAGTTTATTTTCCTTGCACATCTGCTGATGTGAAAGAGTTTGACTTTTGCATTTTCCGCTGTATTTTGATCAAGTTCTCCTGGCTGTTCCATGATTAATACACTCTACTGTACCAGGATCAAAAGCATCTGGAAAGGTGGAAGTGCAGAAATGCTCTCTGGGAAAGGGAGCTTAGTGCTTGCACTTCAGAGCTGCCCATTATCAACATTTCAGAGCGAGTTGCTTTATTTTCAGGTCCCCACGGTAAGAACAGTAAATTATGACTTGAACTAAACAAGTCACACTTGGCTCCAAAATCAGATTTTCCTACCTCTACTTTCAGGTCCCAGAGGTGGGCAGAGGAAATCCTGGTCACAGCCAAAGAAGTCATTTTTGGCTCTGAAATAAATTTTCCTGCTTTACTCGAGCCAAACCCTACCATTGAGAGTACCAGAGCTTTGAGCAATCCTTGAACATTTCTTTTATATTATTTTGTTTTAGCAACCTGATTCTTCAGCAATATGAAACCCTTTTCAATAACACAGAATTAGGGGCTCGGCCTCTTTCTTCAATCCGTTTTGTTTATAATCAGGTCCACTTTTGAGCCTGAATCATTTCTTTCTCCCTAACCCCAACAAAGTGTTTTAGACTCTTCTCTTTGTGAAAACCAGTGAACCTAAGATACAATATGCCTAAAATGTTTAAGTGGAACTAAATTATTCGCTTTAAAGCCCCTACAGAAAATACTGTAACTTATAAAAGTATACRGTTACTCAAGGAATCCAAATGTTTGCCATTTAATACCAGGACTCGTGGCATATATTTAGCACAAACATATGGAAAAACTAAAATTGGATATTATTCCTCATGCTTGACAATGAGTTTCTTGCCCAAGATTGATGTCTGGATCCAAAATGCTACACTTCAAAATATCTAACAGAAGTTAATTAACAGTATGTTAGCATCAGATAACACATATGTGGGATTATACATCTCTTTCTGTCACATTATTTATGTTCTCTAATATTACAGTTCACTGCTATTCAATCAAGTTACAAATCATAAAACATATTTAGAAAGCAGGTTGATCACAGACAAGTCATATTAGTGGAGATGAGCCAACATCAAACTGCCAGCATAAAATATTGGTCTCCAAAGGTACAATTCCACAAACCCTTTTGGTTGTGCACAGTCCTAGGAGCATTAAAGGGATTACTCACACAAATAAAAGCTCTGTGCAGGAGTAAGGGGTTATGGAATTGAGGCTTAAGAGGACTTTTATTAACCCAAAAAGCAGACATTCAAGTGTTTTTTCATGTAGAAGCTGAGCACTTTTTAGTGATTTAAACCAATCCCGGCAGTATGTAGTTCATGGATATTCCAAGAGAATTGTTAATCACTTGCATTTCCTATTTTTAAAGGAATGTCATTATTAATCATCTTATCAGTTTCCTCCTCTGGTACCTCTACTGAGCACYTCTTGCTATGTGAGAAGAGCAGATGTACCTGTGTGCACAATTCCATGTCTGTGTAATTCTAACCTGACCTRTGTCACTGTCTTTTGAATTTTATGTCTGCTGAATACTCAAGGTCCTCCCCAAAGTTCCAGRGTTTACCCAGTTTTCTGCTTCACCTACAAACTCTAAAGAAACACCAACCAACTGTATCCTAACAGCARATGTTGTAACTATTCTATAAACTTTAACTGTTTCATTTGGGAATTCCAATTTCTTTCCTGAGCTGAAAAAGATGCTTAATCTTCCAAATTTCTTTTGTATCTCTGCGTATGTTGCTACAAAGGTATTAATAATGTTCTTCAGYGAACAGAGAGACACTCCTTCACCTYATCCTTCATGAAACTCAGCTGGTAAAAGAAATGGGCATTAATCCAGATTTTTTGGGGGACCTGATAAACCTAAAGCCTTGGGCAAAACAAAACACAGTTCAATTTAAAGACATTTAAAATAAAAACCATTTCCTCCAGCATCCTGCAAGAAGCTCTGCCATGCTCTGCAAATCTCATGCTGAGAGACTGGTGCCTGCCCTTCTCTCATCCAGAATTGATCACTGCAGAGCTTTGGGCATTCCCATCTCTAAATATACACACTCAAACCTTGAGCTGCTTGCAATTTGGCAGCTAGTGTTTCTAGCCCTACTGAAAAATTTAGGGGTTTTCTTCAGTCTAATTAAAAAAATAGCTCAACAGAACACTGATTTTTAAAATATAGTTATCAGAAATGGACTGTACTGCCTGTGATTGTGTTATATGAAATATTCAGTTGGACTMAAGGTAAAATCAAATACAGTATTTTGGTCTTAAGGAACATAATCCACTGTGAAGATAACTCACCCATGATACATTCTTTTCAATCTAATTTTGTATCATTTAGAAACCAAATACATYGACTCTCAGGAAATTATTTGGCATTAATTGGAAAGTTCCAGCCAAGCTACAGACAAAGGATTTCCACAATACCATGTCAGCATGTGCTCCTAAAACAGCATTTCTAACTCCAGAAAGAGTCCTGAGTATTCTTTGAGTGTAAATATTTTTCTATTACAGTACAGTGCATTATATTCTAGTAAGACAAAAAACCTTGTGGCTGAATAAGTGCTCCAAGGAATTATGCAAACATTGGAAGAACATTGCACTAACACAAGCTCACTGCTCCTTRTAGGATGTGGGTTTTTCCCAGCAAGGCTGTAATTAGGCACATGCTGCAGACAACAAAGAAGCCTTTGGTTGTTCACTTAAGCTCAGAACACATCTCTCAAACCAAAGCTCAGTCTGTTTGGCCTTTCAAGTGCAAACCTATGATTTTCTTGTTTGATTTGGCATTACTCAGAACCAGAATCCAGCTGCTCCTGGTATTTATTTATTCTGTGATCCTTCACTTTGTTTCTTGGCTTCACAGAGCAGTCCCAAAGCTCTCAAAGGAACACGTGGGATARAGCAGTGACAGTGACTGTGAGCAGTGGCAACAGCTCAGTGAGCACCTCAGTGGCACAGACCACTAGAAAGAAGTGGCATTACAAACTAGCCAGTAATAAACATTTTTTTCAGTAAGCAGAAAGTCTAGAAAAATACTTTTCTATATTTACTGGCTTTCTTTTCCTTTCAGCTATGAAGTGTCTTACTCTAATGGAACATCATCTGTCTGTCAGACAAGCCCTGCTCAAGTCAAAAGGAAGGAAGTGTTGAGGTGGGCAATTACACAGCAGTGCAAGCAACAGGATGCTGCTTTCACCACCTCCTGAAAAATACAAATAGTTTCAAATTTATTTAATTGGAGACATTTCAAAATGCTATTTTTACAAGGCACTTACAAGTTTTTGCCTAAAGTTACATGAAGTTTGAATTTTCAAAATAGTGCTGTCCTCAGTATCCAGGAAGAGTTTATGTTATGTCATAAATTCATGCTTCAAAATTGCAAGYGAATAAAGCAGCACAAGCTTGGAAAAGATTTCCAGTTCCACTCYGTGCTGAAGTGGGACACATAATTACACTAAAGAAGGCAAAGGAGATTAGAAAGGTGACATACTGCAATCAGTGTAACATGCATAGTTATACTGTAAAATAATAACATAATGAAACAATCTTTATCTTTCCACCTATTTTCTGAAATTCCCTGCCTTATTTAAAGCAGTATTTTCCTAGCATTTATCCCAGACCTTCACAACCAAATGCCCCACCACAGCAAGTCAGGCAGTTCTTCACTTCTATACAAACAACACAAGTTTCAGGGCATGACAACAGGCAAGGGAGATGGACACGTGTCCAGCTGCTTGGCAGAGGATGAAGTTCAAGGGTACACATAAAGAGAAAGTATTGTGTGCATATTTAGTGGTTTAAACACAACATAAAAAAAAGGAGAACTCTGACTTGATATCCTACCTGAAGRTCCTTCACATTTGGGAAGGGGATTCCAATGGTCACAACTGCCCTGGCATTCTCGTCACAGAAATCCAGCCCCTCACTGACTTTCCCTCTGCACACAGCAATCAGGAGTGCTCCATCTGGAACAAGAGAGGAATACACACATCATTCCCAGGGACAGGCTGAGTATCAGGAGAAACTTTCACTAAAAGCTTTTAAAGAGCTAAACATAATATAGTATAACACACTGTCTGGAGAAGGTGAGTGGTTATAAAAATAGAGACTTGTTAGAGGGATGAGATTAACTCCACTTTGATCAATACTCTTGTGATTTTGACCATCAACCTGCAAAATAATTTTACACTACATAAYATAGTGGCAATTAATTATGCAAGAACAATGTATATCTACAACAAAACATTCAATGTTAAACCTTCAGTTTTACTTGAAGAATMTGTACCAACTCTTTTGTGTGTGTGAAGTAAGTACCTTTTTCTCCTTTACATTTGATTGCATCATAGTAGATTTTCAGCAGCTCATCAAAGTCACTCTTTGCCCCTCCCTGGGGCTCTGCAATGACTGTTTTAACCCCCTCCAGGTTTCTCCACAAGCCAGTGTGCATCCAACGATCCTTTAATTTGTCCAGCATCTGAAAGCCAACAGAAAAATCCATGCCAACCACTTGAATTGCTCAAATAAAGCACACAAAGACACTTCTTTTAATGAAATGTGTGTTGCATTACAAAAATCAGAGTCTAAAATTAGCACAGAACCTGAAGTCAGATGGGTGGAGGTCATTTAGCAAATACATCAACACTGAATTTTGTCAAGTCAGGGAGCAAAACAGTCCCTCCTTCAGGTGCACGGCACTGCCCTCGAGACAAAAGCAAGGCAAGCAACACATTTCAGAGTGAACCAAGGAGATCTGGTTCAATGGACAGAATGAAATCCTTTATTTCACCCTTTTACTGTTCAGTGATCTCTAGTGCGTTACTGACTCAGTGCAGTTACTGAGGTTCATGCACAGAGACTTTAATTCACAGATTCTGCAGTAAGGGTTGTGCTCTTAATTTGTCTGCACTTCCCTCAACTCTCCTCGTGAAGACTTTTCCATATTTTGCTCCAGGCTACGTAAACTGCTCCATCTGGAACCTGCACTTGCCCTGGTTCATTCCTCAAAAAGCCACAGCATCCCTTCACTCCAGCCCACTTGTTTCCAGTGCACTCCAGCCAAGATCTCAGGATCTTGAATGGGTAATAGTTTCAAAATTCATCTGTCCCATATCCAAATATACAGTTTAAGTGCTACTGTGAAGCAGAACTAATGACAACTAATTGTTGTCACATTTGAAAATTTATAGGAAACTGGTTACAAGACYCTTTGCATTTTTCATGTCCTCAGCATTAAAGATCTGAACTCATTCTCTGACATTAAGAATTTGGATGGGTTCCTTACAAGAGGGGACAAATGTTGTGTTATTCTTGCATTTTCCCTGCTTTGTCCCAACCTCTGCTCAGGGAATTACACTTTCTTTACTWCTGATGTGACACCATTAGCAAGCAAGCACAGAGAGAGTAAGTGATGAGTAGTAGGAACAGTTTCCTCCACACACAGATGTAACTGCAGAATAAATCATCTCTGCTAAATGTGTGCCCTCTTGTTTGTCCCCTTCCCTCCCAGCTCTGCCATTTCCTGGCAGCATCCTGTCTGTAATCTCTTTTCATATAAAGGTTGTAATACTATGACTGAGCAATGACTGTCCATCTTGCCATCCCAGCCTGCCACTGCGGCCTCAGTTCTTGGATGTGATGTGGAGATAATTCTGGGAAAGCAAAGAATCAAACATATTACAGCTCTAAGTACATCCATTTGGGATCTGTAACATTATTAGCTGTCCACATTTCATTCCTCCTCCCGTGAAAGTGGGGTGTGCCTGGGCACCCCCTCAGCARTCCCTGCTGAGCTGGCTCCTGGCACTGCCTGCTGCTTGCCAGGCATGGCAAGGGGTGCCCAGTAAGAGAACACAGAGAGCAGATATTTGGGYATAGCTGAATTTGACATTTACATTCATAAAACCATCCATGCTTCGACTTCTAAGGGTCACTCACCCCCAACTTTCTCCTCTTTTATGATCCCACCCACTGGTATTTCTCACAAACACACCCCTATGAAATGTTCTTGCCAGAAGGGCAAGATTCCTCACCAAAATTCCTTAATCRCTCAATTCCACTGTATTTCTCTCATATTTGCAAGAAGTAAAACTTATATTTATAGCTGCAAAGATGGCAGTAGAAAAATCTTCCTCCAAATCCTTAAGAAAACATCTTTTCCCTTTGTGGGTTCCCCAGCCCCTTCAGGTCCTCACTTGGACCACAACAGGTTCAATTTTTTGTTTAATTGACAGGATTCATCACAATAGAAGATCTACGACTTTTGATGGAAATATGGGAATTATTCATGAAATCTTTGGCAAGAACGGAGCAATTCATTTAATTCACACAACAGCTATTACCTCTTCCATTAATGGAGTTTGCTAGATATGGAAACTTTCCTTGCATCCACAAAAACACAGGACCCATGGTATAGACAGACACTAAAACAACAAGAATTATGGACCTGACTGAATACAAATAAATAAAATATAGAACACACACATGCCTCATAAGAGCCAGGAATCAAGTGCAGGTTTCTCATAAAAAATTATTTCACTTTGGGTTGGAAAAGTGCAAATGGGAGCAAGATATAATGCCAGGAATCACAGGAAGCAGCCATTAATGCCCCCAGTCAGTCACTTCTTCTACCCAAGGGAATAATAGTTCCTGCAGTGGAAGGCAGTCTGTGTATATTTTATTAAATCCCTTAAAAATGGATTCTCAAATGGTTTATTAACAAATGGTCTTCCTCCAGGAGAGCAGAAAATCTTGTTAGAAAGAATCTGTCATCTTCCCATGCACTGAAGGATGTTTACTTGGATAGCTTTTTCCTTTTATTCCTTTCTGCAATTTAAAGACACCTGTAAGCTATGATCCATAAAAACTGGGAGCTCAGTGTTTAGGTCTACCATCCATCTATGTCAGCATCCCCTTTTTAAGCAGTTTTTGAAGTATTCTTGAAGTTTGGGAMTGGGGGAAGCTGTTTTCTCACCACCTCTTTCCATTATGCTGCACTCCAAGGCAAAACTCTCCCATCTGTGCCCACAAAGGAAAAGCTTTGCCCCTTTGCATTTGCTGCTTTGTTTTACACAGTGCCAAAAATCACATTAGGGGGTTCCCATGTCATGAASCAAAACCAAAGATTTGTTTAATGTATTTTAGCCTAAGGCAAGTTGATTGTAATTTCCAGCATGGTATCAAACTTGAGGAGTTAACTAGGAGCAATCATGTTGCTGGGGATGGACTTTTCCTGCAGCATCCACCACCTCCTGACAGGGAGTTGTGGAGCAGAAATGAGCTGAGAGGAGGGAAGGTCTAACAGAAAAATTCTGGCTTATTTTAGCTCTTGTCCTGCTACAGGCACCTGCCTATGAATTTCTTTACATAAAATATTCCTTAAATACTTTAGCATTGATTCGCATAATGAATGGGTCATACCTTGCCCCTCAGAGAAAAAAGTATCACAGAAACAATCCCTCCAAAAAGTGCTTGTGGAAGCAAAAAACCACCTAAAAATATCAAAGGATGTTCCAGAGCAGTATAGGACAAAAAGGATAATGACCTAAGCAGCACCTGAGAGCAGAGTAAAATAGCTCTGACTTTACTGGGTAGGTTAACAACTCTTAACTATTCAACAATAATTATCAGTTGCAATTGTATTGAGTGTTCTTGTGCACCTGTAAAACCATATGCTGTCTGGTTTCCCACACATTTATACAATAACTGGACAAAACGTATTTCAAGGTGAACAAAACTTACACAAACATCTTGCAACCCTCCTAAAAATCTGCCATTATACTCTAAAAAAACCCCACTTGTTCAAACTTTGCTATTTTTTCATCTTGGCTTTATGTAATGACACGAAGTTGCACTTTTCATTGTTATTCAAATATTCAGGTAATTGGGGGGGAGAAAGGGAACAGCCATTAGGTTTTTCTTAATAAAAATCACAGTATTGGCACCACTGTTAGTGCAAAAAGTCAGAGATTCCCAGGGGACCACCATTGATCTAAAAGCCCTTTCCCAAGCAGAGCTCTTCCTGTGTTTGCTCCCAGGATTTTCTCTGTGAATAAGCACTGCTTCAAATCAAAGTGTGTCTCCAGTGGGCTGGAAACGTGTTTGAAGGGTCAAACAGAAGTTCTACAGGCAGGCAGCACAAAACTCGAGACATGGAAACAGGAGCTGTGGCCAACAGCAGCTGAGCAACAGGAGGGATGGACTGGAACCCCTCCAGGAGAGTTTAGTTCTGGAGAACCAACAGGGCTCTGCTACACCTGGGACTAAGAGGGAGTCACTGGCACGAAACAGGGCTCTCACCCAACCCACCAACATGGCAAGCATCAGAGACACAGTGCTGCTCTGACCATCAACTAACCATGAGTTTCTGTATCCTTCCTCTCCTCCTCAGCCACTGACCCCATAAGCTCCGTTGTGCTTCAAGACACTGAGTAGGTCAGTGCTCAGTGAGTGCTTTTGTTTTAGCTAAGCCATGGAGGCAGCAGTGGAGGAGGCCAAGGAGTGCAGAGGCTGAATTCAAACAGTTTTATCAAAGGTTTTTGCTTCAATGCAATGTTTGTAACTTGACAGAAAAATAACAGGTGTCAAAACAAACAAAGAAGAGGCTTTTTTTAATCTCTGCATCTACTGAAAACACTTAAATTCAGAGAGACTGTCAAGAAGAAATGCAGTTCCCTTGTTTTACTACAAAATGTTTCCCACCATTTGGGCTGTCTGCACAAAACCAAGTACAGATTGTTTCATATCAGAGAACAGCTCAACCTGCATCTGCATCAGCTGCCTCCTCTCCCCCTTTCAGTAAAAATAAATAAATAATAATAAAAAAAATCTATACCCTCTGACAGGTCCTTCTGCAACTTTAAGCTGTTAGGCTGGAGGACATCATATTTTCCACTCAAGTAATCCTCTGATGATCTCAAGGCACAGATGTTTTTATAATCTATCTAATTCCATAGGTATTGCATTCCCTTTCATAAGCTGCCAGGAGTGTATTTGCTGAGTCAGCTGCTTACCTACRGCTGGAACTTTTTGTTCCAATCCCTCTCCCTCTGGTCTCAGGATAATTACCTGGATGAATGTTCTACTTCCATTATGAAAGGATGAAACTGTCCCTATACTAGTGATAATCCTAAAACATATTCAGCCATTAAATCAATGCATCGAGTAGGTTGCTTAAACATAGTGGCCATAAATTCCTGTTATTTCAAAGGAACCCTGGAGAGTGGATCTGGCCAGCCTTCACCCACCTTTTTTGGTATTACAGGTTGCTATTAAATTAATTTCTTCAAGGATTAAGATGGTTTGGAAAAGCAGAGAATTAGCAGAAGTTATTTGATAGTTCTTGGACTAAAAGCTTTGCTAAAATTTGGTACCAAATGACCCAGAATCCCACAGGCAACAGCTCCAGGACATTTGGAACTCTTGACTTTGGGAGAAACAAGACTTTCCAAGGCCAATGTGGGGCCATGGGATCACTAATTTATTCCATTTATTCCTTTAGTTAAAAACAACAAACAAACCCCAAAACAAAAGCCAACAACAACAACAACAAAAGAAGTCCTTTGAGGTTAAAAGTGAACAGAAAGGAAACAACAGAGGGAAGAAAGCAAACAGATGAATGAATTGGGAATAAAAGATGGAAGGGACAAGAAAAAACTGCCTGGAAGGATTGGTGTGAAAGGAAAAACTGAGTTTCCTTCCAAAAATAGGAGGGAAAATATTTGGGCTAACTAACCAATAAAATCTAATGTCCATTATCCCAATCTTCAAATAAATTTGGAATAGCACTCTAGAACTATTAAAAATAACACCATAAAAAGCACAATGTCCCTTGACAAGAGTAAAAGGGATGAAAAGCAAGCAATGAAACCCAATCACATTTATCAAAATCACCAAAAACATTACACACTTTCAGAAGGACTACAAGAATATTCACCTTTGAGCCACAAGTCGTTTACTAAATTGGCAGAAATAATTTA
Source organism: Amblyornis subalaris (assembly GCA_018881555.1). Classification (NCBI taxonomy): domain Eukaryota; kingdom Metazoa; phylum Chordata; class Aves; order Passeriformes; family Ptilonorhynchidae; genus Amblyornis; species Amblyornis subalaris. The sequence continues at coordinate 1,925,386 of JACAXG010000075.1, forward strand.
CATTTCATCTCTTTTTCTTCTTAATTACCCCATACACTTTTCAAAAGGTCATTTTTATCATATTCCTCATCAAAAAAAAAGAAAAAAAGCCTCAGTTTTGTTCAACACCCAGACACTTGCACTGCTCTAGGCTGGGACTCCACCAGCCAAGAATAACTGAGGCCATTGAATTATTTAAGCAGTTGTTTGCACTCAATTAGATTTTCATGAAAGGTTAAGCAAGAGACTGATTCACAGCCCCTCCTCATGTTTATGGGAGGGTTCTAACACAACACAAGGTATTTAAAACTCATTCATTTGAATGACTGAGCCAATACAAATATAAATGTTTTTTCACAAAAAAAAGTATTTTAAGCTTCAAATTTCATTTTCTTCATTTCTAATTCTAACAGATTTCATTTAAAGAGAACATGAGAATATCTGTGCTAAAATATTTCACTTTTGAAGCAAAATTTACCCAACTATTTATTGTCATCCTGGCACATTACCCAGGAATGCAGAGAAGGGTTCTGAACCAGCCTGGTTTCCACAGCACTAATTCCAGGTGAATTYCTGCCTGATTTCCTTTCCCAAAGACTCAGAGAGCCTCTGGAATGAAATGCTCCGTAAGAGCAAAAGAGCAAATAGTATAAAAAAATAAAATTATAAATCCAAGAGGCTGCAAAGGGACCTTGACCCATGTCATAAGTTTATTCTGATATTTTACATTTCTTCCAGAATTATGAAGAAAGATCACAGAGCCTTTTAATTGTCCTAACAGGTGGTCATGGAGACYGTCCTCACCATATCTCCTGGGAAAAAGCTGCCCTGGATTGGAGATCCATAGCACTGCTATCTGTGCTATGTCAAGAGATTTTTCACTTACATCTCTTTCACATCAGAAAATGAGTTTGAAGAATAAAACTTAAAAACAATGTACATGTGATTTTCAAGAATTTCCATGGAAAAGGTGTCTTTTTTAATCGAGAAGTACCGTACTTATTTGCTCAAGGAAAATTTTAAACAAACATGAAATAAAACCAAATATTTAGGACTGACTCTGGTGTTGATATGGTGGGAAATATGGGGTAAAATCTGTGCTCATCCACRCAGGCTCAGACACACTGAGGGGGAAATGAAAAAAAAAGAAGGAAAAAAATAGATAAAGCTACTGTTCAACTCAACTACATAATTCAACTAAACTCTGAACATGGTGAAAACTCTGTATTATGAACAAGATTCTGATCACCATGTGCACACTCCAGCACAATAAAAGGTGAATAATTCATAATCATTTTCAAAGGAAAAGTATGCATCACTCAACTTGGGGGCGGCGCAGGGGATTTCACTGGTATGATTTTTCTTTAGGGACAATGACAAAGTGCCGCTCACCAGCAGGAAACTGAAGCACTGAACTGTGCTCCATGTGCCATAAATCAACACTGCAGCCACAGGATGTCTCTCTGGTACCAACACACCATCAATTTTTCAATAAGCTCCTTAAATAATGGAATACGTGAACGGCGACAACAGTAATGAAAAATGAAATGTTTTGCACGCCAAAGACTTTAGAATAACACTGTTAATATGTTGCTTCTACAGCTAAAGAAGCTTTTTTATAGAAATCTTTTCCCAAAAAACCCAATGTGTTTTCCCCCCAAACAACCTGGAGAGTCTTTGTGCAGTCTTTGAGCTCCGTGGCAGCTGTTTAGAAACAACCTGGTTCAAAACAGGGTTTCTTTTGTGGTTTTAAAATTAACCAAGACAACAAGTTCTGTGTTTCAGGAACTGCTTGTACATCCACCCTAGGCTATCATTACACCTTCCCATTCCAGGGAGAGAAACTCCTTCATGCAAAGAGAGCTCTCCAGAAAAAATAACTTTTAAAAGGATGGTTTAGATCCTGCTCTGGAATTAAAAGGAAAATGATTAACTGGTCATGGATGAAGTCAACATCTCCACTGCTGCCCTTCACCAGCCAAAGCCAAGCTCAGTCATCTCTGACCTCTTTGTTTTTTAAGAATAAAGAGAAAAAGAATACAAGGTTGTCGTAGTGGCACATCAGCAGTGAAGCACAGATCCACCTGGGAAAACTGATCCAAAGGGAGGAGCAGCCTAATCCTGGGCACGAGGCCAAGCACGGCTACGATGCTCCCCCAGGAACTGGGGACAGGCAGGTCCCGTCACTGGGAACCTGCTCCAGGCTGGGACAGTAACAGGTCTGAGCTTCCACTCTTCTCTTAGCCAAGTTCAGTGTCCCTTGTGATCAAAACTAGGAAGAAAAAGCTGAAAACAAAATTTTCAATGTAACACACTTCAAGTTGTTTCAAAATATTTTTGCTAAAAATAATCCATTAATGAGCTGCAAAATGAATCAAAAGGCAATGAATAATCTTCAGCATGCACCAGCTCACTAATTAAATGTTCTCACCAAGAATCTTGCTTACCCAATAAGGAACTAAAACAGAGGCTCCCAGACTTCCCAATGATGTAGAATTTCTCTGAATTTAAAATACCCCAAGTATTCCTCTTAATACATTTTATATTCAGATTCTTGTATAAGCTGTTACATTGCTGATCTCTAAATATATCAAGTTATTTTATCTCATATCTGGTGTTTTTCACACATGAAGTCACATCTCTATCACATCAAGCAGTGAATCTTTCACAGACATGCCAAAGGGAGCAGGAACTCTGCAGGTTGTAATGGTTTAGAATATTAATGTCAAAATAACCTGTGCAAAATGCTCCTTCTTCTTAAAAATAATGTTGCTTATGGATACAGTTCCTTATTCACAAGTGCTGTTTTCCATTCTGTTTTCTTTCCGTTTCAAGAAAAGCTCTTGAGGAAAAAGACACATTCAGTCTGATTGTTATTTACTGTTTGGATTCTATCATTCACAGAGTGCAAACTTCTTCACTGAGAAAACTCATTTCCAATGCAGTTCCTTCTTAAATGGGAGGAAAAATATGCAAGCAGAAAGTGTTAATTACAAGGGAAATTGGAGCATGTGTTAACCAGATACAACAATTCAGCTTGCAGCACTTTGACAAGTCAGAGCTCAGAAGTGAGAAACAATAATAGATTTTTAGTTTATTTTCCTGATGCTGTCTGCTGAGGGTATTTAAATTAACAGTGTAATAAATTATTAAACTGCACAGCTCTCAGGGTGTGAAATTCACAGGCAAAACACTCATCTGCCAGCACAGCATATAATTTTTTTAGACATAATATCCAATAATCTGCCACCGACTGTCGCTCCGGATTGTGCTTTATCTGATGTGCAGCACCAGCAGGAAGGAACTGCTCCGTGTAAAAAGCAAGTGCCACAGGGCACCTGAATAATTGCACAGCCCTTGCTGGTCACCACAGCAGCTCAGCAAGTCATGAGGAGTGTGTTTGTTCCTTCTTTGCAGCCTGGAATTCAAAAAGATAATGTGGGACCCAAACCACACTGAGGAATTCCCTCCGGGCCAACGGGGCTGAAGAACATTCCAGCACAAGGGCCCTACTCGCGGAGTACAGAGCGCGTAAGGAGTCTCCGTGCAGGGAGAGGTGCACATGGACAGCAAACAGCTCCAACCCCRCTGCTGCTGAGGGTTTCCACAGCACCAGGAGTCAGGACAGGTCATTCCTTTCATATCACCTCACCCACATTTCCAGTCACCCAGAATATTCACCTGAGTGCCTCTCCAGTTATTTGGTTAATTCGCAGTAAGACAGACCCAGTTAAGGATGCTGCAAACTCACACCAACAGCTTCAGAACATCACCCATACTGAAAAAAAATCAGAATTTCCAGAGGGGTATCTTTATAGATTCTGCTGTTACAGCCAACCACTGGAAAACATATTTTAAAAAAACCAAAACATGAAAATGTTTCATCCCCGAGACTGAAAAAAAAAGGATGATCACGCTCTCTGCCTGGAATGTGCAATATCATCTCTTCCCTTGAGCTGTCTCTGACACTTCTCTGACCTCCTGATGAGCCACTGCAGTTCACAAGGCCACCTGGAAACTAACTAGGAAAAAAATGAAAAAAAAAAAGATAAAAACTTTTCCTTTGCTCAGGAGATCCGAATCAGCTGACACGAAATTCAGAGCAGCACAAGAACGATCACAGGGAATGGGGGAAGAACACGGACGTTCAGCCACAGGCTCCTGGATCATCTCCTCTAATATCTCAAAGCATCTCTAACATTTGGATTGTCTCTAATTTCCCAGAAATCAGGAAAATGATTCCATAAATGTTGTGTATATCTATGATCCTGTCATGCCATTTAAGAAAGAAAACACATTGTGCACTACTCAGATTTTCAGTTATCACCCCCAAAGATAAAATTTAATCTTTGATGTAACCCAACATTTTCTTGGTAACCAAGCAGTGGGGGAAAAAACAACCACCAAAAAAACCAAAACCCAGACAACTCAAGGTCAAAAAATTCTAAGTGAAAACCTTCTAATAAATCATTATAAAAGTTTAGGAGAACTTCAACCACACTACACATCAGTTATTCCTCTGGAGCAGAATCCAGCACTATTCTGGCTGTGTAATTCTTGCCTCTGTAATTCCACAAGAAATGAGCCTGCCAGGGTGTGAATTGCCTCCATCTGCAAATTTAGTTTGGCAGAGTTTGACTGAACTGATGACATTAAAGATAAACATTATATACCTGGTTATACAAAAACTCTTATTCTAATTATTTTTGTATGAACTTTATTATTCTTTCTGCTACTGTTCTTCTCTAATTGAACCAAACTCACAACAGTCATCAGTGCCCAGGGCAGAGAAAAGTGTTGTGAGGGAATGGTTAAAATCTCCCCTCTCACACAGGGATTTTCACAGACATGTCTATGCCCAAGTCAATGGGAAAAACAAACTGCAGACTTCAGAAATCACATTAAGATTTACAGGAGCTATTGGAGCTCTCAGAAGACACCTCAGATAATTGTTCTTTTGGATGACTGTGAGAGCCTCAATAGCTGGACAGTTTATATTACTGATATTGAAATGATGGAAAATAGAGAATTAAACTGAAAGCAGATACTATATATGATTAATGGGAGAAAAAAAAACCAACATAAAACATAAAGAAGCTGAGATAAAGTTTAGAAAGMAAACTACCAGTGCAGAGCAAGAGCAAAATACAAGCAATGAAGGAACAAAGGTGAACAAGTAAAATGAAATTCTGTCTACATTTATTAGGTGCAAATGTTGAAGTGAATAATTTTGGAGCCATCAGAATTCAGCTTTTTTAGAACATATTTTCCCCAAATCAGGTCCCACCAGACAGAAATCACTTTCCTGAGATTTCCATCAGAGCAAGGCCAAAGGCCCAGCTTTAGAACCTGGCAAGGAGCCTTTTCCTTCTGAAGAAAAATAAAAACCCCCAAAGGGTCACTGCAGTGTCACGAGCCCTTCTCAGGGGCAGACACCAAAACAGCTCCAGGGACTTCAAGGGACACTGCACAGTCCATAGTGCCAGGACATGACCCTAAAGCCTTCTCCTGGTTTTGGGGTTTCTTACCCACAGTCCCAGCAYTGCTGCAGCTGTTGGGTTCAAACAAATAAGGTTCTGGAGTAAGAGAAAACCTTTCCCTTGAGGGAGAAAGCAAATGCTGGGCAGAAAGTGAGTATCATTATTAATTTACAATTATTTCGTAACTCACTCCTGAAATGCCAAACCTGTTTAAAGGCCTCCTTCCTTTCCACCCCAATGAACGTGATGTTGGGTATTAGCTGTAGTCAAAACAGCTAAAATTGGATGACACACTGAAACATTCTTGTTTCCTGTAGCATTTTAAGGCTGTTACAGTGTCAATGACATTCGCTAACATTAAAATTATGCAGAAAGTTAATGTTTATGCAACTTTRGAGGTGAAATTTCTGTCATAAAGCATATGAACTGATCCCTACATCCTGCAAATATTTACATATAGGAGTAAATCTCTTCTTCAACAGCTGTCAACAGGAATATCAAGGAGAATATTACTCTTGAGAAAGCATTTATCCCTGCATATAATACAGAAATACACCAAACAGAAAAAGTTCAGCACTTTTATGGAACTTACTGGATAATTCTTCACATAAACCTTCTGCAATCAGTGTGACTGCACCACAGCCACCATCTGTGGTGCAAAGAACTATTCTCTTATTTAATTTCAAAATCAGCTATTAACTGCACAAACTTMATGGTTTCCAATTTTTCCTCCATACATATTACAAGCAAAAAGACACTGTGGAATGTTTATCTCTTATCTGGATATTGTCATTTTACTGTCTCAAACTTCTAAAAACAACCTTTTGGCTAGGGAGGAAATCAGTCAGCATCAGACCTAGTGGGGAAACCCTGCACTTGCTCAATGTCTGTGGCTCTTACATAGTTCCAGATGTTCAGAACATTAATAATGCACTAACTCAAAACCTCTTTTTGAAACTTTAGAATGTGCAAATTGCATTAAAACCTCTTTGCCCTCATTAATGGTATTGTTACAATCCCAGTACTCTGGAAAATGTTTTTTGGCATTTGCTTAACTTTGTGATATTGCCATTTACTCATTTTAACAGCCAGTGCTCAAATCTTAATGCTTTTAATAGGCTGGGCTAAACAGACTACCATCCTTTGGAAATTTATTGAAGTAATTTATTAAATAAGTAAGAGTTGTCTGAAGGCAGCATTGTTTTGTTTTATTGATGGCAGAGAAAAATGGGTTTCTTATAATTTATTTACAAAACCATGTTTCAGGAATGTTTCAGAACCGAAAACAGGCTGTTGCTTTTTCAGTGTTCAATTCATTGTCTGTCACTCTGAAACACTTCTTGAAAAAAAGAATCTCTGCCACTCTCATGTATCTCAGTAAGAAAAGGGTCTGTCTGAAATGAAGAAGAGCCAGACAATGAGAATTAATCATGAAATGATATCCCTCCCTCAGCCTGTCATAACTGAGGGTGGCACATTTCCATCCAGGCCAGGGGACAGCATATTCCAGGGTTCGTATCCATGCGGATAYAGCCAGAGGTTAAACTCAGGTCCCTCCTGTTTATTCCAAATAACTTCCCAGATGAACCTGAAGATTCTCAGTCTGTTGAAACCAGCTCCACACTGCTCACAGAGTTAATTAATATGGTTAATTCCTGCTTGTCTGGAGCTGTGTGATGGAGCCAAGAATGGTTTGTCAACACAAGGGCAAACAACACCTGCCTGTGACTCCACTGCAGGTTTGGTGGAAACCTTACACATGGAAAGGGAGCCAGGAAACAAACAGAGGAGTTCCAGTCCACAGGGATTTACTGTCACCCAATCCTGGCTGTTCCCACTGAAGAAAAGATGATCAGCCCAGAGCAAAGGAAAATGGGATGAGACTGACAGAGCTTAAACTTTGAACTAGCAGCTCTTCAAATTATGAGACACGTGAAAACTCAAATGTGAAATTTAGCCTTTATTTTTGCAAGTGACAAAARTTACTGTGTATCACCCTAACCTTACCCCAAAATTCTCAAGGAAAACAGCCAATRCAAAGCAGCATTAATTGCTCACATGCTAATTCATGCTAATTGTGCCACCTTCCTAACTCATATGGCACAATCATGATCATAGGATCGTTTGGGCTGGAAGGAATCCTTATATGTGATCCAGTCCAAGCCCCCTGCAACAAGCTTGGGTTCTCAAGCAAAGAATTCTTATCAGTTCCTAAGTTTTCCTGTTGAAAACAGACATTCAAACYCTTTTCAGCAACAATTATAAAAATCTTGCTTCCAAGTTATGACTCCTCAATTAGCAGATCCAAATTAACCAACAATGCCTCACAGGAGAACACAACAAACCAAACCCACCAACATTAACATCATTGTCCAGAGCTTATTTTGTCAAAAAAAAAGCTCCTAAGAAAGGTCAGTTAATTCATCATGATGGATTATCACTAAAATTTATAAGCATTAGCATTTTTCTCCTTGCTGGATACCCTGACTTTGATATGACACATATTGAATGAATCATCTAAGATTCAGGCACCAGGCAAGATATATCTTAATGCAGACAGGTCGGCAACATGAGCCCTAATGGGCCTTATCTTAATCTTGTTTAAAAGCATCTTAGATTTCTGAGTAATCTTTTCACCTTCTGATATTCTCTTTTATAGAGTGTTTTTGCCGGAGTTGCTACTGATTTTCACATAAATGCATTTTTGTTGCATAGTATCACCAGTTTTAGGAGCCTTAGAAATGATAGAGGTTTGTAATTTAGTAAATGTTAACATCAAGCTTATTTTTAAAAAAGTCAATGTGCCAAAGTCCAATAATGACACTAAATATTTCCATGTTATTTGTAAATTACCCCATTCATGGAGCATGGCATTACAGCTGTTCATAACAGAYACCTATCAAATGTGGGGATGTACTGCTGATGGGTTGTCTTCCCATCCATACATTTTCCTCCACTGCATTATTAATTCCAGATATTTGCCACACATATATTTTAAACAGTCACTCTTCAATTAAAAATAAATTTATTCAAATGCCTGATTAAGATAAAGAGAATTTTCTATACTACTGCTTTTTTCTCCATTCATATTGTAGCTAGTAATTCCATACTGAAATCCAGGGTACATGCCTAACTAAATTCAAGCTCCATCAAATTACCTGCATAGATAGCACTTAAAATTCAGAGCATTGTCCTCAGCCTTCCAGACATAAAAAAATGCTTTATTTTTCACTTATCCCAAAGTTGAAATTTCAATTCATAAAACAGGTTGAGCCATCAAAAAATCTGCTTAACTGATAATAGTGAGGTCCACGACCATGCGTATTAATCAGATCTTGACAGCCTTGAGAAACCCCTTTGAAAGCTGCAGCTTTTTACAGAGAGGTGGCAATTTCCTGGGAAAATCAGTTTTGAAATGCAAATATTCTGTATGACGATGAAAGAAAAATACCTTGTTTTCCCTGTACTAATATGCTTACATTATTCTGTGTTTTCAAGGTATTAATCTCAGACTTAAAGGCAACCCAATCCAGAATAAAAGTAGTAGGAGGAAAAAGGGCACCCATAGAAAAATATTGGCAATGTGATTTTAAAATATCATCCTTCAATTGTCTGCAATTTATATTTATCAATACTTTGCCTGGGCTCAGGGAAGTGTTCCCACAAAGAACAAAACACACTCAACGTGTACTGGGTGACCTTTCAGTGAGACAGAAGGGCAGGGGAGGGGGAAGGGTTCCAGAGCTGTCCAGCAATTGCTTTCCTCCTTTATTAAATGTCATTACAAAGTCTCTCTATACTTGCAATTCACATTACTATTCTCATAAAAACTTTCATAAATATTTGTCAGGTCTGGATACGCAAGATCAACTGTCCAACCTGACACATTTCTAAAGATAACACTGGAAACTGAAATATGCTCCAGTTAAATTCTTAAATAAATTGAATGTGAAATTTCTTGTCAGATCATTACCTTTCAAAGTGCATAGTTTGGTGAGCTAGGTTAAATAAATTTATGGTCAGTAATCTGCTTTTTTCTGTGGCTTACATTACCTGGTCTGATGTGGTCACCTAATGGTTGCTGTCAGGAATTGCACTGGTGGTTCCAACTCCTAAAGAAACCCAGGCAAGAAACAACCCTCCCTTTGCAGCCAGTCAGTTAAATAATAAGACATGAAGGGGTTGTAAAAAAAGAATAAATAGTTTTTATCTCCTTTTGTAAAATATTCTCTATTAAGGAACCTTAGAGATGAGGGTAAAGGTCTGAAACTTCTATTTCCATTATTTTGGGGGTTTTGATCTTTTGGTAGGATTTTTTTTTTTAAAGGTTTTTGTTTTGTTTGTTAAGGGGATTTTTTAAAATCATAACTGATTAGTTCAAATTTTAAAAGTCACACTCTTGCAAGCATGACCAGAAAAAAGAGTACGAGATACAGAATTATATTGCAGATTTATATTCCTGTTCCTGACCATAAACAACAGCAAGAACAAATAGAGAAGAAAGCAGAACTACTGGGAGATACAGATTAACCATAATTAGATATCTGTTGTCAGTGAAATTAGATATTACATCGTTTGAAATGGAGAAATTTGATTCCTTTCAGCCAATGTCAGTGAGCAATTCCCCTGACTCAAGAAAAATGTACTTGAATCTCCAATGCAGTGAAATGGAACAAAAAACAAGGGAAGAAAAAATTAACTGGATGAATTCTGCATTCTGATAGCACAGAAAAAACATGCAAAGGCATTCCTGCTGCTGAGTTATACCTAAAGTTTCCTTCTACTATGTGATTCTTAATTTTTTTCTTAATTACTAATTTCTAAACCTTCAGGGAAACAACATAAGGGAAAATTGTGAATACGGTTTTTTGGTAAAACTAATCAAAACAATTGTACTCATTAACACAGACATCTGTTGAAAAAAAACAAATATGTTTGCTCATGAAAACAAATCTGAATGCCTGGAAAAAACAATATAATCCCACTGTGTTATTACAATACATTTATTTTATCACCATTTATATATGTTGATGCATAAAGCAGAAAATCACACAGTGCATTTTCAAGTAAGGAGTGTGGCTTCAAAGGAAGAATGGGAATTAAGATTTCCTTACCTTATAGGACGGCAAAAAGCACAAAATTCCTTGGCCAACTGTTTGACACACCGAAAGCAGGAGTGCTCCCACCTCATCCTGGAACTCAAAGGTCTCTGTGTGCTGGAATGTCGCACACAACTTCCGACCATTGGGGCCTGCTCCGATGGTGCCAACCCAAACCTGGGGTGTTCCATATGGAAAAAGTTARTTCTAAAATAGGCTGTATAAGTTACATTAGGTTAAACTATGAAACTGTAAGTGTGAGAGAAATATTGAGATATCTCTAAACAAATTCACTTCAGATTTTAAAAAACAAAGTGCAGTAACTGATATGAAATGGCTGTTACTAAAATAGCATGATTAACTTTTCTAGGAAAACGTGTCTAAAAATTGCCTCTTTATTCTTTTTTATTTGCAAGTTATTATTTTTGTCCCATGGGCAGCATGACAGCTCAGGAGAGGGAACGACCATGCCCAGTTTACCTGGGAATTCCGGATAACGTGGTTTGCCTCCAACTGAATGGAAAACTTCACACCAAGCTCTGAGGAAAAGGAATCCATGGGAGAGAGTGTGCCAGATGTCAGAACAATTGTTCTGACTTCGTTTAAGTCAGAAAAAGCCTAGGTGGGAGAAAGAAAAGAAGGAACTTAGAAAATCAATACAATCACTTTAAGATCTGATATGTATTTGTTACCACTCAAATTATTTTAGGCTTTCTTCACACTCAGCTCACCACAGCAGGGTTCAAGCACCAAAAATTCAGCATGTGGACAAGGGTTTTCTGCCTTGAACTTCTTTTGTGCTTGGGCCTTACAAAGTAGGAACTTGCATCTGAATCACCGTGTTGGTTTTCAGTCATCCAAGTGTAAGTTTGTTGTAGAGCAACCCTGTAATCTTCTGCAAACCTATACAGAGATATAGAAATACCAGTAAAAAATAAAATTAAGCAATCAAATTGTGAGCATTAAAGCTCATAAAAGTAAGACCTGACCTGCTGTTATCTTTGAAGAGACAGAAAAGAACCATGAACAAGCCTTTGAGCACTATCTGTGTTGCAGGGCTCACAACTGGGATCTCAATAAGTTCCTCTCTCCCATGCACAGATACTTTTTCTTCTTTTTCCAGGACAGCAACAAGATGTTTCTGTAAGAGGCAAATTCCATATTAACAACATTCTGTGTGTCTTCTCAAAAACAAAGTTAATGCAGAGACAAGACTGTCAGCTCATTGCTTTAGAAGTTCACCTAAGATACCTCTAAAGTCAGAGAGAAGGGGGCAAAGAAGGGCCGAGGGAAAGGGAATAATGCTTTCAATTTCTAACAATGCTTTTAACATACCTGACTTACAGAGAAAGGAGGGGTAAACCTGAAAATAGGGTAAAAACATTTCAACACTCAATAAAAATGCAGCTGGATAGAACAGGCAAAACTATCATTGGCTGAATGTTCAATTTAAATAATTGTATATGATCAATTGTATCCTTCAAAACATTGATTCTCCAGAAATTCCAGCAGCTCAAGGGGATTACTCCTGGTTTTCATCAGGAATCATTTTCAGACAATTTTCAGTATTGCAGTAAATTAAAAGATCTGTTTGCATTTAACTTACGTACATTTTTAATGTTTAACACCAATRTTATGCAGTGTGGTGCTCATTTATATAGCACACAACATTACCTGTAAAATAGGAAAAGTAATCCCAGTTATTCCCATTTTGTGCAAAAAGTTGAGCATTTCTTTTCCACTCCACACCTTACAGGCAGTTTCATATGCTCTCTCTACCAGCTGCCCAGAGCTCTCCTGCAACCAGCTGAAAAAGAGAAATATCAGAAATCATTTCAGCATTGATTTTAGAGATTTACAGATACTTTGCACGTACAAATCAAACCTCAAAAATTGCACCAGACTTCTAAGATGATGATAAATGTTTCACTACATGTAAGTAGAGAGATTCTGCTTTTCCTTTATGCCTGTTTTTCACTGTTGAACTCCTGTCGAATTCCTCTGAATGTAGCTCATTGAAGTGAGAAGAAAATTTCTCCCCACGTTTATACTTTATATAACATCTTTATAATAAACAAAACAAATTAAAAGAGAATTTCCTCTYATGATATGTCAAGCTTATTTAAGCAAGACTTCTGCTGCATATTTCAAGCCACTCATCACTACTCTAATTGATGCAGGTTGGTTTATCATCCCTGTCAACTGCTGACTTTCCAATTAAGAACAAATCCTGAGGCATGAAATGAGTACTTTTAATATTTACACATGGAAGGGAAAGTGGGGCAATAAAATGTGCACATTTAAACCTACCTACRGGTATTGGCAACTGCTTCAACGTGAAGATTAAGCAGAATTATAATTGTACAAACAATGCAAAAACATGACCCAAACATGGAGATCATCTCATTTGTGGCAGAGCTAAAATTTTCTCTAACTGAGCATGTCCTCCCTCATCCCTGCAGTACCACAAGACCTCGCCTGTGTCTAGAAAAGCAGGCAGCTCCCTCCCTCCCAGGAAAGGCCGGAGCTGTCTGGTCCATCAAAAGGCAGGAAGCATCAAAAGGACAGCTGTCATTGCTACAACAGCTCAAAATATTCACCTGCAAAATCAGTTCATCATTACCAACTCAAGAGCAAGGCTTAGTGACTGTTTCAGTTCTAGATTTCCTGTCCTGTCACCGCAAATAATCTGATCCATGGAACAATTAAAATAAAACTTCCCTTCTGCCAGGTTAAAGGCAAACAAAACCCCATCAATGCTGCCACAACAATCACTTCYTTGGCTATAATTTTCTTTATCTCATTAAGGAATGGTGATCACTAACACAGACAGAATTTGGCCCCAATTCCTCAAACGTAACATCAAAAAGACCTGGAACTGAAATTAGGACAAGGCCACTATGACAGAAATTAAACAGATTTACAATGGATAAAAGACCTCAGGAAATGTAAAACTTATGTTTTCCTGTTATGAACTTCAAACAGTATCACATACTTTTGAAATGCTCATGCTATAAATGCAAATACAAACTTAATACAATGGCCAAATACCACCCAAAACCATYCCAAATTCTCAAATAAATTCCACCCAGCATTAAAGCATTTACTTGAAATGCCTCTTAAATCATTTCTAGAGCAAAGCAGGAAGCATTAATAGAATCAGCTTGATTCCCAAAAAGGTATCTATGGTTTTGAAGTGAAAATTGCTGTATGCAATATTTCCAGGAAAAGAATGAATGGATGTTGCAAATACGCCTTCAATTCCAGAAAGTCTATTTGCTGCTTCCCTCACTACCAGAAAATTCCACTGTTGACACAGCACATTCCATTGAACAAAGSAATTAGTCCTGGTAAATGTGCATCTCATGAGCAAAGCTTGCCAGCACACCTCCATTGGTATATCTTCAAATTCCTCACAAAGGGCACTGTAGCACCTCTGTGGCACTAAGCCCATCCTTAAGTGCTTTCTGGAACGAGGGCCCAGGATCTTTAGAACTGAAATMAGATTTTTTTCTAGTTACCCATACATTTGGCAAAGCCATGTCGCTGTGCAGGAGCATTTCGCCTATTACTGGCTATTTACACCCAGTCTTCTGCTTTCCAACAACTGCTTTTCATGCTGTTGGCAGATTTGCCACGACAATCAACCTTGGTTTTCCYGATAAGGTTAAAAAGCTTGAGGCAATCAAATCTCCAGCCATGCTGTTCTTATCTTTTGCTAAAATTTAACATTTGAAATATCCAAGGTAGGAGAATTGGCTTGTGCCAAACCGAAAAAGTCACTTGTCTCTGTGTGACACAAACATTAACTCTCAGAAGAGAGAGAGGATGGGAGAATGAACTACTSCTGAGCTGTGCTGCACAGTCTATTGCACCAGCCACTAATGCAACCAAATGATGATATTGCACACAGTGAATCAGAACTCAGTTAACTACAAAGCCACTTGTAGCATCATTCACTTTTTTCTGCTGACTTTGATACTTCCACTTCGCCCAAAAGACTTTGCCCTTGACCTCTTGTTTCTTCCTGGGCTTCTGTCCATTTGCTTTTGTTCCATCCCCTCTCATGATTTTCAACTTATGTTCAGGTCTTCCCTTCCAAGAAGTTGTTTCACAGGGAAAACAAAGGGCATGACTGATAAATTCACTTTCAGCTATGAAGAATTCAGTAGATTCCGATCTGATTCCAAGAACAGATTCCAACCCGTTCCAAACACTTCCTGTCCAAGGCTCTGAAAGCATTCTATAAATGTGAACTAATTAATTCTTTGACAAAATCATGTTATTATTGTGTCAAATAAACAAACAGAAACAAGTGAAATATAAAAATTTATCTTATGCAAAATTTTCATAGCRAGCTTTATAAAATAGCCCATAAAAGCCCCATAAAGAGCAGCACATCATTCAAGAGCATAACACTTTTGAAAAGAGAATTTCAATGCTTCCACATGAAACCAGTCGTTTTTTAAAATCAAAATCCTGTGGATTCCTCAAATTAACATAAATCAGACAACTGCACAGTTCGAAGCGTACCTCTGCTGCATTTTATCTGATACAACATAGTAACTCATACTATCAAAGGGAATCTAAAGGTAATTTAAAAAAATATTAATTGATATAATTAAAAAGAGTGGCCTTACTTTATCAAAGAGCAGCACACAGCTCGGAGGGGCTCATGATTCTTCTGCCTGATGTTGTTACTGACCATGAAATCGAGCTCCTCCCGGGCAGCTCTGAGCTGACTCTCTGTAACTCCATAGCTCACTGACTCCCGAGCACAGTCCTCAATGTTATGGGCTTCATCCAAAATGACTACTTGGTCTTTGAGGTTAATGTCCATCTAAAAAATAAAATTATTGTCTAGTAAAATAGAGTGAAAGACACGAGAAACAGCAACTGACAGGATCCTGTTAAAAAATGCATATTCTGCATCATGGTGCAAATGAAACTTTTGAGGTTTTGATCCAATTTCCGTAACTTGGAAAATATCCAACGGGGAAAAACACCCAGGAGTTATTTTCTAGATAGTATTTTGGACATAAATGGGATCTAAGCTGGCCATAGAAAAATAACGTTCAGTGGCTAATTTCTTTTTAACTTCAGTTATTGCAATCTTTCTCACAAATCTACTTACACTCTCCCGTATCTGCGGGTCCAGGAGATAATTGTAAGGACAAAACACAATGTCTGCCCCCACCATGAGCTCTCTGGCTGCAAAATAGGCACAGGCACGAAGCTTCCTGCCCAGGCTCACCAGATCTTCAATGTCCCAAGCCTGGTACACCCTGTGTGCAGACTGCAGGATGTGGTGCTCACTGAGCTTATGAGCACCGTGGTAGTAAGAACACGACTTGCCCTGAAAGCAAATTAGTGCAGATATTTAGTGGGTACAAGAAATAATGAAAACCAAGTAAGCTTTAATCACCCCAATTGTTACCTGCATTTGACTATTTCTTGGAAACAATTCTAACAGCTATTTTTTATACCAGACAATAATAAAAAACATATCATGTCAGGCAAATCCATGTTTCTAAAATGTACATCAATAAAGGACACTTCTTCATCTATAAACTCCAAGACAATTTAAGTCTTACTAAAACATTAATCTGGCAGTCATAAATCTTATTCCTATCATAAGTTTTTTAAGTATTGCTACTGTGTATCAACATTTTCTAACAATTAATATTACATTTAAACCAAATCACCAGGTGGCATTTAATCAACATAGTATAAAGAAGTAAAAAATGTTACTCATTCCAGCTGTTACATTTGACTATGTTTAATGAAAGCTCATTTTCTGAAACAAAATTACTCACATGTTTTCCTTCCAGCAATTCTACACACATTTCATTCCTGTTACTACTGTTGGATACCACTGGATGAATACAGGTATAATCTCTGCTGGAAAGGATTGTCATGGGGACACAGGAATAARCTGTCCTCTTCAGCTCCCTGGTGATCTGGGTTATTTGCTTGTGTGTTCGTGTTCCAAAAAAAATTTTGGGAACACACAACCGATCTCCATTTTCTTTCTTCTTTGTGTGACTGGGATCTTTATCAGGTTCTTTTGCAGAAGAACAGGAACAGTCAGTGCAAGGGCCAGGAGGCTACAAACCAAGACAAAAAAATGATTAATGAAATCCCACTGTGAGATGAACGTGCTAAATCTGTTTGTGGTCTGGTTAGAAAGTGCCCTCTGCGATAGCTGGTTCAATCACCACGGCAGCCCATCAAACTGCAAAAAGTTCTAAAATGTTAAAGCATCATGTTCTTGTGCCTGGAAACCACTAAAAAACCTTCTAGCAATCACAAGYTAATCATAGCCCAATCACAGAAAGTATTATTAATCCAGTGGAATATTTACACATGGGAATAATGCAAATTAAGCCTCTCGCATTTAAGCTTCCGCTCAGGACACTGTTATAAAGCAAGAGTCCAACACCTTCAATGAAGAAAACTTGAAACCAGACACCCTAATTAAAATAAAATCTTTCCTTAAAGCAAGCAGAAGAAATGTAGACAGTTCAGGAAATCTGCAGGTAAAACAGACTAAGTCACATACTCTCCATTAGAAACATGTTTGCTGTGCCATTCTGCCAAAGGCCATTGAATAACCAGGCGAGTAAAAGAAACACAGGGAATAATTCTAAACAGAACCTAATCCTGCAAAATATTTGTTAAAAGCCAATCTTTTTTCTTCCTGAGAAGCACCATCATTCATAACGTTAAATACTGGGACAACTGACATGAAACTGTCATCATGAATTTGAAAAGACACATAGAAAACAAGGAATTCATAYGTAACCATGTCCACACACAACTCTCACGAAAAATAAAGAGTTCTTCCAGTGTTAAAGAGTTTGTATTTGGTGTTCAGGTGGTAGTGCAGGTAACAACATGTAGCTGCCCACTGAAATACTCCTCCCTTCCCTTTTAATTGTATCAGTAAGATTATCCATTATAAACAAGTGCTAAGTCATGCTGTGTGTTACACCACAATTCTGGGGATCAAGCTGTCTTTAGCCTTCACTCCAAGGAAAAGCAAGTTCGTGTTACCCTCAGCCCCACTCAGCCTTGTCTGCCATTAAATATTACAATACATGATAGAAAGCATGTAAATGCAACCCTCTGGAGCTGCCACTCACTGGGATAAAAGGTTCACTGATGTGCCAAATAAACAGGCCTCAAAGCAGATAAAGTTACACCCATGCTGGAATTGTTACATTCCCCTCTCAGGTTGCCAGTAACAGCAGATTTCATTACCTTGTGCTGCCACATTAAATAGCCAGTTCCAAATATCCTGCCTTCTATATTGAATAATTACTTATTCACTGAAAGGATAAAAAGAAGAGTTATGAATGGGGCTCTTGTCAACAGCCAAGCAGGAAACAGCTGACATATGGTATATGTTACATATGTGCAATGCTCAACCCTGTGCTCACACAGAAAGCTCCAATGCAAATGGTACCTTGATATTTCTATCAGTCATATTCTGGTTTGCTCCTGGAAATAATGAAAACCACATTACCAAGCTAACAATTAATATAACTGSAGCAGTGATTGTGTAGGACCTTTAAGAACATGTCTATCTTTTAATTTTAATCCAAGTCAGATTGTGTTTCCAGAGGTAAAAACACACAGGACACCAAGATGATACTTTACCACTAATATTTCACTGCTATTGCTAAGCCAAATAAAAATAATAGAAAAATATTAGGACCCATCAGGCAGCTGTTTTGCAAGTGTTCCTAGGACAACAGGAAAATRCAGATCAAATTAATATATATAAACATGAACAGAAAGTTCTTCTATGATGGGCTTAAAACACCAGATATTATTATTTTCATAATAAAAGAAATRCAGTGTTCTTAAGGCTTATAAATTACAGTATTTTACTGGTAGGCTTAAAAGTTTGGCTTAAGAAGGTTGGAACTGGTATAATACTGGCATTAAGAAGCACTCTAACCATTATTCCRGTACTAAAATGTTACCTTTAACTTTGAAAAAAGTTTTATGTTCAAAAGAAAAACCAATCCCACAATATTGAGAAAGTTGTAAACTCGAGTTGATTTTATAGTAACTAGTYAAAGAGTATAAAACTGCCTGCAGTAGTCACAGCATTTCTGAAAGCCACAGACACCATTAGCCCCAAATACATTAATAAATAAAAYCTTTTCAGAAGCTCCTTCATAATGAAGAAAAATTTTAGGAAAATTGTTAAAACACAGTTTGAAAGTTGAGCTCTTCATGTTCTTCGCAGATTACTCAAGTGTTAATTTGCACTTGAATTCTTAAAACACACCTTTAAATTTTATTAAGAACAAACTATTTTAATTCTGTATTTCTCTAAGTAGAATTGMCTGTAGATATCATATAGCAACACCTTACATGGTGTTCCTCTCCCATTACTACAGGAGAAGGAAAGAGAACTCTCCAGCTGAACAGAGCAGTAACCCCAATATGGGGGGTTCCCTCATACCACAGAGATACTGGTTAAGCTATAATAAAATTAGAAAATGTTTCAATTTATCTATGAAAGAATTAGGTCGGACGCTGATTTGAAATAATTCATATTAAGACAACAGAATTTTATTTCATAACACCTCTAGCTTCAGAACTAAACCTCTTTTCAGCTGTTGGAATCTGAAAGAGAGATTTTCATTTGGAAGAGTGGAAAAAAAGATACCCCTGTACTTTCTGCAGTATTTAATCAGAAACACCCAGTAACAGATGCCATTAGAGATCAGATATCAGCCTATATGGACCTTCGGCTAATGCAGCTTGTTTTTACTTCTGTCAGGGGTAGATAAAACAGCCTATCACATCAATATTTATATGGCAAAAACGTGGAAGTCCGATTAAAAAAGGAATAATCAAGTCCACCACCCTGTCCTGTGTGTAAAATAGAGCCAAACAAACACTGAGGCTGTGATCTTTGAAACACAAAGAGGTAAGAGGAGTTCTTCATATCTCCATCTACATTTCCCAGTTACAAAGCCACCTGAATGCTGCAGCAGTGAATGCCTCTTGTGTGAAATATCACACAAGCACAATCTAGGGAGATATCAGCAGTGACATTACCAGAGCTTTTCAACTGCTCCTTTGGAAGCTCTCAGAAAGCCCCGTATTCTGCTGCTGCTGCAGCCTCTTGATTAAAGCACACAAAGCAGCTGTTTATCCTCCCCCAGTCACCAGCAGGTGAACCCGGTTCAATATTTATCACAGGCTTTCACAGATCACTGCTAACCAAGCAAACGTTTTAATTAAGCTGGAACTTGCTTCAAAGAGCTCATTCAAAACGTCAATCAGCGGGAAAAGGATCAGATACGGTGTCAGGTGAGAGCATGTAATACAAATCCACAACTTTCTTCATCCCATCGTGGTAAATTAGCCCATTCTGGAGTCCAGACCCTGATTGTAACAGGCTGCCAGTCCCCTGGAATGTGTAACAGAAGTCACTCAAACCCCATTGTGCAGGTTGTAAGCAATATGTTAAACTGCAATGGGCTAGCACATTAAGACAGATTCTTTTCACAGTTGTTTTTTGATACCCCAAGTGTTTGTTACACTACTCTCCATTTACTGTTTACTTTCTTTACCTGGTAGAAACGGGGATTCCTTAACCCAGCTGCCCCAGTTTCTCAGGCCGTCTGCTCTGACAGAAGTAATCAAGAGAGTACCCTGAGGGTCTAATTTCCCATTTAAACTCACACTAGAACTGCCCTTCCTTGCAGGAATTAATAGCAGAAGGATAGAGACGAATTCCCAGGCTCTGGAGTGAAAGCAGCTGAGAACAGGCTTGGATCCTCACCCACATCTCCAGGTATTGTSATGCAGCAGTGCTGGGCAGCATCTCTCACGCTCTTACAACAACCACCCCATTCTCCCTCTTGGACCATAAACAGGACTTGACAAGAAACTAAATTTGCTTTAAGCAGAGAATTGACCTCTGTAAAATACAAGCAGGATTACCTCAGTAATCAAGAAAATACTGTTACATCATTGTATCACCCTAAATACACAGTCCATTACGATAAGTGTCAAATACAACCTCCGTTGACTTCAAAGCTACACTAGAAAACCATTTTTACACCCCACAGCCTATACTGTGATGTTCTTCATTTTGTAAACTTAATGTAGTTAAGGGTCAGAACTACTAATGATAAATAAGGCCTTACTTTCTGAAATTGTTTCTTGATACCAAACAAGCTGTCTGTCTGCTAAAGTTCCTCACAGCAAAGTAATATCTTGTTCTTTCATTCTTAGAAAGAAACTTTAACAGAAATAAACCCCTTTCTTCTTAAATTACTTCTTCCTAAAGATGTAGCAAACATATTGTTTGGTTTTCAATTTTCTTTGACACAAGAAATTTCTAGAAGTTTTAAATCAAATTTTTCAGATACCCACACCAAAGTATCAAAGGAAATTTTACAATCAGGAAGGAAGGAAGGTCTTTTTATTTGAAAATCAATAGCACACTCTGGTGGCGTTTGGATTTCAAACTACCAACTGAAGCTCAGTGCCACAAAGCATTTCAAATCTTACTCAAAAGTCTACAGAGCCTTCCAAAATTAATAAAACTACCTCCCATCAAATGACCTACCACACAGATGCACTTTGGTTAGGAAACATTTAGCTCCCACTGTCTTATAGTAGCCCTATAGCTCTTGGCTTCCTTTGTGGTTACTACATCACTAACATAACCTGGCATCTCACACTCAGCTCTCTGCTGCCTCACATTTCTTCTTCTATCGGTTTTGCTCCAACAAACATTTATGCAAAATCTGTAAGATTCAAACAGTAAGAAATGCAGAAAATGCCTAAAAAAGCTGCAGAAACAGCTGCATATTTGTATGTCAATTTCTAATGTGATACTGTGGTAATAAAAACCAAAACACTGGGGAACCTTTGCATTAGGTGTAATGCAGCCAGAGATGCAATGTTGGCTCAAACTCTATTAAGCTCCATTTCATGCAAAATCCCTTCACAYAAAATATTGTTTAAAATTGTTCTTGAACTAACACTCCTGATGTAAAAGACATTACTATACTACTTACTGCTTGGGGAGAAATAGTAGTGGTTTTCACACTTTTTTCAGAGTGAACAATCAGCTCTCCGTTTTTTCTCTGCTGATAAACTTCCAAAGCATCAACCAACTGCACTCCTTTTGCAAAACACTGACGTTTCCTGACCTGCCGGGGAAAAAAAACTGTGTAAAAATGCACTGGGCAGGAGGATGTGCTCACACTGGCAGTCCTGGTTTTGTTTCAGCTGAGTCTGTTCTAGTAACACTGGACACCGTTGTTTGTTAACAGTTCAACCAAATCTAAGCCACGCAAAAGTCACTAGGGAAAGCTACAAAGTTTTAATCATAAAAAAATCTGTAGTTATTGCTAAGCTATATTTGCAAGAGCACTTTCAACTCTAGAATCTCATACTTTGGGTTAATATTACAGCTCAACTGGGAATAAATATAATTTGAGGATATTACTTGTTTAAATGTGAAAGAGTTTAGGACAGGGTATCATGGGCAATTTAGTGCAACAATGGACTCCTTTGTAACAAGTAACAATAAAAACGAACAAAAACCTGTCACTCCAAACTGTGACATGACTCAGTTATTTTCTACACCCTTTTCTGTAACATTAATTGGTATTTGACAGCTTGGTTGAGCCACGCCCGCATTATTTCACTGCCAGTAAACTTTGCTCACCTGCTGCTCTGTTTCTAAAGGACGAATCCTTTTCCTGTCTACTTGAAAATCATCATTCTCACTGTCACGAAGAGACAACTTTTTTTTGGCAGACAATTTTGAAGCTAGTGTTTCCTTTTCCTTACATTCTGCAATTAATAAAATAAAATGGATGTCCATTATTAGGGACGTGTTAAATAAGGGCAACATTTAAAAATATAATTACTACAGAATAGTAACTGATAAAATTACTAGAAATATATATGATGTAGGAAACAATATCAAACATTTCTAGACCCATTAACCACCATACAGATTTCATGTGGGGAAGAACCACATAGTGTAAAATCCCTGCCTTGAGAGAGCAGCTACTTCCAGAACAGACTTTTAGCTGCCTGTGTATGAAGTTACCTGTCTTTGTTAGTGGGCTTCCAGGTTTTCTGGAAGTTCCTGTTTCAGGATTATCAGCAGAACAAGCAGCATTGGGATTCCCACTTGTGGCAGCCTCGTTGCTCTTGGACTGGGAATGACACGGGCAGCGACAGGGTGGGGGCGGCTCTGGTTTCCTGTCCTCCTTTTCACACGACGAGGTTGGCACTGATTTCTCTGAGGGACAAAGTCTGTCATTAAAAACCACCCCAGATTCTACACGAGAACCAGAGGTGCAGAGCAGTGAAGATGAAAGTTCAGGTCCCACTTATAAGCCTGGTGTCTCTACAAAGCTTAATGAGCTATGGTCACCCTCTGAAGAACTGCAGAACACAGAGCTGTAACCACCTGCAGAAAGGAAAACACCTCTCTCTTTCCATTCAATCCACATAACTACGACCCATGAGGATTTTCTTCCTGAGTTCCAGCAGCCATATTCCCTTATGATATCTAAATTCAGCTCAGCATTACTGCTTTATGTTGTCATTAAAGCAAGATGTACAGTGGTGGACAAAGACCAAATGTTTAAAGGCTGATGAACAACAACAATTAATTATTTGACATTTTTCAATAGAAATTGTGCACACACTAAGACACTTACCATACAAAGACTGCTGCCATGATAATGCAGAGCAAAGTAAAGCCAAGCTTTTCCCACTTCCTGTAGGGCTCTCCAGCAAACAGTGCTGCCTGGTATTTAAGCCTTTAACAATCTTTAAAGAGAATAAAAGAAATGGAATTAAGAGAAAACAAAGCAGATGTCTTTAGCTAATCTTAGAAATAGCTTCCTAATGTCCAGCCTAAACTTCCCGTGGCACAGCTTAAGGCTGTGTCCTCTTGTCCCATCTCTGGTTAAAACTCTTTGAAAATGTTTAAATATAAGTGCAATAATTCATTTTAAAAAGCTCTCCAAAAAGGGAAAAAATTATTGAAATATTACTAGATATAATTATTCTGTTTAAACAATGTTTTTTACCAAATCATTCCCCCCTTAAAAACTTGAAAATTTATATATAACAGTTATTAGAGTATACCTAAATAAAGAACCACATATTTACACAAGACGGAACTTGTTTCTTGGCATAAATGCTCACAAATCGAAAATGTATTTCAGCATTCCCTTGTCATGGTCCAGGTACTGCACAGCACAGAGAACACTGAGTTGTTACAACTGAAATTCTCAAGACAATGGAAGCTCTATTTAATATGTCAGTTTTCTAAATGCTGACAGATATTTTGGAATTCCAAATCTTGGAAAATATAAGCTCTTAGTTTGGCAAATATCAGTATAAATTCTACTCACAGCATTCATCATAGCAAGCTGGGAGGGGTAAGCCTTGCAGGGGAAGAGGATCTTCACCCCCCCAATGGTGTATTCTGCCACATCAGAAGGCATTGCAAGTTTTTCCTCCCTTTTACTTCAGGTTTAAAACTGCAATTAAAATAAAGTATTGGCAAGTCAACGCTAACAAACAGCATCAAATAAAAACAAGAAGAAGCTGTTAACCCGGCAGCAGCTGAGGGTGTTAACAGAACTGGAATATAGGAATTCCTATCACACATCATCAGTTCAGACTCGGTCCTCGTTACAAACAAGAGCAAGCTGCCACCAGCTAATGAGTAATACCAGCAATTCAAAATAAAAACACGATGAACTGCACACACCAGATTCCATTGGTCAGACTGCAGATAGCTAGGATAAGAACTCAAATCCATGAGGGAAAAGCATTTTAGGATATTTAGTAACTAACAGCAGCCAGTTTTTTAATTCACATTCTGGGAAGGGGACTCGTTTAAAGGAGCACTACTCTGAATTAAGTTTGCCCCTCAGGAGGAGGGAGGGCCTGGGACACCGAAGAGGCCCTTCGTGGTGTGATCAGCTCCGCCAGGAGCGCCTCTGTGTGCATCGGGACCACCCCTCAGAGACACCCCACCGCCACCTCGGCCCCCGGCAGAACTGCTGTGCCTCTCCGCGGACAGGCGGCGCTCAGGAAGCCGCTGTCACTGTCGCGTGGGGCCGTCCCGCCCCAGCCCAGCCCACACAGCAACATCTGGGCCTTTGTTCCCTTTCTGTGCTCGGCGAGRCGGCGACCCCGGCAGCCGCTTCCCCCCGCGCCCCTCACGGCCCCACACCTGCAGCACCCCGGCCCCTCAGCGCTGTCCGTCCTTCCCGCCTCCGCCCCAGCCAATCAGCTGACAGGAAAGGGCCGCGCTCCGCCAATCAGCAAAGCGCAAACTGAGAAGGCCCCGCCTTTCACCGCTGCGCGCTGAGAGCCAATCACAGGGCGCCTTGTTGGCTTCCGGGTTGTACGCGTTGCTAGGCAACCGCGCGCTTTTGGGAACTACTCAAACACTTGTTATAATTGGCCTTTATTATTACTAATACTATTATTGCATTTATTATTGCTATTATTATGTATATTGTGTTTTATCATGTTTTATTTTTATGGCACAAGAGTATTGAGTATCGTTACCATTATTGTTATTATTATCATCCTTGTTTTAAGCACAGTGCACAGACGCCACCACAGAAATACGTTTGGATATATGAAAACTTAAAAAAAAAGGAATAAAAAAATACTAGTTTTTGTAAAGTCAGTGGCTTTTCAAAACCGCCACACAACAGAAGCCCCAAGTCCTTCTGTTCTTGTGAGGTGTCTGTGCCACAGGGTGTTTTCCCTCAGGTGAAATTTGGGATGAATCTGGAAAACTTAAAGCAAAACAGGCAACCCCCTTTGAACTTCAGTCATACTGTTGGGTTTTTTTATTTAAATACCACTACAGCATATAAAATTACACTTAGAACTGAGGAAAAAAAAATACATACATTTGGATTATTTACATAATTTACATTAAGATGACAAAAATACACTTGGTAGGCAGACGGTGATATGCGGTGTTACAGCCAGGAATCCTGGAACACAAACCCATGGAGGTGTGGGAATTCCATCCTCGTATGCGAAACAACAACCAACTCCATGATAGAGCACAAAGCATTTGGCCTTGGAACTGCTTTGGCATGGCTGAAACCTGTCATTCCTCTCATTATCCTGTCATTCCTCTGTACAGTCACCCTCAGCATCCATTTCTTTTTCAATCTTATCCTGATGACAACTTCAGATACCTCTGCACTCATTTCTTTCTCATCTCTTTTAAGTTCAAAAATACTAAACCACCTGAGCTGCCTTCTTTAAAAATCAAATCTCTACAGCTCATTTTTACTATTAGCACTCTTTTTAAAAAGAAACTTTTAGGCCAGTTTCAAACTCTCACTGAAGGTTGGTTGATCTTTAAATTAAGTTCCTGATCTCATGAACTGAAACTTTGACCAATGGTTTGACACACAAATAAAGAAAAGTTAAAGTATTTTCTTAGGACTCCATGTGATGGTTCAAGTTATTGACACTTTTTCAAGTTAATTATTCCAACTTGCTCTGCAAGGCTCTGGAACAGCAGCTCATTTAACTCAAGCAAAGCACTTCAATCTCAAACTTTTCTTACCCATCCTTTTGCTGCTTGCTCAACAAATTAAATATTCACTTTTCAGTGCCATAAAACCCTTCCAGGTGTGTTGCTCTACCACTTCAGACACTGAACAAGCCTGAAAATCACACTCAGTTTCCCTGGAAATTATTTACTGATCCCATCAGCCTCAGAAGTTTTCACTGGAAGCAACACAAGCCTCTTGAAAGGATTTTCTTCTCAGCCGTAACCGAATCGAACGAACGAAAAACGTGGACTTTTCCTCCAGTTCCTCAGTCCACTTTCACAGCTTGCTCCAAATTTAGGCACCATAGACAGAGGGAAAAGCTACAGTACAATTTCCCTGGAGTTTTCCCTAAACTCCACTCACGCTCATGTTAATTATTTCAATGATGGTGTTTTCCACGCACTGGCACAGCCGAACATCGGGGTCCAGGCTTGCAGTGTCCCTGGAACAACTTTTGTTGGAAGAATCTTTACAAAGTCCTGAGAAATCATGCGGCTTCTCCTTTAGTTGCTGGAGACCTAAAAAATAAAGTAGGAGAAGCAAAGTACATCTAATTAAGTGAGTATTGAAAGTTGCTATTTTACAGCCATAACACAAATAAGGATGTTATGAGATTGCAAAGCTGTTCTGCAACAGCCATCACTGTTTCTTCACTCCACAGGTTATTTTTAGAGACATTGCAACATTTCATTTTCATTCCCTTGGGGGGTTTTATAAGGTACTTGACTCACGTGTGATTATGGGGTCGAAGTCTCGTGTCTGCGTAGCAACGTCAGAGGCACAAACTTGTCCTATTTGGATCAGCAGAGACATAATGTCCTCATACAGGGGAGGAAAGGCTTGGCAGAAGGACACCAAACAAGGCAGGGTGGGCATAAAAAACGTGTAACGCTTGGACTGGGTCAAAACTGCCGAGGAGAAGGAAATGGACAAGTAAAAATTAATTATTAAAAAATCCAATCAAGAACTGTTGTTACTTTCACAACAGCTACAATGCTACAATAGTGGCCTTTAGAAAAAACTGTATTCGGCCTAGAGACACAATTCTAGCTCACACAGCAGTGAATTTTGGGGTTGTTGGGGTGTTACCTGTGAGCAGGGTCCCCATCACATTGATGGCCAAACGAGCCACGCTGAGAGATTTGGGCAGGGCATACTGGATACACAAATAGGAGAGCAACTGGATGGCAAATATCTGTCAAGGAGGGGATGGGCAAAAGGGAGAGAAGCAAGAGATGAGCAACAAAGCACCACACAATTTACAACACAACCCTTGTAAAAGCTGCTTAGGTCTGATGTGCTCCAGTTTTAACCTTATTGAGTGYCCTCTCATCAGCAGTAACTTAATACTGAGAAAGGATTAAACAAGAGCAACTACAAAGTTGGTTTGATATAGAAACAGGGGAATCTTTAGCCCAACAAATTCCAGTTGCCTACAAAGCCAAGCCCTTAATTTAAGGTAAAAKTGCTACAAATATTACCTTAATATTCCAGACAAGTTAGAACAGTTTTTAGTGACTGTTTTATTTTCTCCCCTCAGCCAATATTTCATCAGGGTTAACTCCCCACAGTGATTCTCCAACCAGGTGACTGCACAGTACCTGTTTTTCAAGTTCAGGCTGGGCAATGAGCTCRGGAATGAAATCCAGACAGATGTGCATGGATGGAATCCCAGCCACTGTCAGTGCCAGAAGTTCACATGGATAACCCTGTGTGATTAAGGAAACAGATGTGTCAGTGTGCCACAGGGGTGTTTTAAAAATTCTGCTTCAACTGAGAT
Source organism: Amblyornis subalaris (assembly GCA_018881555.1). Taxonomy (NCBI): domain Eukaryota; kingdom Metazoa; phylum Chordata; class Aves; order Passeriformes; family Ptilonorhynchidae; genus Amblyornis; species Amblyornis subalaris. The sequence continues at coordinate 1,953,335 of JACAXG010000075.1, forward strand.
TTTAAATTACACCTGTGTTAATGTTTTTTTTCAAAATGAATACATTTGTAACTCTCTTTTGTTCAGAATTAGCAGCAGGCCTGTAATGCCAAGGCAACAAGAGGCAGGCTGGGTACAAACCCAGGGTCTAAACCAGTTCTTTATCCTCAATACTCAATGAATTATTGGCATAAAAACCCTCCCTCCAACCCCCAAACAAAACCAGACTGCAGTGACCTTCTCCTGTGTTCCAAACTTCACCATCAGCCCCAACTTGCTCATTTCRCAACTGCCCCGTAATGACTTTTTTATCACTTAATCAGTTCCAGGTCAAGGCAAATTAACTCCTTGTAAAGAGTCTGCCATCTGGCAAGGAGCAATTTAATATGCATTAAAAACACATTTGTATTTTAAAAATTGCTCATCTTTCCCCTCTTCCSTTTTTTTGAAGGTGCTCAGCTGCTTTTGCAGGGCCAACCTTTCTCCTTCCAYTTTAAAGAGATAAACTGTGTCCTAACAAAAAGTAAAAATAAGGRGATGTTTACATTTGAAGCCAAATTAGTCTTGAATAAAGGCAATACTACTTTTAAAACATGGCCAGAAAAAAGTAACCCACAAAAGATGTGGAACAAGTAATTATGAGATGATCAGGCCAGTTTTTCTTGGCCTAGATGGACAAACTAAAGAAGGGCAGAGGCACAAACAAAGTAGGTGTTTAATTACAAGGAACAGGCAGAGTTCAAGTGCTCCCTTCTCACGACAAAACACGAGACCAAGCACTGAAATATGGAGGAAATGTCAGCACTACAAACTGAGGGAGACAGGAAGGAGAAAAGTGGGTCATTGTCATTTCTGAGGAACACAACAGCACTGAGCAGCCTCCGACCACTTCACTTGGGGCTCTTGCCCAGTCTGAGGAACGAGGMAAGAACTAAAGCAGTGCAAAGCAGACCTGGAAGTGCACGAGTTTGACTATGTTGGGGTCAGCAATGTACATCTGGTGCAGCAGGCAGCAGATGAGGCACTGCACCTCCCGCAGGTTGCACAGCAAACTCTCCTCGTGCTCGGCCTCAGCGCTCTGGGGGYTCGGGGGACCATGGACATCCTTTAGTAAATCGTGAGCTGTGCTGCTCTGGCCTTTCTCTTCTTCTGTAGGCAGGCAGATCTCTAGAAGAATCTGCACAGCAGCACTGTCCTGTGGAGAAAAACCACAGAAGATGCACAAAAATACTCCAGTGCAATTTAAAAAATCACATATAAAATAAGGACAATTTGAGAAATTAAAGACTGTCAGGTGACYAAGATTTCTAGCTATTGGGGTTTTTTTAAATATAGAATGAAAATGACTCAGCTCAAGAATCACAAATCCTATAGAACATTAAAAAAACCTCAACACTTTATCTCRATCAAGACTCAAAAAAAAAAGGTTGAATCCAACAGATAATATCATAATCACAGATCAAAAGAGAAAATTCAATGGAATCTCGTATTGCTTCAAAATAAATATCCAATGGTCCCTTAAAGCTTCCAGAGCAGACAGAATATGCATAGGGCCATGTAACTCACAGTATTCATGGAGACCACCCTGTTCATTTAAATATTAAACTTCCTATTAACTCAAAAATCGTATTCTAATGGGAACTCTATATGTGACATTTTTCAGACAGAGGGATGAAGACACTGTCTGTGAAACAGGATTACTCAAGAATTTCCATAATGTCAGGCTAAGGAAGTGAACCATTCCTTCAGCCTCCCACTTTCCAGTGCTGGCTGCTTCTCTGAAATAACATCCTTCAGATGATCAGACACAGGTCTGTCACATTTATTCATGTTTTACTGTTCCAAATCCAAGTACAGAAACAGCCTCTGGATCACACAAGCAACAAGGCAAAAGGGCTGGTAAGCAGCACTCTTCTGTTCTAAAAGAACAGACACTATCAAAGCAGTAAATCAACACAATGCCTCAGACTAGAAAACAGAAAAAATAAAATATTTAACTATCTGAATACAGAGCCAGTTTTCTTTTCCATGGTAACAGAAGCTGGTAAAAAAACGAATTACAAAGGTCTCCTTTTTTAATTTCCTGTTTCTGCATTTCTCTTTTATCACTGTTTTTCCTCACATCTCTTAATATCCATTTCTTCTCTCTTACCTGAGCAGCAAGCAAAGCATTTTTTAATTCTTCCCTTGTAACTTCTGGGGCCTCTGGACCCATTGCATTGTTTTGGGATGGCCTAATGTCTTGCTCTGCTGTTTCCTTCAGGTGAGCATTAAGGTAAGCTTTCGAAGCAAGAAGATATCCATTCAACATGTGCAAAATTATATCCATCAGAGGAGGACTCCTGATATGGGAACACAATAAAATAAAAGACATTTCAGTAATAGGAACAAACTAAAAGCACTCCCAAACTAAAAGCACTCCCAACTTTGTGTTTTGGTTCACACAAAAACAGCTTTTTCCCTAACGCAGCACAAGTTCCCAATCCCTTCTGCCATGCTGCCATTCAGTCCTACTTCTCTCCTGCACAGACATGTAAAAATACACTCTGAAAAACAAGGAACTGCTGAAAGGACTAATTTCTAATATACAAACAAAAAAAGCCCTGAAAAAGGTTAGATGAACATACATTAAGGAAAAATACTTACCTGAATAATGGAGGAAAATAAGGCAGACAAGCTCTGAACTGCTTCCCTAATACTGAGAGTGTTCAGATCACACTGCATTATAAATCTCCCTAACAGTTTTAGAAACGTTGGGATTTTAATTTGCATCCAAGGTTGAAGGGACATACATTTAAGTATTTCACCTATGGGCTGGGGATTAAGGATGTCATCAACAGAAATTCCAAGTCTAGTGGAGTTGTAACAACTCAAATGAAAACTGGATTCACAGCTCAGTAGCTAAAGGGCAAGGGGAGACAGATGCACACAAACAAGAACATGAAGAACAAATCAAGTTGACTATGAGCCATTTATTATGAACAAAAGGAGAATAAAAATGGGGGAAAATAAACCACAACTGTCAGAAAACGTGAGTTAGAATGCACAAGGAATAAAGCCAGGGGCTAAAGGACATTTAAAATTATCAACTTTATCTTTTTAGAATAACAGATGTCATTTTCTTCATTACTATGAAAAAGAAAAGTTGGAATTTACAAATTCTGAGTCATTGTTTGCATTGTTTCATAGTTCCATTTTCACTACTTAAATTCTCAGCTTATTCTTCTGCATCAGAGCCATAAAGCAGCATCTCAGCTCCTCCTCTGGCATCGCTGACATCTGGAAGAACCAATTTCTAAGTACTGCTAAGACCTCCTTGGGAAATTAAGCAAATCTACCTTTGTCACATCCATCAAGCACCCCCTGGCAGAAGCTGCTGCCCAAAAAGATGGAATAACCTACAGGCCCAAGAGGGATGGCAAAAGAGCTGGAAAGATGTCACAGCTACAACCTCACCCACCACCACGTGGCAGCAGCCATTTCAAACATGCTCCAAAGTCTATTTACCRCAAATTCCCACACACAAATCCAAAATGGATGACCCATGTGCAAATCCCAGAGTTTCCAAAACACARCTGGGTGCAAGGACACTCAGCTGGACAGGATGAAATGCTGAAACAGCAGGCCCAGCTCACTCAGTCCTCTGGCCAACAAGCTTAAAACAAAACACCTTCGTGTTTAGCATTCACTGTGTAGCAGCACAGAACACAAAAAGCTCAAGGAGAGAGACACTCACCTGTGAACTCTCTGATCACACCTCAGTACAATCAGGGGATCAATCATCAGATCATTCTGGGTGTATTTCTGCTGTCTGACTATTTTTACTGAAGGCTGCAGAGCATTAACAGTCATCACCCACAACCTAAAATGAGAACATTTTTATGATTTTTAATAGAAAATTCGTATGAGAAAATGGGTTCCCTAAGCATTTGGTCATTCAGCCATATTTTTCTAGGCCTATGAAGGAGCAAAACTCCCATTTGCAGTCCTTGAAGTTAACAAGGTATAGTTAATTTACACTCCCTGGACTTACAGCAACCAAACTCAACAGTAGAGCATCCACTTCATAAAAAAAAGGCATTTTCTCACCTAAGTGAGTTCCTGTTTCATCAGTAATTCATCATAAACAGCATACACTATAAAACCATACTCCTGGTTTTCAAACTGAACTGGTGACTTCCTTTCCTCTGAGAACAAATATCACCTTCCTTTTAAATGCAAAGATTCAAAATTTCAACAAAACAAAAAGAAATGCAGCTCCAACACATTCTATTCAGTCACAACCTTCAGTTTCACAGATAAACGCATTGCGTCATTATTTTTAAAAGAGAAAGTGGCTTCCCACCTATCTGCACCAACAAAGCAAACAGTATTCTGAGCCTACCTTCTGGGCATCACAGTGTTCAGAACCATCCAGAGTTTATTGACAGCCTGCAGAATCCCCCGTGGGACTCCAGCATCCAGCAAGAGATTCATGTTCGAGGTCAATACCTCTGCATAGGGGATCAATTCTCCAGCTGAGAGCAGGGTCAAATGTTCCAGGATCTGCATCAGCTGGGTATGATTTCCAGGCAGCATGGAAAAGGCTGTAAAGCACAAACAATGGGATCTTGGTAAAACTGGACTTCTGATAAGAACATCTTGGTTATACAAATGCAGGATGATCAATACACTTCTAAATCCACTATATTCCAACCCACTTGGAAAGAATTTACTTCAACTGAAGTATTTACCTTCTTGGAGCTGTTTGGGAGAGTGGTTCTTGGCCGTGTTTGTGAGGAGCATCCTCCTGAGCAGGGCGTCGGTGCCGGTGATCTGCTCCTCGCAGATCCAGTCGTCCACGATGCAGAGGTGGGGGTAGTTGGTGGCCAGGAGCCTCAGCAGGGCAGAGTGCAACCCTTGGGGACACCAGGGACATTCCTAGCTCAGATTTGAGCAGCTGCACCTCTCACCTGAACATATCTGGGCCCTTCATTCCAACCACTGACTGAACTGAATCACTGCCAAGCAGCTCAATGAGGTGCAAATTCATAGCCTGATATTTTAACTCCAACAAAGAGGAAAAGTTACCTTTTGGAAAGGTGGGAGGACTCTACAGTAATTCAAATTCAGCTTAGAATATTAAACATCCTCAGGCAATTCCCACTCTAAAACCTGCCCTAGGGAGGTARGACCTATTCTAAAAGGAACTGCCTTGCTCACACTTTCACTGTTACTCTKCAAACATCTCTGCAGTCTCACTACTTACTCCTGACAGATTTTAAAAAGCAAGAAAAAGGAATGGAAACTATGAAAGAAGTGAGAGCCACCAAGCTGGAAATGCTCAGCCTTCCTTTTCACACACAGATTTACCTCCCAGTTCCTGCTGCAGCCCCTGTGCCTGGCGGATGAGGTACTTGATTGGAATCTGATCCATCAATGCTGAAGAGTAAGATTTGGGTTTTTTCTGCATTGCAGCTACAAGGGAACAAGACAAGAAACCACACGTAACAGTTACAGCCAGTAAAAAGGTAAAAAAGGGATCATTCAGTACTATCAACTTTAAAAYTGCCAATTCAAAGAAAAGTGTGTGCAAGTTTGATGAYGTGCATAAATGAAGATCTCAATTAATTATGAAGTCTTTGTTAATTGTTGCTGTATTCATTAGATGGTCATAAACATTTCTTGTAACTCTTTGGCCAGCTTGGACCTCTTTTAATCTGTAAAACAAATTACTCAACTACAGAGTTTTAGCAGAAACTTTATCTCCTGAACTTCTACAGCAACGTTTTATTCACTACAAACATCTGAACTTTTCATGCTGTGCTTGCATCTGACAGCACCACGAATTTTTCCTCTTTTTGGATCAAATTTTCAGTTAATCTGCTTCCCYCTGATGCTCTCACATGTACCTAGAATCTTTGTGTTGGCCAGAAGTGCCTCTTCATAGGACAGGACATAGTAGAGGACGAGCAGTTGTGTTGTGATGCTGTAGCGCTGAGTGGGACGAGTATTTTCTCCCTGCATATAAAACCACAGACAAAGGTCATGTTGCATTCCTGACCCTTGGGAAGAAAAATTTGTATTTACCCACAAATATGAAGAAAATCTGAGCAGTACTAACAGGATTCACTTCAAAACACATGACTGTCACTGTAGCAAGAGGCAGTTTACAGGCAGTAAAGAYAAAAAGTGAGGCAACTTAACACAAATACAAAATCTTGATCCACATTCACATTAAAGTACATGAAAGAACCAAACAATTACCCCAGAGAGTCCTTGGAAAACATTCAGTATCTCCTGCTCTGTGACAGGCTGATTGGTGGCCTCTGGGTTGGATTTAGATGCAGGAGTGAGAATGGAGTTAATGTAGACATCAATAAGAGGAAGCAGCTGAGGGTGGAGCGGGGTGGTGGTTTCACAGAGCTGCCGATAGATCCAGTCCTAGAAGAGAACATCCCAGGACATGAACAGCTGCCAAGCTGGGGGACAATTTGTTTTGCCTGCAAGTACAATCCCTTTTAACTAAACGAGGCTTTGACTTTGAAAAATGTAATACCACTTCCGAATTGGTCATAAATTCTATATCCTGGACCCTGATTCACAAACAAAACTTGTCCTGGCTGGAAAGTCATTCTGCCTACAATGTCATTAAGCACAAATGGGGGAGAGAGACTTATGATTTTTAACTTCACTAGGTTGTGGTCTCCAGATGACAGAGCTAAAAATGGGTACCCTAACTTAATACACAGTTCCTTCTTAAATTACATGGTAGTAGGGTGTAAGATTCATCAAGAATTCTGCTCCTATAATTCAACCAAAAAACAGCCTGCAAAACCTCATCAGCATTCAGAACTATGAACAGAAATAAAACAAAGGTCATACCTTAATGGATACTTTGTGCTTGGTGAAAGAACGACTCTTCAAAAGCTGGTAAATGCAGTGAATAGGTAAAAACCCAGTAATGTTGGCACTGAGATTGCCTGTGACAGGCACACGGACAGCGTGGGCTGTAACCACCTAAAGGAAATATATAATTAACAGAAAAACACCACTTATCACAAGGCACAAGGTGACAAAGTCAAACATCTATAGTATGTACTGGCATTTCCTTATTTTTTTTTGTTTGCAAGTTGATCATTTTCATGTAGTTTCACACAGTATGTATAAAACTGCAGATCACATCCTACATTTGTGACTGATTTCCTGCTACTGCAAAAACTAACTTCTGCTTCACCATTATTTTAAAAAAGCCAAGTGTGCAAAAAGCATCATCAGGACAGAGGACAAAAAGAAAGAGCCAAGGCTCTTCAGTGCCAGCAGGTCTTGGATTCCTCTTGTAGGTCAAACCAAAGGGAAAGAAGAGGGGAAAAAAAAAAGGTTGAAAATACCTGTTCAGTGAAAATCTCCTGTGTGAAGATTGTCTTCATTCTGCTGAGCGAGCTGGGCTTAATAACAATCTGAAATTAAGAAAAAAGTACCTAGAATTTCAAGTTCTATCTTTCTTGTAATTAAGGACTGCAAATTTATTTTGTAAACTGTTAACTTTTTGCCTTTTAAAACTTGTCTTGACTGGGATACCAGGAAAACATTCACGTTATACCAAATGTCTAACAAAAATATTTTCAAATGTCATAAGTTCACCAGCCCATGTCTTCCTTGTCCTAAAAACTCCCTACCCAGCTTTTACATCTGGTGAGACACTGTTTCACAATAGTGAATTGTTGGCAAGTCTCCTTTGGTAGTTTCCTGAAATTAATTATTACAAATAGAGATATTTCTTTAAACTATTTAAAATTAAAACTTTGCAGCTCAATCTGGAAACTACTTCAATTGGTCTTCTAAGAAGTTCATTTCTTGGAAATAATGATTTCAACAAGGCTGCACTTTTTGAAGATACTTTAATCATTCCTCTGTATCAAGAGCTATGCACAGTTTAATGTTCTTCCAGAGGAATTATTACCCATTTTTCAGGTTATATTTGCTTTAGGTATATTAGCAAAACCAAAGTTCTTTATATCAAAAGTAAAGTAATACCAAAGTATCAAAACACAGCAAAAAGTTGATTTTAACAGACAAATGAACACGCTAGAAATAGTTTAGGATTTACCTTCATTCCCAAGGTGGAGCAGACCAAATCAATGATGGCACTGAGCTGGTTACTGTGGAAATACATGGCTACCAAGAGAAGCATCTCTCCAAAGGAAGCAGACACGCCAGAAATGCTGAGGATAACAAAGAGGAACAGTTAGTTCCCAGTAGGACACAAATGTGAGATTACTAGAATCACTAAAACAAACTGAGCCTGCTCTCACCTTTCAAAGTAGGCTTCTTCCTTTATCATCCAACTGAGCCACATCACCATGAGTTGCTCCTGCTCTGGGGTGCTGCACAAAGAAAATCCATAATAGATGCTTCTCCCAGAAACCAGCCCTAGTTTTACTATCACTTGCAGAAGAGCCAGTATTTGAGGAATCTTACACCAGGACACTTTCTGTCACTTTCACTTTTGCATCCAACTGCTGATAAGCAGTGATATTTGACACAAAGGTCAGTCCAACTGTCAGGCAACTTCCTTTTTGGAATGTACCCAACAGAAAGCCACACCCCTTATCTGCATTGCTACTCTTTTGAACAGGGACTCTAAAGAATTTAGCCATGAACTTGTTCCATGGAAAAGTGAACTAGTCAGGCCTACTTTAGTCTTCAAAAAACCACTCAAACTAAGCTAATGCTAATGCTCCCCTCTCAAAAGATTTGCTATAAACCAGAGGGAAAACAGAGGGAAATACCCAGTCACTCGCCATAGAGTGAGACAAATCCCTTCCATCAACATACGAAGATTCTATAAAGAATTAGAGGGGGAAAAACTGTGCAGCTCTGGGGAGGCCATGGCCTTAATGGTGCTAAAACAGTCAGATCTTCCAAAGCTCCTCCTTTGCTGAGAGGTACCTGACCAGAGTGGAGAAGGCCAGGAGCATGCAGAAGGACAGGGACACGAAGCGGACGCCGGCCGGGGTTGCGGGAGGGCGGCTCGTCATCAGCTGCAGGAGCTGCTCAGCCTCCTCGTCGGTCGGCCTGAGCAGCACAGACAACAAAACAAAGCTGGTCATTCAACAGTGAAGAGACTTCCAGTTTCAATTGTTAAAGATTGAATTTTCCCTTTTATTTAATCGATCAAGCTGGTCATTCTCTCTGAATTTAAAGACATAAAAATCTCTGTTAAGAGACAACAACAGTGAGAAAACTTCCCCAGGATATAATCTTGCCTATTAGCACAAATTACTTAAATTAAAACTAACAATGCATAAAGATACTACATTAGCACTCTCTAAAAAGTGAAAGCAAAGGAACAGAAATTCAAAATTCATGCAATGTACGTTGCTAGAGTATCAGCTGCTTTCTCTTCTACACACTGCTCCAGCCATGTGGGTTTAGGCTTTTTTTAGCAAGTCTGCAGAAGTGATTTTGCAGCAACAGAACCTCCCAATACTGAAATTTGTGAGTCCTGCCACAATTTTTGAGGACACAGTGGCATTAAGACAGAAGTGCCCAAAGGCCTGACCCTCTGCTGAAATGGACACCCAGGAACAAAACCCCAGAGCATGAAAAGGTTCCTTACTTGAGCCCAGCAATGCCCATCAGAGCACAGTAGAGGCGTAGCAAGGCGCTGGCTTTCACCACGTGCTCCTCCTTCAGCCCTGAGTACACAGAGACGTTGGGCTCCGTGTCAGCATCTGCTTCCTCAACAATGTGGGTGCTGCGCACCGTGGGGAGGATGCCCATGAGGTCCAGGAGCAGCTGCCTCCTCATTTGCCAAAGCACAGAGCTGATGTTATCTCTTTTTCTCTGTGTAAGGGGTTAAAAGTGAGAACAATGCAAAATTCATCCCATCAAATAAAGYATTACATAAGACTTTCCGTAATTATGAAGTCAAGGGAAAAAAAGGGAGGGAAGTGGGTTGTTTTTTTAAATACAGTTGCCASTACCAGGGCAACAGACAACATGTGACCATATTAGAACAGCTTCTTACACCAAAATACAAACTTTAACTATGTCAACTAAGCAAGTCAAGATGCATCTTTCTACGGTGAACACTGAGAATGAATGTATTTATCAGGTAAACATTACAARGACACAATTCCCTGGTTTCCATGCCTAAAAACCCCTCAGAGGAACAACCAAATAGCTGCTGCCTTCAGGGACATTATTTATAGACCTACGGGTCCCATAAGAGGCTGCCTTGTAAAGGTTCCTCCAAGACATGCAAGAGGATTTATGTGCRTTCAGACAAATACCCAGCCCACATCCAGGAGAGTTACAGCAAGGTACAAGAATATTTCTTCAAAAGCAGAATATTCAAAGATTTTCTTACCTGTTGGCCATTTCGGATGAAAGTTCCRAACCAAGTTCGAACCTTTGCATTTGTTCCAAGTAGCAAACCACTCACAAAACAGACCAGGTCACTCACTCCATCATCTGAGGATTCGTTCTTGGTGTGATCCAAGGTCAAAGCCACACCAAGACCTGGCAGGTGACACTCTTCCACCTAGATAAAACACTCAGGCTCAGTCATCTTTGCTGGGTTTAAAGCTTCAGGAAGGTTCTTAGTTATGATTCTCACGGCAGACTCACCACCATGCCCCGGACCCTCAGAGCTTGGGAAGGGTTCATCTTGCACAGGTGCCGAAGAGCTTCTGTTCTGCGCCGGCCGCCGACGCTTTCCTCATCCTGTCGCTCGCCATTCTTAATCAGACCTCTACAAACTAAATATGCAACAGGAGCCATAAGGAAATCTGCCCTTTCCACTACAAATTTTCACCTCATAATATGTCTCAGTGGAAGGGACAAGAACTGTTAGCAGAGATGGAGCAGGTTCTTAGCCCCAGCCATTCCCCCTACGCCCAAGTCAGCCTTTGTAACAGTGACCTACAGATGAAAAGCTGTGACACACACAAGGAGCCTGGCCCACAATCAGGCTGCAAAAAATGGGAATCGACAGGATCAGACGGCAGCATCTAGCAGTTCAAACCTGTGTAACTCATGGTTTAGCCCAGAACTAACTATACTGCTAGAAACCATTTCAAACCTTTAGCAAAAGCTGGAGAAGAAGACCCTGTAACTCACCCTCGTTGAAGCTGTCAGGGACATTGGCCACCAGAAGGCAAAGGAACCAGGCCCCGTTTTTAACGTGCAACAGAGCCTCGGCCACATCCACTATTGGCAACAGTGACGGCAGCTCTGGATAGCAAGAGGGGGTTAAAAGTCACAATGTTTCATTGGGAAACAAGTAAAACCCTGTTTCCAACGCACATTTAAATAACACARACCAGTGAATAGAAAAATCAATCTATCATCTACTTCTCTTTCAGCTTAGATTAACCTTAAATCTGTCACAACAGCTCCCAAAGTTATTTTGCCACATTTGTAARAGGTCAGAAAACACCTTAAATACAGAATACCACACCTGCTTGCAAAATGCAGAGGACATCTGCTGCCTCTTCCAGGTAAACAGGACTCTCGAAGAGCTCAGAAGATTTGAGAAAAAACTCACCATTTGATTCTGACACCTGCAAGACAACATTTATCATCACTGAACAGGTTTAATGAAGCGATTTGTCTAAATCTGCTTTAAATCCCACAGATTTAATAGATTAAAAACTGCCAAAATCATACAGCCACCAACACAGAACAAGCAGGGAAAGTTTGTAGAATAAGAAATATCCACTACTGGAAATACCTCAACACAGCTGGTATCACTGATTCTTTTCAGAAGAAAGGAAAATAGCTCACTGACAATTCTAAGTTTACATAAGGAAAATAAAACGCTGGGGTGAACCAGGAGGTGGGGAAAGAGAATATGGTGGCTAGTACCACACTGCAATAGGAACAAAGATATGGGATGGAGAAAAGCCATAATTCCACTTTCARATATGATTTCTGCACTGATAGATCACCAAATCACAATATATTTGAGTACAGCATATTACAGAGTCTATATAATATTAGCAAAGACTACTCCRGTTTGTTCTGAGAAGAAAGACTTTAGGAAGTCACAAGGAGTTTAATCACAAGCCACTGTTCAATCAGACTGAGACTTTAAGTCTTGATAAAACAGATAAGGACTGGGGGATGGTGCTCACACCACCAGCAGCACCAGAAACAGAACCAATGTGTCAGCCTGTCCAGAGTGGATTTGTCACCAACCTAAAATGCACAAACACCCGGACATGGAGAAGTTTACCTTGTTCATAATGGCCAGTAACTCGCTCAGCACCAGCCGGAGCCGCCGAGGAGAGTCACTGTGCTCAAATTCCAGCGTCAGCCCGTGCTGCAGCTGTGACACCAAGATGCTTTCTCCACTGCCACCTCCCAGCTTGTGCCTGGCAGACAATTCAAAACAACAACTATTAAACGTTTCTGCAAGGACAGAAATGCTTTCGGTTAAAGGAAGGCAGCAATTCTGTAGGGATCTCGTCTATCCTGCCAAAGATCTGAAGAGACTGTTGTAATTGCAGTACAAGAAACCTAGCTCAGTAGGTTATGAACATTTCAAGTGCTTCTATTCCCCAGCAGCACAGTCAGGACAGCACATCCACCTGACCCGTYCCTGCATCCCACACAGCCCTTCCAGCCCTCCCCTGCCGGGGCAGCTCCCCCAGTGCATCCCACACCCTCCGTTCAGCACAGGGGCGAACAGATTCCCAGGACAGACAACTAAACCCCAGAGCTTTCCTAGGAGATTATCAAGGGACACGAATAGCCAGGGCGGTCCAGCACTTGAACAGCTGCAACAACTGTAACAGCTGGAAAAGCCACACAGCGCTTCCGCCACAAGATCTGTTCTCTGCGTTACCGGAGCTGCTGCTCCTTGCTGGCATCCTGCTCCAGCGCGTGGAAGTCCACGGACAGCAGCGCCACGATGGAGTTCACCGCCTCGACCCCCGAGAGCAGCCGCAGGATCAGCTTCTTGTCCTGCGCCCAGCTCTGGCTCTGGTCGGCGGGCGCGCACAGCGCCATGCGCACGAGGCAGGGCAGCAGCAGCCGCAGCTCAGGGTCGCTCAGCGCGGCCAGGCGCACCACGTCCACCTTCTGCATGGCCTCGAAGGCGTAGGGGCTGACGAACTGCAGCGCCGAGCACTCGGACATGGCGGCGGCAGCGGCTCCCTCACGGCTCCCGCGCCCACCCGCCGCCGCCGCCACTACCGGGGGAAGCGGGAAGTGACGTCACGGCGGGAGGGGCGGGAAAGGCTGAGRGGCGGAAAGGGTGAGGCGGGAAAAGCTGAGGGGCGGGAAAGGCTGAGGGGCACCGCCCTCCCTGCCCCCTCAATAAACCCACACCACAATCAAGGCTTCATGAATAATTTATTCCATTTGAAATTTTTTTTTTAAAAAGTATAAACCTTTTTTTTTTCTTCATTTCCTCGATCACAATTTGTACAACTCAGTGTTTATGGCATTCGGCAGCAATAGTGTTTGTTCCTTAAATCGCTTTTTGTTTCTGTGTTTTGTCACGATAAATACGACGGCGGCTCGGCCGAGGGCAGGTGGCGCCGGCTGTGCGAGGCTCCCTGGCATATCCAGCCGTGCCAGAGGGGTGTGGGAGCGGCTCCCTSACCTGTCCAGCCGTGCCGGAGGGGCATTGGAGTAACTCCCGGACCTGTCCAGCGGTGCCAGAGAGGCGTTGGAGCAGCTCCACGTGTGTCCAGCTGGGGCGTTGGAATGGCTCCCCAGTGCATCCAGCCATGCCAGAAGGGTGTCGGAGCGGCTCCGTGGTGTGTCCAGCCGTGCCATCCGGGCGTTGGAGCGGCTCCCCGGTGTGTCCAGCCGTGCCGGAGGGGCGACATGTCCAGTCACGAGGCCACAGGCTGCGTCATCCCAAGCCAGCGCTCGGCAAGGTCCTCACGTCCAGTTGACTCGGAAAAACCTAAAGCTCGATGAGTAGCATCCTGAAAAAGTGACCCTGAGGATTGTGGTAGGTCCCAAATCCAGTTTTACTGTAAATTAAGCTTTACTCCACTGAAAATAAAAAGGACACCCACAAACAATAAAAAAAACCCCTTTAAGTACGAAGCATAGTCCTGGGTCCTTTACTTAAAAAAAAAAAAAAAATTAAAAAAAAATAATAAAACAAAACCACCTTCCCAGCTGGAGGTTGCGAGACAGTAATGTTGTACAATGTCACCCAATTAATGAATTCTCCAAAGAAACCCAGATCAAAACAAGGTTTATGCAGCAGTACTATCCCAACAGACTGATATGCGGTGCCATACTGTTGTGCAGCAAATTATATGGTGCAATAGCATTTTTTTAAAACGTTTTACTCTTATTTTTGAAAGCTTTAAAATAATGCAACATAATATTTTGATATTACAGTATTAACAAATAGTGCTTGATTAAAGACATCAGCAAGTCTTCATAGCAACACACAAAGTTAAAATTACCATCGGAGGTAAATATAGAAATACAATAATCTGCGCCATAACTGACAGCTAAGTAAGAACATAGCTGAGGATTTAAATATAAATCCATTTATCTTTAATTATTTCAGAGAATGTTAGAAAGATCTAAATGTTACAGCTACTTTAAAATGTAAGGGTTGTTACAAGTACAGCTGGTGGCCTTGCTGGTCTAGCAATAGGGTTTTCAGAAACCTAATTCAAAGAGTGGTGAGTCAAAGGTGACTAAAAGGCTTAAATACAGTAATATCTGGGTTAAAATACGTACTTTTAATTGGAATGGAAGGATCTCAACTTCTTTCATTGGAGGAGATAAACCTCCACAGCTACTTAAAGCACTGACAGGAACAACATTTTCTTGCAAGGCCATTTTGAAAAGCTGTAGCTGAAATTTTCAACTATTTAAACTTGTACTTGCTAAACAACCCAGAGTTATTGGATTGTGACAATTTTATTTATAAACCAGCTATTATGTGCACTTAAAATAGTTAAATGAAAGTAGCTAACAAAAAAAGTATGCCCAATATAGTAGTTGGCTCCATGGTGCTGGCAGGTTTGATATGTACATTGACGGCTGTGACTATCACTCCAGAAATGGCCCTTCTGATCTTTTATAGTGGTTATAATATTATAATTTACTTTAATTGCATTTGATGGGGGGGAGTGGAAAACTGGCAGCTTTCACAGTAGGAGTTTCACAGGGAAGGCTGGTCCAGGTAACAGAATACAGTTACACCAACGTTCAGGCAGCTGATTCACTTACCTTTAGGAACACAAGTCAGATTTAACACAAACAAAGCCACACCAAAACCCAGCCCATGGAACTTGGTTAACTGAGCCAGGGTTGAAAATGACCACTTAGCAACAAAGCTCAAAATAAAAAAGGACATACACTTTGAAAATTCCAGTTTTAGGAGCACTTTTCCACTTCAAAAACGTCAACCAAATGAGAAAAACCCTTCCGTAAGACAATAATGTGCCGTTTAATCTGCGGTGCATTACCGAGATAAAGTCATGGACAGACCCAGTTTTTAACTCTGTTTATCAAAATATGCTAACTTCTGATTGCACTCATGTTGTTTTGAAGAAATGACTGAAAATTTTCATCACCAATTGTACAACTTCTTTATACAAAACCAAAAAAGTTGCTAATATTGTATGTACACGATTCAGTGAGACTGTTCATACGAAAAATCACCTCAGGCAGGTACTTTGCATTTATGAAACGAGATTTTCATGAACACAGTAAGTTTGGTAAATGCAAGCAAATTCTTCCTTGTAGAGGATTAACAGCAGGTGCACAAATGGATCTTAAAACTTGCTCCTTTACAGGTTTAAACCAGCGAGACAGACAGCATTAAGACCCAGGACTTGGGTTATCGCGACAGGCTCCCGGGAGCGCTGCAGGAGTTCAGTTTTTCATCTGGCAGTCAGATAAGGAACCCAGAAAAAGCATCTGCAGCTGCTCTTCAGCACCCGTAGGGGCTATTTTAGAGCAGCATCAGACATTTGGCATGTGCTAGGAAAAAGGAAGGAAACTACTGAGAAAAAATGGTGACTGTAGATAGAGGGAGACGTTTAGGAAAGCCTTGTGGTTTTTGTCAGTCCCTTCCTCGGGGAGGGCGAAGCCTCCTTGGCACATGCCCCAGCCAGAGCCTGAAAACGGGATATGGGGAAGGCCATACACTGATACTTTGGACCTTCACCACAGTGCCAAAGATACATGGAAAAGGAAAATGTTCAGGGTTTCGTGCTGTTTTTTTACTAGTGGAATAAAATCTGAATACCAGAATTCACTGAGGATCTATATACACCACATTTTAGTTAAACACACACCAATCTTAAAGTCAAGATTGACTATTTTTGCATTTGTAAAATGGCTAGAGCTGGGCTAAATTTCAGCCTCGCAGGAGACTTTGGATAAGGTCAGRGTTTTCTGTGTGTTCCGCCCCAGATTCGCATTTTATCATAAATGTGGAAGCAAACAATGCAGTGAGCACAGTGCCAAGAATATCCAGGGAACAACAATGCACAAGAGATATTCTTGTCATATTAAATCTTGTGTCCTGGAAATGGATCTGAGAATCTAGCCRCAGCCCTGAACCATAACACAAACTTCAATTGAAGAGTTTATTCATTTTATTCTCACTACAAGTTAAACCACCTACAATATCACTTATATATTGCCATTGTTACTCTGTAAAGGTGTGATATAAAATGCTGTAAGACCCGGTACCTTTTCAATTTATATAAACACAGTGAACTTCATTACTGTACATGTACTCTGCAACTACAGCTTAGCTGTAAATCCCCCACACACAATGGTATGGACATTAACCCCTCTATCCCCATTAAACTGTACATCAAGACAATACAAATTTACTGTCCCCACCCACCCCTTACAAAAAAATAATACTCTAAAAGCAACCTACTGCAACTTTTAATTAAGACGATTACATATATTTTAGACCAATTGCTTTAAAGCAAGAAGGCAGTATAAACCTTCTAGGAAAATTTTTATAAAAGAGGTTAAGAAATATAAGACAATTTATACATTTAAAAACTTACAATAAATAAGAGATGCAGGCATTTTTGAATACTAAGTACTATAATCCAATACAAGAACATCTTGATGTTCCGAAGCCATAGGTTGAAACTTAATTGTTCCTCATGTTTCTTCTCATCTCCATGCTTTTAAAATTCATTAACCATGACTGGGTACTATGGCTCATTACTCTTCACAAATACTGTGGCTGGGGAAAAATGGTTAATTTTGCTACTAAAAATGTTATAATACACTTTCTGATCATCATTCTGAAGCGTCCCCCATAGTCAGTGACTCAAAGACAGCAGGGCGATGGGTGCCCCTCTCACAAGTCAAAACAATATTTGCTGGAAGTAACAAGATTCATACCCCATCACAAACAGCTTGCACTGAGAAGAATTATAACTTAGTCCTGCAGTGAAATATCCCTTTTCCTCATTTTTGTCTTGCAAAATTCAGATGAAGATCACAGCATATTCATGATAAAGTTATACAACTGATTCAGCACCACAAAATGAATTGGGAGACATGACCGTCTGTCCTGGGTTGCAGGATCACAGGTTAGCCAGGAGAGTGCATTGTACTGTTCCAGAACAAACCTGAAAAACAAACCACCTTCTGTCAGGCCAACACATTTTCTCACCAGGATTTTACAGCCCTAATTTACTATAATTCGGTTGCTTTGGCATTAAAAACATAAAATAGGTTTGCCAACATTCAGAAATAACATGTCTTCCAAATTACTACAAGCAGTTCAAAGCTAAACTTGCTTTCGGTGGAAAACTGTCATTGTAATTGCCTATGCTTAATTTATATCAAGAGGTTCACATATTAAAAAAACCAAAAGAAAAAAAAATCTGATGTTTTCTCAATGAGTGCCCTGTGTTTAGATGAGTCTGGGCTCCTGTCCTTCAGCATTTCAGATTTTCCACAAGATTGCTGTGCAAGATTGTGGCTTAACTATTACTATCTTCTGTGTTAGACCTCAAACTCTCTTCTAGTTTGAGGAATTTATTGTATTTCAAATATTTTCAGTTGTAATCAACACTGATTAGTTAAAGAAGGGCTTAGAGAGGTTTGGTTTTAATTCCACTGTTCTGTGACACTTAATCACTTAAAGCACACCAATTTATCTGTACCAAGGATATTGGCTGTACAAAGAAAAAAACTAATACCAAGAAAAACAAACATGAAGCTTTATTGCAGCAGCATTAAAAATTAAATGCACAATATTTTTGCGAGTGATCAATCATAAATACCTGAGCACATCAGAAGTTTGATTAGAATCAAGTGGATGGGAGTGTTTACTGTGGAGTAGCTCGTCTGATTGCACTGAAGGCACGTGGAGGTGCAAAGAGGCCTAAGGAAGGAAGAAGGAAGCCAGAAGTTACTGCCTCATTCAACTACACCATATTTCCTTCCCCCATATTGTTGGACCTTGCAGTCACCTTCTACCTCTGACACACAAGCCAAAACAAATCTTATCCTTAGGCCATCAACAAGCTCAGCAATCACACAAGATCACACAAATCTTGCCTAAAAGCACAGTGCTAGTAGTGCAATATATTTTAGAGGGTTTTTTAATCCCTTTTCTACATTAAGTGATTATTTAAAAAGCAACTCTAGTGGCCCAAGATGTCTAATAACACACAGACTTGGAAGTTCAGTTGCTTTCTATAGGCCTGGTCTATTTATATTTCATATACAGAGCTGCTTAGCGTAAATAATAAATCCTCTCTTCAAAATAATATCCTATACCACAGCTGAGCTTAGGCCAAGAGGAACTGCTAATCTACACACAAACAAGGCTGCAGAAGATATATCTGTATCATTAGAAAACAAAGCATAATATTAGAGATGCTGATTTMTGTCAAAAGTGAATATTGTTAATACAGACAGTTTCTCTGTATACCAGTGTGTAGCCTTAAATATGCCAAGTATCTCTTGATTGTGCCATAAGAGGATAAGGGGGTCAGGCAATACCCAGACAGATGATACAATGGCTATAACTTGGCAAAGCCAACATGGAAAAACTCACTTTTATGCTTTACAGAGTGCAATACAGAAAGAGATTCATTTATTCCTTTTTTTCACCCAGTGCAAATGAGATCTTTTATTGCACTCTGTACTACCAGTCCCCACGGGACTCCAGCCTTAACCAGAGCTCTGTCCAGGAACTCAACCTGTTCTTACAAAATCCTGTACCATGAAGCCAGAAAAAGAAAGGAGTCCAGACTACCAGGAAGAAACCACGAGCAAAGCAAAACCTTCCAAACAGCCAAATCTCAAAAATGTAACACCTGACCTCTCCTGAAGCAAAAGCAGAACTATCCCCAGACATGCACTGACTTTGTTTTAACCATAACAGTTTTCACTCTCAGATCCCTCAGGCTGCACAAGTTCCTGTGCCAGTACAGTACCTTAAGAAACAAGGGACACTGATTTTGTGCTTGAGGACACGCTGACCAAAACCAGTCAGGCAATGGACCTGCTTTGGCAGTTGACACAAAATAACCGAGGGCCAGTGGCTGCTGCAGTATATTTGTTACTTCATCATGAGATTCTGTGGAAAGCAATCGATCTGTGCCTTGACCCTGGAACACAACAGGCAATGGTTTTGTATTAGGAGAGCACAAACTTAATAGAAATTATCTGTAGCTTTTGAAACATCCAAGCATGACATGACAATCCAAGTAATTCAAAACCTTTCATGCCACAAAAGGAAATTAAGAGAGGGAGAAAAACAAGACAAAACACACACACAACTCTGTTTACTCCAATAGTTACCTTGCCCATATCACCTCCATGGGGGTAGTGGGACCCTGGAGAATGCACAGGGGATCCACCAGGAGATGCAGGAAGAATATTTATAATATCAGGATCAAGATCATCTCCAGTGTCTAACAAGTCAAAGATACCCATTCCRTCTGCTCCATCTTGAAAAAGAACAAGACCAATGAATTTCCAGTTTTACTATGTTCAGGATATAACAATATATTCTGAAATACAGTGATTTTCCATAGAAATGGAAATGGTTCCTTAGAATGAAGAGTTTATTCTTATGATAGGGGGAGTGACAAGGTTGGTTTGGTTTTAAGGCGAGAACAAATGCAATGTACAAACCATTGTTTGTGTTGAAGGCCAGATCCAGGTTCTCAGTGGTGTAAGTGGATGATGCCACTTGCACAGATGCAGATGTGGGGAACACCAGGATGTGAGTGCAGGACGTGTCCTGGGGCGTGTTCAGCTGAGACGTTTGCATGTTCAGAGTGGTGCTGCGGCCAAACACGGAGCCAGTGGAGACGGAATCTTTGGGACAGAAATCAAGCGTTTCCTTAGTTTTGCAAAGCCTGAACTGCTAATTCTTGTGCCAAAAAGAGAGAGTTTCCCAACTACCTGGCATAATAATGAAGGATCCCTGGGGTTCCATGGCCACCAAACAAGCACTGAGAATGCTGGGGGAGTCTGCAGCAGAGATACCACACATCCTGCACATGTCCTTTAGCCTCTTGCTGAGGGACTGCAGGTTCCGGCGGCTCAGCAAACAGCTCCAGTCTGAGGGTGGAAAGGACACAGGTTGGTCTGGAAGCACAGTGCTCACTGCAGAACATGCATTTTACACATCACAGTGTGTGCTGCAAACACCTCGTCTGTTCATACACAAAGGAACTCTAAAATTATTTAGGTTTTCTTCCAGAAACAGGGACAGACACTTGCTACTAGTAAAAAAGTAAAGCTTCAAATCAAGTTTTAGACTCTAAAAAAAGTTACTGTTACCTTTTAATTCCCCGTGTCCTATTCTTCCTAAACGGCCTATAACAACTCTCCACGGCAAAGAGCTCATCTGCACAAGTCCCAAGCACCATTCCCAGAGTTTCTGGAGACCAAGTCTGCGGGCAGAACCCTTTTTCCTTCGAGCTCTACAATTAAGAAAGAAGGAGAAACAAAGTTAGAACCCACCTGCAACGAGTGTTTAATGCCACATTGAGAACTTATTTRTATTAACCTCAACATTCACAGGACCCAAGATTGTTGGTATTGCAGTTGCAACTTCAGTTTGTTTGGGTTTTTTTACATTAATCACATTGTAAAACTGGCATTAAAAGTCAGTAAGTGTGGAGGGGAAGTATGAACACACACACAGTAACGCTCAAGAATCATATGAATCAAACTAAATAACACACTTCAGGAAATGTAACTCAAAACAATATGCACATAATAGGGAAAATATCCATTTGCTTTAGCCAGTTTTGCAACACAGCAAGTCTACAAAAGTCAGTTATTCATTCCTACAGGATCAAACCCAGTCTAGGGGAATGAAAGAAGAAAGACTTGCTAAAACTTAATTAAACAGCTTGGTACTTACCTGTTTGGTACATCAATATTAATTATGCAAGTTTCTAACTGCTCTCCATAGAGGTCTGTACAGGATGCAAGCAGCCATCTCTGATCATGAGACAAACAGTAGCCCACAAAAAGCACATTATACTTCTGGCCAGCTTCTCCAAAGGTTTCTCCCAGTTCTGTTTGCTTGTCCTTTACTGGAGCCAGTATAAAAGGAGGGGTGTAGAGTCGAATACACTCAGGTCTCTAGAAAGATGACAGAACAGACAATGAAGTTTGGGGACGCAATTATTCCTAATGACTCTACTTAGTTAACATGAGAGATGATTGTTTAATAAACAGGGGCCTTTCTCTGATGTGCATAATTCCACAATCCCATCAACACTCACATCAGGGCTCCTAAGAGCAGTTTCCATGGCTAAGCCTGGGCCAAAGCCAGTTAAGGTTTTCACGTTGGTGGAAGTTGGGAGAGGTCTCCGACACTGAGTGAAAGCTGAAAATGCCAAAGATTTTAAATGCTGAGTGTAAATCTGCCGGTCCTCGTGTTTCACAGGCTGGAGCAGGTACTGACAGGGGACAATCTAGAACAGAGTAGAGGAGAAAAAGAAATTAATCACTGTTTCATCTATACATTAAATGGCTTTTGAAATAGTATTTGGTACATTGCTATTTGACTTTGCAGTCAAATTTCTTTCACTTCTAAAGCCCTGTGCAACTTCAAGAAACTATTCTTTGAAATTTAAAATAATAAAGAAATAATTTGTTCAGAAGGGAACCTTAGTGATTCCTCCAAAAAGCTGCCTCTGGTAACTAGTCCTGCAGCTGCTGCTGGAAGGAGCTCTGCCTACAGCCCAGCAGGGTCAGGCTGCAGCAGATTCCAGCAATAGGACCAGCAGCTTTCCTGTACTTCACTCATCATTGGAGTGGGCACTACATTTCCTCTGAGATAACACTGATGAGTTTGGAATGTACAACAGGATTTGGCTTTGGTTAATAGCACCCAAACTGCTCTAAAAACTATAACCTAATGATTTAACAGCTGGAGAATTGTAAGAACTGCTCACAAAGGAAATGAAACTTCCACCTTGAAGGCATTATTGCCCCCAAAACACAGCCAAAGCCAAGGATACTCTGTTTGTTTCTGGAAGTGTTGGCTCACCTGCACAGAAATTATGTTCTTGATGTTAGGAGGAAGAACCTGAACCATCTCTAGAAAGCAGCGCAGAAGTCCAAGTGTCCACAAACTGGATGAGCTACTGTTCTCATCCTTTTTTTCATAGGTGAAAGGATCGATTATGTAAACTACAATTGCAGGTGGATAGGTGATAGCATGTGAATCTCCATCTGTGGGGACTCCAACTTTATCACGATCCATAGTGCTGGAAATGAAATTTTGCAACCAGTTACAAACAGCTGAGTTTTATAAAGGTTTATTTTTACTTTAAAACTAGATCAAGTTGTCAAATATTAATCTGAAAGACCTTTGAGTCAACTGTGGTGTAAGAAACAGTCTTTTTATGTCATTTTCGTATGTGAGCTTATCAGTAACTCTGAATTTCTTTTTTTTCCTTTAGCCTTTTTTATTACAGCAGCTCAAGAACTCAACTATTGCTTAACTGGGGTACAAGAACATCTACACTAAGAGCTGTCTTCACCGCTCTAACTCTGATTACAGAAAATAGAACTCTAAGATGGTGCCAATTATCTATCTCCCCCCCTCCCCTCCAGCCCTTTAAAATATTGAAGTGAGTAGTTTGGTGGATTTTCTCTCTTTAGAGAGAGAAGAAAAAAAGGGAAGTTTATTTTTGTACCAGAGCAGACACTGAGATGCAATTAGAACTGCAGCTACAACTGGAACTGGAAAGTTCAGCTCCACCACAACTGAACTCTAATTCTCCCTAAAAAGCAGCCTAGGGACTAGAAAATAAATACAAGATTTTTACTGAGGTGATGAAGGCACATTAATAGGTCCACATTAGTTGAGCTGAGGGSTTTTTTAGCTGAGGGTGTGCCTGCAGTTCCCTACCTTTCAGAAACCTCTGGATGGGGCTGTGCAGGTGCTGCAGCCGTGTCTCCAGACATCCCTGCTGTTTGCAGTGTTGGCTGTTGCTGTTGCCCCCCAGTTTGCCCATTTGGGACCGGTGCAGCCTGGGCGGGCAGGGAGGCAGGAGTGGTATTGTTCATATTGCTGAAAGGTGGGAAGGAAGAAGGCTTGCTCGTTGGAATTCCGCTGCCCAGACTGGCAGAGGAGGAGGATGGGGCAGTGGTAGTCAACGTGGAATTGGCTGTAGTGGCTGCAGAAGACATGGCACTGTTGGATGTCACTGTAATGGTGCTACTGGTGGGAGCTGTGGGAGCTGACGACGGAGTGTTGGGATTGGCAGCATTGGCTGTCACTGGGGGCAGAGCAGAGGCCRCCTGGCTGGAGGGAGGGACCAGGTTTGTTTGGGAAAGTAAAGAATTGTCCAAAGGCTGAGAAGCAAGATAAGGACCTACAAACAAGAAAAAAGCAGAAATTTTACAYTGGAGCTGTTTTGAAGCTTTTGTCACCTATGTTGTAACAAAACCAAGAGCAAACCTTGACCRTACATTTGACCTCTAAAATTAAAATACCTGTATTAAATTTTCAAATTCTAATATTTTTATAAGAATCTTTCAGAAATATCAGGAAATCTATTGTTAACATAATTTTTTTCAGACATGTTGAATTGCTGGAAATCGCTGCTTCAGAATCCAAGTCACCAATGCAAGAAGACAATCCAAGTCCCTGTCAAGCAGCAACACTGTGCACTTCCCTAAAGGCACTGCTGGATGGTAAGAGGCCATTTTAGCACATATTCAAATATAGAGGGGTCGGATTTCCCCCCCCAAACTTAAAACCAGAAAACTACTCCAATCAGTAAGACAATAAGCCATGATTCCTTCTTCTCTATTGCAAAGGAGTAAGTGGCAATCGTAGGAAATAAAGAACATTAAAAAAAGGTCATACCCAGCTCATATCTGCAAACTTGAGCGTAGAGTTTGAGTTTGGAGAATGCTTCGTTGTTGGCATTGGCTGTCTGTGAGAACCACTCCGTGACCAGCTTCTCTGAGAGCTTCTTGGAGGCTGTAGGTCCAACCCTCATGATCCCATCAGGCAGCAACTTACAGATAGGTCTGTGCTGACCAAGCCTGCATGACTGAAAGGAARGTAAAATAGAAGATGCAAGATAAGGAATTTGTAAGCCTTAAAACCTGTTAAATACCACACAAAAGATATATCGTATATCTATATATATATAAGGGCAGAGAACTCTCAGTTTATTTACAATATTCCAAAGTAACATTTCAATTCTAGAATTACACCAGTATGAAATGCTGGATAGTGATTTTATGTCTTATTTTCAGCGTTTTCCTAAATGCAAGAAAACCAGGTTGAAAASCATCTATTCTATTCTTCATCACAATCCAAGCAATACAAGCATGTAATTAATTAATTAAATGGAGGTTAACACAATTAACGTGGCAATACAGAGTTTTGCCACTGGGTGGCGTTTATTCGATATAAACGGCGAATACCGCAAGGAACGGGGAGCAGCACGAACAGCCCTTATCTTCCAAGTGCCCATTCCTAAAATCCCTCCTAGCAGCTTTCCGAGATAGCATTCTGAGCAGGCGTCGGTATCAGCTCCGACAAGCCTGATAAGTCCTTATGAGCGCGTATTAGAAACAGCCTTTCCCAAATCCATTTCACTGCAAACTGCCACAAATCCTGTACCTCGTATATTGCAGTCAGATCCCTAAAGAAGCTTTTGGCTCCGTTGAGCAGAGCCTCGTTCTCCGGGCACACCACAACATAAGCAACGTCTCGCTGAGATCCGTAAGGTTCCAGCATCAGCCTCTCCCAATAGGGCAATGCAAATGGAGACAGCACCAGGAAATCGTAATCGTATCCCAACAAAAATGTTGGGATTGGCAGTGGTTCCGGGGACTCATCAGTTCCTGGAAAAGCAAGACACATTTTCCAATATATTAAGCAGAAAGCTTAAAATTAACACCCTGCTTCAAGGAAACATGAATAGAACAGCCTCTGGGGTTCCCAGCATCTCACAGGAAGGAGCACTGGTTATCAATGGAATAGTTCTCATTTTAACAGATCCAAAGTGTAGGATCCAACCCTCTGCAAAAAAACCAGCAGCTGATTGTTTTTATTTGAAGTATCTCAGGGCCTCAAGATGAAGTTCCACAGTGTTTAATACTTCTATCAGTACACACACAATCAGGAACAAATCTGCACTGTCTAAGAAGCCTTCCCCCACAGAGCAATCATGGACCAAAGACAGGGAAAAAATGTAAATATTCTAAGCAGATATGTAAAAGGCCAGAGAAGGAAACAAACTTAAGAACATGCATTTACATGTACTGTAAATGTATAATTGCCATGCTCTAAATATAGCTACAAAAGATCTGCTGGTGAAAGGTCACTCCTGTAACACAGTGGTAAAACAATCTCATATGCTAATGAAGTCATTAAATCGTGAGTGCACAAAATTCACCTTCTATCTGTAAATGCATCAACGTGTTGGCCACTCCAAACATTTATCAGAGACAAGACACTGAATAACCTCAGATCTGGAACACAGTTCTGACAGTACTGGGCAATAAAGCACACTTTTTCAAGCATTTCAAAATCAGTATTTTTAACACTCTATTTTTAGAGTAATTAAAATGGGGTGAATAGAAGAATTTTGAGTAAAAAGCCTGAGCAGTTACTCCATTTTTAATATTAAAACCATCTTTGCAATTTCAGTCTCTCACTGGGTGAAGTGTCAGGTGTACATAAACAGTGCAACTGGAGTTGTAAATTTTAAACGCACACCTTTAATTCATTGCCTGTTTTAAGGAATATAAATATTTTCTGTTTTTCTAAAGAGAAGAATTCTCCTCTGTCTAATAGCTCTCGTTAGTTTAAAGAAAGGTCAAGTGCCGTTCAGAATTCCAATAGTCTGAGCAGCACCAGCCACCGGCGTTGGGTGGATGGAGCAGAGGTAGGAGATTCCACGGAGCCAGATCCCGTGGAGCCGTTACCGTAGGAGCCTCTCCCAGCCATTTTGTGGAACTGCTGCCACGTGAGGGGTCCCTGCACGCCCCAGGACCGGACCGTCCGCTTCTTCTGGATGGCGTCCTGCAGCACGGGCTGGAGCGAGAGCAGCATGCGGAGGATGTCCTGGGAACACTGCATGCTCACATCCACCACTGCAGGGACAAAACGCGGTCAGGGCCTGCTGCAGCAACAGCACGCAGCGAGGCTCTCCACAAACAGCCCCCAAGCCCCAGCCGCCTCGGTTTGAAACACTTGCCTCTGAAATGCACGTGCAGGGCACCCAAAGGCTGGGGTATATAAAGTTAAGCACGCACAGATTTATAGTTCTCACTCTTCTGCCTCAGCTCCTTACAAAATACACAGATGGATTTTTTTTCCTGATTTTTTTTTCTCTAGAGTTTTTCCCCATTAAAAGCCTCCCATCTTATGAGTTAAACTAAGGGAAAACATCCTAAAATAAAAACAAAAAACCCCAAACCAAAGCAAACAAAAACAACCCAAAAAACCCCAAGCAAGTTGTAGAAGCCTAAACTCCCGGATTGTCCTTCCCAACAAAGGCAGATTTGCAGGCTGCCACCCAGTGCTCATTTCAGAGAAGTCGAGGGAAGCCTCGAGCAGCCTCAGCCCATTTCATCCAGAGCCACCACCGGGCCATTTCAGGTACAGGGCTTTAGAATGAAAAGCTGACACAAAATTTGGCATGGCTACAATTTCCAAGCCTTCTGTTTTAAAGTATCTTTACATCTTTTTATCCCAAATACCACAGTCACAGTAACACTGAGTCTTCTCCTGGGTGCCTGAAAACATCAATTTATCTACAGCTTGGGCTTTCAGAGTTAATCCSCCAGCAAAGCACAGGAACCTGGCTGTGTTCTCCTGTGAGGACTCCTCGTCCTCACTTACAGCTATTAATTGCACCTAACTGTGATTCATAACTTTATCTTTCACCCTAACCCTGTTAAGAGTTGCCACTTGAAAATACTATTAGAGAACAGTAAGAAATACACACGATAAAGGGTATTCTGTGAGACACTGCATCATTAGGCAGGCCCTAGAAGGAAAAGTCCAAGGATTTCTGGCAGATCCAACATACAGTGAAGGCTACAATAATGCTTTTTTTGCCACACATGCCATTAACCTACTGCCCCCCTCTCCTCCTTAAAGAGGGGGGAAAGCCAACTGAATCAGAGCTGTTGTTTAATTCTGCCACAGTGGCCTTGACAATACGGTCACCACTTGAACCCCTTGCACTTCCTACAGGCATCAATCATTCCAGAGCCTCTGTAGAGCCAGTCACCAAAAGCTGCTTGAAAGGATAAACCCAGTGAAGTGCTGTGGCCATTGACAGTGGTCTTAYGTTACACTTCAAATATATATTGGGAATTTACAACTGGTGGTAGCCAAGGCCTTACTCAGCTTGGTGATCAGCACAGAACATAGAAGGGCTGGTTATTCTGAACACCATTAAACAGAAGTTTGTATCAGCAGGTGGCAAAAACAGTCTGAAACATTCAAAATCCACAAAGGAAACCCACAAAAAACAAACCTTCAAAAACAAAACCCAAAACAGGTGGAGAAGTAGAAAATAAGCTGTTTTCAATACTTACCATTTCTTTTTGACCAGTGGTGCAAGCAAGTAGTTTTCACAAGTGCTTCATCAACTTTCCCTCCTGACATATTGTCCATGAACTGCCGTCCATGTTCCAAGGCTAAGTAGCAGTCATTGCAACAATCCCTTTCTTCTACACGTACCAGGTTGCTAACGGCACCAACTTTGGGAATGGAATCTTGGTCTGCTGCTCCAAAGGGTGAGAACAGGTTGGTGCACTGATCCTGCAGCAACAGTATCAACTCATCGGGCAGCTTCTCGGGTTCTTTCAGCCCTCCACTGCCGTGTTCAACAGAAGTAGCTCTGAGAGCTTCGAAGCGTTTTTCTGCCTCTTTGCCGCACTCCGTGTTTCGCCCCAGAATATCCAATTCATCCTCAAGAAACAGCCCGGAACTGTTGCCAAATTTTCTATTCATAACAGCACTGAAACCACAGGTACACCTATACTGGGCCTCTTGTGTTGGATCGGGAATGTAAACTCCAACATCAGCACCTTTGATGTTCATATTGCAAACACAAATGCAGCAGCTGTCAAAGTTGCAGTCTTTGAAGAGATTCATGACGGACTCGGAGAGGATGAGATTCACATACAGGCTGTGTGCCTCGGGGATGGAAGGCACAGTTGCGGGTTCCACGGAATTCAGCGGCCGACACGTGGAGGGCGTGGAAGCTGGGGAGTATAAATCYGAGTTCTCGTATTTCACCGAGCCCTGCGCGCTCGCAGGCCCGCCAGCTCCACGGGGCGTTCGAGGAGTCCTTGGTGTTCGAGGAGTTGGGAAACGAGGGGTGGAAGGAGAAGGGAGAATTCCAGCCCCGCTGTTGCTGGGAGGGGCACTGCTCGGGGGCATCCCAAACGGAGTATGGGTTTGTGGTGTGTACGCAGGGCCGTACTCCTGATCCATGGTGCTCCCATCGCTAACGGCAGCCACAAGGAGAAGGAAATGCTTTAAGTACACAACATACTGGGTTTGAAGTTTAAGACTCAGATTTCTAAAGAAGGACCTTCCTAATTAATATTTGCTTTTTTAAGCTACTCTTTCATAATCCACAGCAAGATTCTCATTCCCTAAGGAACTTCAAGAGCATTTGTTCTAAATGACTTTGCAGGACTCCCACTGACAGCACCGTTAAAGAATCTCTCCCTGCCTCCTTTCGTCTTTTCCTTTGCACAAAGCTCCCAGGAAACAAGTGTGGTCAGAATAAATTATAAATTCTGTGGTTGTATGGAGTCTAAAGGACACCTTCTTCATTCATGTTTTATTTACATGTTGTGTTGACACACACTAAGAAAATACACCAGGTCTATCACCAGCAGATTCAGCTGAATCCACGAGGAAAGTATCACCTGGAAACGTTGAACGTTTTCTTTCCTAAGCAGCTGAGTATCTCCAAAGACTTACCAGGCTAATGAGACCTGGAAGCATATTGCTTATGAATAGCCTTAACAGAAGCAACATCAGTATTTAATCCAAGATTTAATATTCATATAATTTTATCAAGAAATACATAACCACCTTGTTGCCTAATCCGTTTCTACCAGCTACTAATGCACAAGAGAAAAAGAAAGAAATCTATTCCTCAAGAAGAGCTGCCAGCAAGACCATCCCTACCAAGTGCAGGGTACAGAAATGTCCCCTGCAGTGCTACTGTGACCAGGCCCAGTCACACAGGGCACAGGAAATATTTTCCTAGTGCCAGCACAGTTGAGATTGCTGCTACTTAAAAAATAATTCAAGAAACAGCAGTACCACCTACTAAGCCCTTCCAGTACCTACTACACCACTGCAAAAACGAAGTCCCAAGTTTACATTTATCTTGATTGTTACCATCTTCATTACTTATTAAAYCTGGACTTGCACCATTAAGCTTCCCCAAGAAAGCTTTAAAGGAGACAACAAATAAAATGTATGTACAGTTAAGAAGCTATTTGAGAAGAGTYTCTTGCAGTAGGTTTAACCAGAAGGATGTTTTTAAAGACTCTTGTCAGTTGTATAAACACAGTGTATCTACAAATACTTCTCATTACTGATCTACAAAACAAATACTTAGGGGTTGTTCCTATAGGGTGGCAAATTGAGCACCTCACAAAGCTTAACCCCCCATGGTCATACCCATCTTTGATGAATGGCATGGCAGGGCCTGGAGGAAGTAAATCCAGCTTTCCCACAGTCCAGCTCTGGCGATAAATGCATTCCTCTGGCAGTTTGATGGGAGGAAGACACTGGCTGGGAAGTGTCTTCAGTGGTGCAAACATGGAACATCCCACTAAAGCTTGACAGTTCTCAGGTTTATAAACATAAGAATAATCCTAGAAGTCAGACATAGGAAAGCATTAGTGTGTAAATTAGATCACTTCAGCAATTAAAATGCTTCTCCAAAAAACATTCAAAGTTCAAGCAGTTCTTTTAATCCAAAATCCCGACATAGGTGCAGGAGAAAGCTGAGATGTGTACACACAATATTCACAATATACCAAAACAAACAACAYTGAACTGCATTTCTGCAGCTCACTAATGGCTATTTAGGTATTACTCTTGAAGTTTAAGTGGTAAAACATTGTATATATACTAGAAAGTGTCTTACCTCTCCCGCTATAATGCAGGACAAATTAGACAATCTCCCACCATTCCTATTCAAATTTAAGTAATAAACAGAACAATAATCATTACAAACATTGATCAGGATTATCAGCTCAACCTACCTTTATTTCAGCAGGTTTGGGGCTGCAGAAACCCTCATCTACTTCAATTCTGAACTGAGCTCCCACAGTAGAGCTATTCCCTTCCAGTACTGTTCCTCCAAGTGTAGTGTCCATGCTGCCATATTCCTTATTGTTCATGTTCATTGGAGAAAACCCCATAATATGTTGTTCCAGTGAAGGTGGAGTTGGATACATTTTATGGAGATCTGCAGTGCCTAATTTCRGATCAGAAGCAGACTTTAGAGCATGAAAACTTTCTCAAGTGTTTCCTGTGTCTCAGAATTTCAGAAAGGCAAATGAAGGGCCCATTTCCAAATTCCCACAACATATCAGAGTCAAATGTTTAGAGCTAGTATTCTCTTTAGGGAAAAAAAAAACACAAATAAATCTTACTTATGCATGACAGTGGGTCTAGATTTCCTGTTTTTGCCTCTTTGCAGTTGGATTTGTCATCAGTGCCGTTCACYGTTCGTTTAGATCCAGGCTAAGAAAGAAGTATTGTCATAAAATCACTTCAGACATAAACACACACTCATGTTTCCTGCTAACAGGAAAATTTCAYCTGCAGTGCACATACTAAGCTGAGATGTTGTAAAATATTTAGAAAAATTAAAATAAATCAGAAGCCCAGTGCTGGTTTGGGGTTACACTTGTCCTYCCTTAATTCTTGTAACCCAGAGAACCTCTCCCAACAGGTCACGATGTTATTGAAGGGAAGGACCAGTTACACAATAACCCTCAACCTGTTAGGAGACAGTAAAAGAAGCTAAAYTGGGGCTGCCCACAGTCTAGCAGAATAAACCACAACACTCCCAGAGCCACACTAACATCACTGGTGTTACCACAGGAACAGAAAAGACAAACACAATTCCTGGAACAAGAGATACAAGGGGAAAAAACTGTTGAAAGTGAAAGAATAAGAAATATTTTACGATATTTAGACAGTCTGATGTCTACACAATGTAAGTCTGCATGTTTAAGACCAAATACACTTCCTTTACACACTGATGACCTTTGATGGCTATTAAGATCCTTCAGCCCTTACTCAGCTACAGCTCCCATTAAAGTTGATGGGCATTTTGTCTGGGTAAGGGGATTTAGGATTAAGCATGGAGCAAAGTAGAGTTCAGAAAAGACAACTGATTACAAACAGTATTGAAATAGAAACTAGAAAGATAATGGATTCAGAGCCATCAGAGACTGCAAGAGAAACTGTTCCAAGATAATAGCTGCTGCAGAGAAGCAGCTTATTTGGCAGAATGTCCACATGTTTAAATGCCTTTTCTCTTTCATAAGTTGCTGTTTTGTTTCAGTATTACCTTGATTAACCAGKTAAACAGAACCCAGACCACAGGAAAAGAGCACCAGTACCTGCTGAATCTGTACAACTCTAACTAAAYGTATGCTCAGGCAGCACATACTGTGGGGATTGTAAGGAAGCAAGATCAAAAGGTTGTTTGCATCAAAAATCTGACTGCATGAGTCAACCAGAACAGTATGTTTGCCACCGAGGAGCCACAGCACTTGTTTATGTGCGTGTTTTGCAACCTCTCCTACAAATGCCAGAAAATAAAAAAAAAAAAATCAAACCACAAACCACAAAAAGACACAGTTATTCCTTGCAGTTTTTTGCCTGGCACCTGCTGGTACTTCCGCACATCACTTACTGTGAGTTCATCTTCATCAGAATTGAAGAGATTGTCCAGGTCAGTGTAAGACACCACCAGGTCTGTCTCGTGGAACAGGCTGGTCGAGGCAGTGCGGGCGTGGGCAGCCAAACGTTGGGCATCTGTGAGGAAAAACAAACATCACRACAACATTGGCACTGTATCTTCATTAAAAACTTCAGCAAAGAGCTCTTTCCACAGCTAGGGGGAAAAGAAAACCAAGAGGGGTGGAAAGTCCTTGGTCCCACTCGTCCACCTTACACGGGGGTGAGGGCCCTTCRATTTTAGAGCATTTGCAACAAAGGTTCCAAGCAGACTGAAGGGAAATACAAACCATAAAACACAAAACTTAGCAGCCTATAGAATCTATTGCCAACTCAAGACACCATTAACACAACAAAATTAAAACAGAGAGGGAAAAAAAAAAAGCCTCTTTACCTTGCTTGACAGAGGGACTAAACAGAGACATTGCATCCTCTCCTTCATGGGATAAAACTGTAACACTGGATGTCCCATCCTCAGCCTATTAAAGAAGGAGAGAAAAGTTTACTTAAATTAATTGGTGTGGTGGGACGCACTTTATGTGCCTGTGGGAATTCTGTACCTAGAGAAGTATCGGGTTCTCATTACCCTGTGAGCTCAGCAGGGGCAGGCTGGGGGCTGGTACTGGCTCAGGGAGAACAGGGCTTGGGTTATGGACAACATGAGGCTTGTGTTGGGGATAAATTTAAAAAGCACTTCAGGATTCTCACTACAACACCTGATGGAAAAACACTTGCTATCAAATGCTACACATTGACTATACCAGTTACTGTATGAATGGAGTGCATCCACACACAACTAGTCCTAATTAGCAAATTTATTTCATATACAAGCCCCCAGTGCAGTTATATTTTCTCCTTTTCTGTAGGTGCACTTTTGCTTTAAGTACAAGTCTCACGTAGCTGTGCTGAAGCACAAAAAAAAAAAAAATTGCAATTCACTGTTCAGGGAAGGAGTCAGGGCTCACCTCACCTACCCCTAGACCTTTCCACTCATGAACAAAGCACTTGCCTTGTTCTTCCTCTCTCCCCAAGAGCTGCCATCACCTATTTCCACAGGAAGGCCACTGAGCCAGACTGATTTTTGGTATGATCAAGCAGCTTTCTCCTTATAAACCCTGATGCAATAGCACCACCAGTGTGTCAAAAAAAATTTAAGTTCTGTTATAGACATGCTGCTTAATTTCAATGATCATTTCTGCTAGAATATAATTTTTTTTTTAATTTACTTCTACATGCATAGAGAAGGATTAAAATTCTATCTGGTGCCTAAAGCAATTTCTTTTAATCTCATCACTGCTTTGTGTCCTCACTCCTTTACTCACCTTGTGTTTCTTCCCGACTTCCCGCTCAATGTTCTGCCTGTCCTTTTTGCTATCAGGAAATAGGAATTCCACATCTCCATCCACAAAGGCATAAGGATCGATTTCAGGTTCTTGGTCAGCTTCCGTTGCTACAGCTGTTAAATATTGGTTTTTACTCTGATACTGTTGCACCAGTTCATCTGAAACCTTCAAAGGTTTCCTACATTGCACCATTAATCTGAGCAGAAGAAAAATAAAAATCACAAAATCATTATTTAGCAGTTATTATGTGGAATTATTTCTGCTGTCACACAGCCTTTACAAGAACAACCTCATCTTCCCACTTCCTTCCTTCACACCCCAGCTTCAGAAAACTTTTTGGGATGAAGATTAAATCATTAGTCATTTAATATCACCTCCTTACACACGTCAGATCCAGCCCTGTGATTCATCCTGCCCCTCTTTCCTCAAGCACTGWCAATTCACATAAAGATAAGTAATTTATCCCAGGTCATGGCTGTCATTTATTATAAGGCACAAATGGATTCAACTATCCACATCCACTAAAAGAAACTCACCAGGCTAAAGAATTACTCACTGCATTCCCAAAAAAAGCCCAAGCAATAATCACAAGTAAAGCACACAAATACCACTGTGTTTAGTAGCCATTTATATCACTTAGATCAGCAATACAAATGAAGCTTGCAGCACACCAGCAACTAATTTACTAATGAGAAAAATAAAACCACATTTGCCTTTATCAGCATTTTTTCTTTTCTTAACATTCTGAGCCAAAAATGGAGCTGGTAAGTACATGGAAATTAAGGTTTTCTAGCAGGAGTATTAGTTCCACAAATGTAACATTGCACAAGGGAAAAAAAGATATTGTCAAGTTGAAAATTGTTCTGATTATGAGCTGTAGATCTGCCCCTGAACCAGCTTTATTTTCTCTATCCCAACATGTAAAAGGCACCATGTGAGGAAGGTGCTCCCTCAAACAAGACAAGTAGTTCCTGCACATCCCTCTCAACTATTGAAACAGTTTTACTTTGTCAAAGACATTTTCTAGAAACAAGCTTTCCCAAAAAACACCTCACAGCCAACAAGTGTCAAATCCATCCATGCTGGTCATCCATATCCAATAAACCATTTTTCTAAATCCTGCAAAAATTGCCATCAGAAATGAAAACAAAAGGTGAAAAAAAGGATGGAAACTACTTTCTAGGAACAAGGAATCAAACACTTTTGCTGTATTTTTGACCAGCACAGAGGAAAAGAAGTTAACAGCCAGATATTCTGGGTGGAAAAAATTATGTTCAATAAGTTGTCAAATCAAACCAGGAGCCATACAAGGAAAGACCATCTCTRTCTGCTTGGTTGATGTGAATTCAAGGCAAAGAAAAAAAAGCACTAAAAATCCTATAAATGCACATCTTGAAAGAGTCTCTTAAACAGTGACCACAAGGTATGTCTAAAACTGTGTGTGAGCACAGACCAACAGCTACAACACATTTACTCCTTCCCACAGCTTCCCTACACACCCATTCCATGTGCTGTCACCAGTGGCTTTCCACTGCCAGCAACAGAACAGAAAACCAGCTCCAGCCTTCTGTCTTGTGAGTAGCTGCTCCAACTCCCCTATCACAAATTGAGCCCACTAGCTACTAAAATAAAAACCAAAGCCCTCAATAATTTAATACTGATCACAGTAAGAGCCTCCTTCCATCCGAACAGGAATAAAAAACTGGGACCAAAAAAAAGTAAACAGAAGTGCACACGTAGAGGTGGCTCTGGGTGCACTTCTGAATTCCTCGATCCCAGCCCTAAGCCCAAATTTGTCACCTCTGCATCCACGTCCCAATCCTGTTAAGCTCTGACTGCTATTAACAGCCCTGTCAGCACCTGTTGCTTCCCATTGCCATCCTTTTCCGGCGCCGTGTCCTCACAGGGAAGTGTTGTGAAAGAGAGATGACAGGAACAATTTCCTACTCACTGCAACAGCAAAGGGGACACAGCCCAAAGGGCTGTGGTTCAGGTTTTTTGTTCTTACGGTTTGGGGATTTTGGTGGTGGTTTGGGGATTTTGGTGGTGGTGATCTTTTTTGAGGAGTTTGTTTCTGCTTTAACTGGTAAAGAAAATTCATCTTGACTCATTCTGCAGTAAAACAGAGCTCAAACCTAAGTTTTAACACTAAAACCACCGGTGTTTTATTTCCTCCACTGCTCCAGAATTTATTAAAACTGAGGCAGTATCCAAAGTGATTAATTCCTTTATCCCAGTGATGACCTGAAATAGAGAATAACTTTCACTGTCAGTGAAAGCAGACAGTGGCAGAGCAGAATGCTTTACAAGCCGATGCTTGTAACACCAGCTCTTCTGAGTGAAGATGAGCAGAAATGTGGGATAAGAAACTATCTTTAACAGGATGCCTGCAGCTCACACCACCCATGTTTTCTTCAAATAATGAAGAAAGCAAATACTAAAACGAGAAAGATTTATTGGGGTGTTTTTTGCAGGGGGAAGGGAGTTTTAAGTCCCAAATAGGCATAATTTAGCTGCAGATTAATTTTATAGTATAAAAATGTTGTTGCTATCAGCTAAATCAGAGTTAAAATGAGAAGAAGTTGGAAAATCTTGCTACAGATCTGAGTRTGCTTTGTGCTCACATGTCACAAGGATTAACTTTCTGTACCCAGAGTTGTGCTCACACCCTCAGCACTACTACACCTTATACTGAGAATTTCCTGCCTTTGGCCTTCCAGTTCCCTCACTTCTCGTGTCGTTGCTCCAGTATCAAGCACTACTTACTCTGTAACTGATGTTACATTTTCCTGTCCAGCAGGTATTACTGGATCATCTCTCAACTTATCGTTTGGAAGCTGGGGTGGCAAGAACTCCGCATCCTTTTTCTTTGGAACTTTGTAATACTTCCAAGTGGTATCAGCTTCATCTTCCTCCAAATTCACGGCGGTGCCGACGTACACCGTGGGCTCTATGACCTCGGGGAACGGAGCCGGGAAAGGCTGGGACAAGCCGTCGAGCCTGTCTTCCATCGCTTTCGTGGGAACCAAGGGGTCTGGCGTTGGCATCTGGTAGAAATGTTGACTCTGAGGAGTGGAGGGAGCTTTGGGCACCCCCTCGTCGCCGCCGTCGCAGGGGTGGGGGCTGAGCGGCGGCGGCTGCGGCGAGTTCGCCAGCTCAGCGTTGTGCATCTGAGGGGTCTTTGCTACATCATTAGTTCGGATATTGGCAAACCTCACTTGACTGTCTGGTGCAGTCATCACGAGCCTCTGACTCGCTGAATCTGCCTCCATGGCAACATCATCGCTGATAGATACACGATGATGAAAAGGAGTCAAAGGGCGTTTCTGTGGCTTATCCCCTTTGTCTTGCTTCTCGTTTGTCTTGTGCTTCGGAGCCGCCGGCTGCTGGGGGCCCACAGGTGGGGCCTGCCCCTGTTGACCTGAATTTCTTGGTTTGAGATTTTTGTGCCTGCGGAATTAATACAGGGGAAAAGACTCCACATTAATCTTTCAAATATGTCTATCGTGTTCTTTTTCACTAAGAACCTGCTTCTAGGTCATTAAACAGCCCATTAGAGAAGTCTGAAACTGATACCAAAGTGGAGCTGCCTCTTTCTGATCAGAATTTGAGTGACTTGAGTAGCATTGCAAGATTTTTAGAATACCATTTAAAAAATTGTTACATCTGTCCTATGAGCCAAACGCACAAATAATCCTCACACTTCAGACAGTATTTTGTAACTGCTTTAGCAGAAATAATTGTCACGTGAACACGTTGTCACTTTTAACTTCTGCCAGCACTGATGAATCAGTAGAACAACACAAGAATTAGTGAATGGTTTCTTGAATTCAAACAGCAACACCAACCAATAGCCTCGGTGGGTTAAGGAGTGGAAGATTAACATCAGGAACTAAAAAGCCAACCTCAGTCCTACAAAAGCTATTTCCAAGCCAGTATGAAGCTTTTGTAGCTGTTTACCTACAAATTTARCAAGTGTGGGAAAAAGAAAAACACAGTGTCTCAACTGCATTAATACAGTTGGGTTTTGTTCAGTGTAAATGCACTTGAGCTTAAACACTTCATCTGGAAGTTCAAGATGCCAACTTTTCTAGATCATCTGACAGAGTAAGGCACAGGAAACACTGAAGTCTAGAATGAAATGTTTATCATTAAGCCATTGAACTGCACGTACATCCTCAATGCCTGGGAATTCTTTGCCACTCTTCCATTAGCAAAGTTAAGAAGCACTTGTATTGAAAAAACAGGATTAGGCAGGGATAAAAGGTAAGAGGTATCAAAATCTAGTTTTACTTTAAACTCTCACACACATCCACATGTTTTTCACCACTTAGAATTCAAAACACATGGAATAATAAGGGGGTTTAGGTCTTTGCAATTTCTCTTTAGGCAATTGCATATTTCCAATACACACCTCACATAGTTAATTGATTGGTTTTCTCTTAGCTAGTGCTATCACAGCTAAATTCTCCTTGAAAAGAATATTTAATCCTCCTCCACATCTCAGCTCTTCTCAGGACTCAAGTATTTCCACAGAACTTGAAGCAACCATTTCAATAAGGGAGTTAAAAAACACATTTCTTTCAAAATGCTACATCCTCCAGACATTAATTTTTTTGTAAGATACAAATATTCACTGCAAGGTAATCGGTGTAACATTTAAATCAGAGAAAAAGTTTAAACCTTTAGCAACACTTCAGTCACCTAAAGATTAATATTCTGCCGTAAGTACWGAAATTGAGAATTCACTGAAATTCATGTTTCCATTTATTTTAAATACCTGTATTAACAGCCTGTGGCACTGCAGTCTCAAAAAAGGCTGTATTATATACATATTTAATTTCAGGCTTTTGCCCTTTGTTTTGATCCCTTTTTTCCCCAGCTAATATACAAAACATATACTGGCATCCACTCACAGACAGTTTTCCACACAGCCACCCAAGGAATGCCACACTTCCCAAACAGCAGGTTTGGGGGTTTTATTCATATTCATCAAGACACAACAGTCTGGCACATGATTCCAGCTTTCTCCCTTCAAGGCTAATGCCACAGCCTTCTAGAAGAGGTGCTTAAATCCTAAACAAATAAGCATTCCCTTCCCACTGCAGCCTAAGTTGCCCAGAGATAGTCACTGTACATATACACAAGAAATTCCAGCGCAGGACTCAGGAATTGTCCCCGCACCGGCAGCAGATCCCCTCAGCTGATTCACTCAACTCAAACCTCTGCATTAACTTCTTGGGCAGAGTTTCAAGACCTCCAATGACATTTAGGAGAGGAGATAGAAATTTTGCTCCAGCTTTCCTACAAGCAGCTACTGCTTAACGACTCCTGCAGGAGTGCTCAGGAGCCCTCTCCTGAGCACTTCAATCCCACGAACACGGCCGGGCTGCGGCTCTGCCAAGTGCTGTACCTTGAACAATTGCAATTTGTCCTCTGCGTGGCTTCAACAAAATCCCAGGATGCCACCTTGTCAGCTGTCTCCTCATCACACAAGCCATTTGATGTAGCAGAATACTTCCTCCTAGGATTCAATACCAGGAGAGTTATTTGGGATCAACATATGTTCTTTTCTTATCTTCTGGCAAAGCTCAAGAGCAGTTTTGTGACACAGGATTCAGCAAAGAAATGATAAATAGCTTTTTCCTGACATATTAAACTGAGATCTAAATAAATCAGTCCTAAATAGTGAGGAAAAAATGAACTGCTTTAAAAATGGTTTATTAGAAGAGTAAAGCACCTTCCAGTAGCAGTCACAGCGTCTTTAACAGAACTACTTGCTACAAGGAACACACAAAATATTGGTATTTTTGGCTTCACAGGATGAGTACATACTTGTTCTGTGCTCTGTTCATGTTGCACTCTTGCCAGACTCTGTCCACCACTTGGTTGGCCAGTTTTCTAGGGATTTTGCCACCATGATGGCTGGTACTGTCAGAGATAAATCCATCTGAAACCGAGGAAAACTTCACCCATTTCTGGGCAGATTGAGCATCAACTGAAAAGCAGCACCAGAGGGAACAGTTTTAGGCAGTGAGACAATGCAGTGTCTATTACTTCAATTCAATCACCACAGGAACATTTGAGGAAGAAAAATATCTTCCAGACTCGATGTTAGAAAATAAAACCAGAAAATTTAGGAATAGTAGCAGATTATTATAACATGGTTCCCTCCCATAGGAGGAAAAAAAAGCACCATATGTGTTTATGTTGTAAGTGGGCTGGCTCTTCTTTATCTTTAATGAAACTGTTGACCTGAAATAGAGAATAACTTGAGCAACGCCAACACTATTATTACAAAAAGGGTCAAGCTTAGGTAACAGAAGACCTTAGGTGGGGAAAAAAATGAAACAAAACCTCTTCTGCACAATAAAACTCACATAAGTCACCAGAAACTATCTGTGAGTGTCAGCTGCTCTGACCTAAGCCAGCTGCCCATAACCACTGCTCACACCCAGGGCAGAGGGCACGCAGCCTCCCTGCAAACTTAGCTACAACCAACCTTCCATGGGCTGTGAGAAAACATCACCTTGCTCACTAATGACTGAGTGCTCAACAGGGTTTATAAAGCTGTGCCTGAACACAGACAAGCACACAAAAGGGAAAGAAACCAAAAACTTCCCCACAGAAATCTAAAGTACTGGTAACAACACCAGGTACAGCAGCAGTTCACAGCAATGCACAG
Organism: Amblyornis subalaris; assembly: GCA_018881555.1. Lineage (NCBI taxonomy): Eukaryota > Metazoa > Chordata > Aves > Passeriformes > Ptilonorhynchidae > Amblyornis > Amblyornis subalaris. Next base: position 1,993,773 of record JACAXG010000075.1, read on the forward strand.
AAGAGTTTGAGTTAATTTTGCCTAGAATTGGAGACATTGATTTTACTACAACAAACTTAGGACTAAAGAAGTGTGATTTTTCATAACAATCCAGTTGCACACAGAACACCTGAATCCCTTCTCAAACAGTGCTGGCTTTGAAGGAGAAGCCATGGAAACGATTCCCCACGTGCAGACACCGATCCCTCCACACCTGTCTGAACTTCCTCCGGGGACGTGGGTGGAGTCAGAGTCACCGAGGACATGGCAGGGTCTCTGGTGGCAGCAGGCACTTGGTGGACCCCCAAGCAAGCAGTGGAGCAGTGGGGAGCCCCCACGGAGCTGGGAGCAGGGATGTCTGTCTGGGGGACCAGCACGAAGCACGCCGGGTACACCATCCTCACACCAGCTGCCAAGAGAGGGCATTTCCCAGTTATTTACCCAAAGCTTACACTTACAGTCATCAAATGGATCCTTTTAGCAGCCACTCCTAAGCTTACAGACTCTTTCCTACCTACTGAAGCATCTCCTTGGACAAAAAGTCTCTGTTGTCACCTTCATCGTTACTTGATTTGCTTTATACAGAATACTTGGGTGAATGAATAAAAAGGGCTTTGTGTAAACAAGCAGAGACATCCACATGCTGGTACCTGCTTTTATCATTTTGTTTTATAAACGCTGAAAAAACACTTTTTAGTATCATGTAACACTGCCAACATTCCCATCACTGCACTACAAAGTCCTTACAGAGAAGTGATTGCATTAGTTGGCAAATCTAAGGTCACCAGCCCACAGCAGTACAAACTACTGCATCCAGGGTCTTGGATTTTAGGAAAAACAGTAGATAAAGGCAGTGCCTGAGTACATCCAGTTCTCCAGGACTGTGGTTTTGAAGACAACCCTGAGAGGCAAGTCTGTTCTGTTTGAATYTGCACAGACTCTCAAACAGAACAACTTGCTTTTGATGCAGCTCAGATGTCAACAGTGATAGTCCAGGGGGTTTTTTATTCTCTTAATTATTTATTTTTAAAAAATGTTGSCTCTCAGGGCACATAAGAAATGGGTCTACAAAATCCATTTTGAACAGCAACTCATCGTAGATAGTCCTGAGCATCAAACAGGAAAACAAAACCCAACAGCCATTATTGCAAAAGAAATAAAATGGGGTCACTTCTGCATTCAGAATTTTGCAGATTTAATCAGTCAGTTTATTTCAGTAACTAACAGGTAGTCAGACTCACCAACAAGGACTTCAACAGCAGCTAAAGAATCATCCTCCCAATCCATTTCTTCTTGTTTTTCCTCAGATCCCTCCTTCAAGTTAGACGTGACAGGGTAGAATTGCTTCCATTCCCCAATAAGCTTTTTTGTGGATGAATCAGAAAGCTTGAAGGACTGCCCTGTGAGTGTGCCATTCAACCCAAAGGGGCTCAGGATAACTAAAACAGAAATAAAAATACACTGGAGATTATATTGGCCAAAATTCCCTCTTCCCCACTGCAATAGCAGCACTGTTATTTCAGCCACACCAACTAAACAACTTACCCCTGGTAAGTAAAATGCAGCCTAATCATGATTTACTCTACATGAGTTTTTGGCAATAGGTTCACATTGCTAAATTCATATGTACTGTAAGAACTGAGGAACCACAATACCAATTGCAAATTAATCAATTCAAACAAGCAACAGGCAAGTTTTCATCTTGGCTTGCAAGGAGTCTCAGATACAGGTGGGATAAAGAAACACTTCCAAATTCTGGCAGAGTTAAGGTCTTTCCTCATCCTTTCATTCAGCTCGTTACAACAACAGAGAATACACAGGGAATCATCTGTTTCATGTTTAGTCTTGTCCATAGTAGGGAAGCACAGCTGCTGTTATGTTGCATTCAAAAAAAAAGCAAGTTTGGACATTGAGCATTAATAAAGGTGTGTGGCCATGCAGGAGAAGTGATTTTTGCAGCAGCACAAGTGTCTGACACAGGGAAGGATCACACAGCCCCACTGACCAGACTCGGGCCCCAGCACTCCTTTGTCTTCCAGAGCATAGCCTGCATCTGCTGGGGGAACCACAGGAATTTACAGGCAAGGAAAAGCCAAACAAAAAGGGGAGGGGGTGTGAACAGGTTAAATATGTTGAGTCAGAAATGGATTTCTGTAAGAGGGGTGGGTGAAGGTATGTGGGGGTTATAAAACTGAAACAGCAAAATATTTAAGTCACCAATAGGGCAGAACTTGGAAATTGTGTCATGAGGACAAATGATTCAATTACACGGCAAGAGATGAATATGCAAATGATCCACCTGCAGAAGAGCCAGGACACAGCACCTGAGCGTGTGAGCACAGGGGACAGCTGGGGACAACAGGACTCTACTCCCACTGCCAGCCTGCCACGAGCCCTCAGTGAGCACTCCAGAGGATGAATCCATGTGTAACACCCAGGCCTGCCAGGAAAACCCACCTTGGAAGGGGCTGTTGGACTGCTGRGCCAGGGTGAGGTGCTCCTCGCTGAGCAGGTACACAGGCTGGTGCTGGCTGATCTCCACACTGGTGCACACATTGCTGTCCCCGTGCAGGAAGAAGGTGAAGGAGCAGGACAAGTGCTCACTGGGAGAGATAACAGGAGAAAACCAAGTCTTAAGTAGAGAACTTCAAATAAGCTGGTCTCTTTTTCACTAGTTTGAAGCATCTCCTCACAACATATTCATTAATGCAAGTATACGAAACACCCTTCTATCTAAATAGCAAGAAAATGCTAAATATGAGTTCCCTTGGAACACTTACAAGGCATCCCAGCATTAGAGTCAAACCCAAAGAAAAATCAGCTAGAAAACAAGAGACACTAAGTTTTACATTTCTTCAGACTCACACTTTGTATTTTGAGGTCTTGAGGAAACGTAAAACAATTTTTACAAAACAAAAACCTGTAACTTAATACTTTTATACCTTATATATTTATTTAAAATATATTACTTTTAATGAGGTCACATCTAGGTTCTCCTGTCACAGATGCACTAAGCAGAATTTAATATTGGCCAACAAGTCACTTATTTAAAAGCAAGAAGAATGGCAACAGCTTTGAGAAGTGGTTGTGTTTTGTTATTTAAATTGAATCTTATCTTCGTGTTCTTGAAGCCAATCAAGTAACTAAAAATGAAATCCCATACCTCCACACAAAAGGGAAGATACAATCAATTAAAAAAACCAAGGCTCAAGACATTGTTAATTAAAGTCATTAAGGCAAGTGTCAATGTTTAATACCAGATGCTTCACTGAGAGTGTCTCTCATGGTCCAGAGTTTTAGGAAAAAAAACAACCTTGTGCAGCAAAAACCACCCAAACAATAAATACTTCTCCCTCCTACAACACTTAAACTGAGTGCTGTTCTCTGAATTAAGTGCTGTGCACTAGTGACCAGCTACATGAAACCTTCTACCTCTCAAGATCATACTGCAGAGAATTCCCAATTTTCAGGGCCCTGCTCCCTGTTGTTGTTACAAAAATCCAGCTGAGCCCTGCAAGGACAACCAGCAAAACATTTTGTGTTGCATCCACATCAACTCTGTGCTTTATGCGAAATATATTTTACCAGTTTGAATTAAAGGACAGGAAGAAAGGAAGGCAAAACCAAGCAGATCCCTGCCAGAAGCGGCACATCCTCATATCCAGTTCCATCTGAAAAACTCTTTTTTCCCCTCTTTTAAAGAAGCTGTACAGGCACAACATTGCTCAATAACAGTGGCTACAAGTTATATCTCAAGTGTCTGCCAGACTAATGCACTCTGGTTGGAAAAGAGCAGCTGTTTAAAAGCAGAAGATGCTGCTCATGTTGGACATTAAATKAGGTCCAACATCACGCCCAGAGAAGAACCAAGGTCAAGGAGAACCTGAGAAGTACTTAATAAACTGTTGGTGAGAAAATAAATCTTCCTCTGCAAGGAGGGGAGCAGCAAAATCCTGCTCAGTCTCAGGGAAAAAAAGGATCAAGTCAAGGGAAACACTAAATTAAGTCAGTCAAAACATCAAATAGTCAAGTAGGGTTTTGCATGATCCAATGGAAAAGACACTTTATGAACCACTGCATCCTAAAAATGAATGCAACACCACTGTCTCCCCAAAAACACCATCCTATCCATCACCCAATGCCCAGGGTGAAATGAAGTCTCTGGGACACTTGTGTTCCTTAGTCTACAGCAAAACACAAAGCCAGTTTTGCATTCCTGGGAAAGACACAAACAGCTCCAGGGCAGGAAGAACCAACAGGCTCCGAGCACGGAACAACCCCATTAAAACCCAACCTCCACAGCTGCAGCTACTGGGAACATTTTTAGTGTCATTTCCAAGATGTTTCTTTCCCAGAGGAAGATGGTGGGATGGGAAACAGTAAGGGGAAAAAAAAGTCTCTGGAATTGGCATGGTCCATTCAATCCATGAAAACAGATATGGGTTGGTTCACTCTCACCCCAAAGCCTCAGAGTCAGTGAGGAGAAAGGTGGAACAGTGACAAAAACACAGCTCTGCCCACCAGCAGATTTTAAATTGAGCACCAAAACCATCCAAAAAGGATGACAGAAGCCACAGACAGTTCATGAAGGAACAACAAGAACAGCACATTTTTATTCCAGCACCTTAAAGCAGGACATGCAGTGACCTCACTGAGGAGCTGCACCGAGGGAGAACAGCTCTCCAGGCTTGCTCCTCTGCTGTTCAGTTTTAATTGTGTTGTAGGAACAAAAAAGGCAGGATCTGGATGAGTGAATTATCAACTGCTTCAGTAACAGCTGAAATACCACACTGCTCAGGAATCCCAGGAAAGTTATTCAAAATGCAGTGAGGATGGAGCTGAGCATCTTGTTGATGATTTCAAGTTGAAGAGAAGTCACGTGGCCAGGACACACCACTAAATTCCTGTATGGAAATCTGATTAAACTTTAATCCTTATGCAAATAGTGGAAGATTGATTTTCAAACTGAATTTTATTTTCAAAACCATATTGGATGTTTTAAGGTGAAAGAGTTGGCAGCACCTTGGTTCTGAGTTACAGACACAATTCGGAAGCTCAGCATCAGTAAGACAAAATTTAAAAATAAAAGCACATATTTTCTATATACACTTTAAATGCAATTAAGCTTCACCTCTTGTAAACACCCCATTGTTACCCAGATAAAGGGGCAGACAATCACAGCATAATCTGATGGAATTCAGATAAACCAAGACAAAGAGAGGCATCAGCATGATAACAGAAGCATTTCAATTCATCACACTGCAAAACTAGTCCTGAGGAGGAGCAAGGAAAACTCAAGGTCACCATGCAAGACCCAAATCCAAAAATACAAACAAAAAGACCCCCAAATTAGAACTCTCTTCTCCCCAAACTCAGCAGGGGAGAGGTTTCCAATAAAAACACCCAGTGAGTGAGCACCCAGTGCTGCCACCACCATCATTCCCCAGCTCTGGCTCCATGGCATGGAGAGAGGATCCACTGCCACAATTCATCCTGGAAAACCCAAACCATACAATGGTCACTAATCCTGGTTATAAATTTAAGTGTTAAACAGCAGAATGATGCACAGCACCGTGGGGTTTTCTTTCAGAGGTGTAGCAAAGGCACTTTATGCACAGTAAGATAACATGTTACACAGGAGAAATACACAGTAAAAACAGGGAGTCCTCCTGAAACTCGGGATAAGGGAAACAGATTCCACCCAGTAMACAAAGTATCTCCTGGAAAAAGATTTCCTTAAACTAAGGCTAACATGAAAGGCAAAACTAACACTTCGTGTACTCAAATACAGTTTAAGTGTCTTCCAAGTCACTCATACTCAGAAACTGGTTCTTCATATTTAATTTCTTTCAGTTTACAGAACTTTAGGAAATATTAATGCATGTGGAAATAATCACAAGGAATACAAATGAAGAATCCTAATTACAACAAAAAAATTCAAAACCACAGCGAAGCTCTTTGCAGGGCAGGGAGAAAAGGAGGAAGGAACATGAAGAACCAGAGCTCTACAGTACTGGATGCCCACACACACATTATTTTATGGGTTTAGCAAGAAACTCCAGAAACATGCATGCTTTTTATTATTTTTTTTTTTAATTAGTACATTTGAACATCTTCCAATTCTTTAAGTTTCTAGAGCCTGGCTGCCAGTGCACAACTTCAGCTTAGGAGGAATATTCCAAATCTATTGCCATAATCTATTAAAAAATATATACATTTTCACGATTTCTCTAAGTCTTTCTCTAATCCTCTCAATAACTCACCCCACAGCCAAAAATCCTAATAAGCAAAAAATCCACCACTTAYCACTTTGGGGTAAATAGGCAAATTATCTTTATAATTCAGTCAAGGACACAGTAACAGAATCAGGCTGGTGGTTTCCTGCCTGCTAACAGAGAGTTCATCCTATTTTTATTTGCAGACTATTTTAGGTAGCTCAGAAGATCACTGATAATTTGTGCAGAGCATCTCACAACTGAAATATAAAAAGACACCTACACCTCAACACTTTGAAATTTTATTCTGCATGAACAGAGCATCAGTGATGTCCTTAAGGTCAGATACAGGAAAAAAAAATAGCTGATGGTAAAGTCAGCATCRATAACCCTCATTTTTTTGTACTTTTACAATTACAATCATGTATTGTTGCATATATTTTTAATCAGAAAATTCTGAAAACAAAATCCTAATTCTCAAAACACCTCTTTTTCTTGTCTGACCCCAAACATGAAGTTGCTCCATTAACATTTCTAATTAATTTGTTTAAAGTCCTAATCAAAGAACTTAAGTATCAATAATCCAGTTTCCAACTGATCTCTCAAAACTGATAATATGAAGTGCCATCAGAACAAGCATTCTTTATGAATTTTGATCTGAGCACACCAGAACTCAGTTAGATTGAGGTCCAATGCTGAAAGCAACTTTAAAAACAAATAAAAAATACAATAAGAAAGAGACATTCCTTGGGAATAATGCTGTTTGAAGCAACCTTCAGTGCTCATCTACACTCCATTAAAATACATTTGTATAAAACCATTTCATCCCCCTATGCTCCCTCTTCACTCTAATCATACAAAACAAAGATGTTTTCGCTTCAGACACAAAGGATTATGATTTTATGGGGGGAAAAAAAAAGAAGCTGCTGTAGACAAATTCAATACAATTTCTACTTCTACCTTTGTAAGAATAACTGAAGGGTAGGAGGGGAAACCACACTAAAATTCACATATCCATGAGGTTTCCATTAGCAAATCTGAAAATATCTTCTTGATAAAAAGGTAATTAGGTCTGGTTTTGTCTCCACATTAGTACTTGTGTAGAGTTTTAGATCTTCAAAGTGCTTCACAAACATTGGCTGCATTAGGACCCCACTAATCCACACTCAAACCACCTCCCTAGGACACTGACTGCACAAGCACAAGGAAAGCTCCAAATAAAAGCATGTTTTACTAGTAAATTTAAAAAAAAAAAGGCATCCAAATGTTTCAACTGAAAGAGAAAATGTTTGTTTGTTTTATGTAATTACTATCTCCTGTTTTCCTAGATTGCCTTTGTGAATTACTTCTGTGTTGAAGTGGGAGCACCTTACCCTGCCAAAGCACTGCTAACCCTACCAAAATATTTACTGAGTCCTTATAAACTACACACTTCCTACTGCCACTCCCTACATGAGGAAAACAGACACTGGAATTTCTGTCCCAGACCTAACGGTTATCCCAGTTCTGATCCCACCATTTCCCTCTCAATGGAACACACCTTGTTTAGGAGCACAAACACATCAGCTGCAGTTTTGTTTCTAATTAATTAATTTGCRCCATTATTTCAGTCTGCTATAAAATGATTGCCAAAAATTGGTACATCTTGGCCAATGCCCAGAATCCTTGGGGCATTTTCCCCAAGAATCAATATCAGGACTGGCTGACAATAATTGTCAGCAGCAGACACAGACCTGAGAGTTCCCAACTGTGGCATCTCAGCCACCACAGAGAAGCATCTCCAAAGAGTGTCCTTACCACAGATGAGTTCTGGGTGCCATTTAATAACTTTGCAGCATCAAAGAAGTTCATTTTTAAAATGTGACAGAGTTGCCTTCTATAGTAAATTCTCGGGCTGGAAAACACAGTCTTACAATTAAATAGAAATAAAAATGGAAATAGGGAAAAGGTTTATGGTGACACACACACCCACCCCATGAAGCCCTAAGACTCATCACGTTTGGGTTTTATTTTCTTTTCCCTTTMACCAAGTTGGGATACAACAGAACAGTTCTTTGGGTCTATCCTCACTTCCAGGTGCAGCTGGAACACCACAGGCACTGAGAAGCTTCTTCTCCACCACCTTCCCRCCTTTGCTGCTCCAAAAGCCCATCTTGTTTCAAATGTGGCATCTTCAATTCCCACTCACCATCCCTAATCCTGAATTATCAAACTTCACAATCTTAATTCTGACTACASAGGAGCAGGAAATTCAGTATCCTTGTGCTGTAATCAGCAAAATATGAAATAAGTAAAATACTAAAACCAGTGCAAAGAATCTCAACAAATGCACAGCTACATTTTCTGGGGAGTTACAGATTCTGTATCATAAATGAAGTATCCAGAGCTGGAATTCAAGTTGCTTCTCTCACTCTGGACAAAGATATGGAGTAGAGATGCTCCTTCTAAGCATCCCTGAGTAACTCCCCATGGCCAGGAAGGGAAATACAGCAGAAAGCTGATTTTGATGCTAACACAAAGCAAAAAAACATAGCTAATAGCAAAGTAGAAAAAAACCTTCCAGTTCAAAGCACATCATTAATGACTCCTGTCAAAAGGCTCTCCAAAGCATTCTTCGTAGCTAAGGATGTTTTGATTTGACTTAGACCTGAGAGTTAAAAATATTTATTTATTCCATAACTGAGTTATGTGAACTAAAACAAACATAAATGTAGCAAGCAACCTGTATTCYAGATTAAGTCATTGTTGCCTTAGACTTCCACATTTTAAATGAACTTGATTATTAATGGGCTTAGCTTCATCGCAATACAAACAATTTRRTTTTTATACACATTAGAACTCTAGCAAAGAAGCAAACTGATTTTTTTCAGAATGCWGCTAGAACGTTATATATGCATATACAAAAAGGTACATATTTTTCCAGATACAATTAGAAACAACACAACAAAAAGTTCCTGTATTTCAGAACTTAAATGACACTAATAAACCTGTCACCTTGTATTTCAGCATCCTTTAATTTGAGGCTGCAAATCTCAATTCTCTGAACTTGAGCTTTCACAGCAAAATATACGTGTGCTATAAAGAATAAGGATCCAGAACATATTTGAGAAAAGGATAATAGCTAAACATCTCTGTGTTTCTAAGCCAGTGTAACAGCTTTCCATGTATTGCTCTTTCCCATCCTGAAACATTTACAAACATCTTGTTAAGCCAGATTTTTTCAAAGTTCAAAATGGAAATGCATTATAAAATTGTCATTTAACAAAATCTGAAGTATCTGTATGGGTTTTGTATTATTTTATTGTTCAGTGAACAAAAAGAGCAGATTTATTGTTGAAAGCTAAAAACCAAGAGCCATATCATTTTTCCCTTTTTCCTGATGAACCAACTACCAGTGTAATTTAAGCTAAATAAGAGAAAACTGCTTTGTGATGTAAAGTGCTAAATTTGTCTGCTTGTAGTCTCTGTAGCAACCCAATATTCCAAAGAGACAATCATGTGATCAATGCTCTCAGCTCCTGCTGTTTATCCTGCACTGTCCTACTTACAGCAGCTCTCAATTCCAGCTGTCTACAGTAAAAGGAAAAACATCACCTGCTCTCCTGCCGGGACGTGATGCCAGAACAGCCTCATTAGAGCTGTTGTAAAAAAATGTTGACATTGTTTGATTTAAAGATTAACATAGGGAGGAAATTTACACTGCAAAGAGTTGAGCAGCCTTAATAGAAAATATTCCAGCAGTATCAGGGAAGAGTCACTTGGTTTCAGACTAAATATACAGAAATAAATCCAAAACCTGTGGGTGAACCTTGTTGTTGTAGTTAACTCTCTCAAGTATGAAGGAATTTTTGAGCTTTAGCAGAAATCTCGTTCTGTTCCTTAACGATAATAATTCCCAGTGTCATTCCATAGGATCAAGAAGTAAAAAACTCTGTTCCTATGGGAAGAGGACCTCTGGGAAATGGGAAGAAGGGAGGCAACCAGAGGGATGAGGCAGAAATGTGAGCCACRAAAGACCAAAGCACAGGATTCCCTTTGTCTTAAGGGCAGTGACGACCAAACAGGCAAGAGCTGATCCCATCCATGCAGTTACAGCGTCAATACAGACATTCCTGATGTCACATTTCCAGGGCCCAAATTAAAAAAATACCCCCCAAACACACACACACTGCAGCCATGGCCATTCCAATTCCACACTGCAGGTTTGCCACCAGGCTTGCACCAAACTCAGGGATCAGGAATCACACCCACAGGGGCCAGTTCTACCTCTTCCTCATGGCAAGATGAGGTAGAGCAAAAAAAAACCTCTATCCAGAACTATGACAACCACACCTTCAAAACAAGATAACCACAAGTACAAAGGTTTATTTTAAAACCAAATTGATATCTAGAATATATTCCACCAGTAACTTCCCATTAAGTTATAGACTTATTATTTATATCARGTAGCTAAAACAGTATTTCCACGGGAAACAAAAAAAAAAGAAGGGAATGCTGGCCTGGTGTTATAAAATCCTGAAACCAGACTAGTGGTGAACAGCATTATCCTGAAACCTGTGAAGCAAGTTACATTTTAAGTTATGATAAGCTTATCACTCACGATTTTCCAAGTGGGTTTTGGGGATTTTTTTGTGTGCTTTTTATTTGTTTTGGGTGTGTGGTGTTTTTCTCTGGTGTTTTTTTTCTCATTTTTWAAGTGAACTCATCAGACATAACTTCTGCTTTGCCACCCACTGCAACYGGTTGCATTATTTCCCAATTTACAAGGGGAAAAAAAAGCAACCATACAAGTAATATAGCAGCTTTTAGCATTCTAGACTTTCAGTTGTCTATCAGATCCACCCACAAATTCAGGATTACTCAATTGTTTGCCTACTGCTATTTCAATTGTGTTAAAGTTTAGCAAGTTGTAATTATTACCAAAACTTCAAGAGATGCCCCTCACGTAAACACTTGGTACTTGTGCTTCATTAGAAGTGTCATATTTAATCTACTTAAATTGGTTCTAAAATAGTATTTAATCTGACAAGTTTGCTAATCATATTTATTCCAGGTATACACCACTAATGAGTAAGAGGAACAGTCTCATCCAAAAGCAGTCCAACCAGCACAGGCAGACAGGCAGTGGGATGCATCTCATACATTTATGGGGGATTTTGGAATAAACCATACACAACCATACTCCTGAAAGTGGCAGTAACAACACAACCGGTTGGTAAGGAGAAAAGAGAATGACATTCCTATTTGTCAAATTTTAATTTAATGTGCAGTCATTTAAACCACATTATTGAGCTTCTGTAGTCACCCTTGCTTCAAGTGACCGATACAGGTCATGACAAATACAGAGGCAGTGATTTATTTATTTTTTTTTTGGTTGGTTGCAACAAAGACCATTAGCAAAATCTCCTGGTTAGTCTTTTATTCATCTGAGAAACTGAAATCATCTACCTAAAACTGGGCACCAAAACCCCGGTACACACACACACACACACTTCAGGGAGTTGGCTGCTCCATCCCTGCCCAATCTATAAACAGGAGTGGAAGCAGCAGACTTGAAAGGCTCAGACAGTTTCCCCAGGCACGGTAATCGTGACTTGCTCTGAGAGATCAGATTTCACCCCATCCATGAGTGTCTCACTTTCCTCAATGCTGGTTTTAGACTGGGGAGCAGCAGGGGGAGGGAGGGAAGAGCAGGTCACGGTTGTTACCTCGCAGCACGTGACTGCACAACGCAAACAGCTGAGGGGTCACTGCTCCCATGGCAAAATTTTTAAGAGATATCATATAAGATGAGGCTAGTTTAATAAGTTTATTTGTTTTAGGAGTCACATCATTAAACAGTGAACACTTAACACTATCTAATTCTGACTTCCCTGGTATTCTGTTCACACACCACACTGCCATCAGATTATGAACATTAAAAGCTGTCCCTTTAAAATTAAAACGTATGATGACACGGGCTTTTTTTTTTTAATATAACCTTATACAAAGAGAAAAAAACCACCAGASCAACAGACAGGAAGCCACAGCTGCTGGAGGATCTGTTCTACAGCCCAACACCTACTAGAAATCACAGCCTCCCGGCCGCTGCGCCACCACCGCCACGAAAAGCGCAACACGACCGACTTCTATTGTTGGGAGAGCAGAGCACAGAAAATCTCCCATTCTGGAACCACATGCTTTCAAACAGAACTCGGAAAAATCCAGATGGGATCAGCTTCAAATGAAAGAAACAGCTCTATTTGCACATCCTTCAAAGAGACAGAAAGGGACAGAGCAGGRCTGAGGTCCCGCACGTCGCTCAGCCACAGCTCCTGAAAGCCCGTGGGAAGGAGGCACTTCCACCACCAAGGGCACTGACTACTCCATTTCCAGTCAAATTCCTTGAAACTAAAGATTTCCAGCAAGAACAACCACACTGATTGAAATCTGTAGTTGTAAAACACAGGGAACAAGGCTCTGTRGTGGCTGGCCAAGCCCCAAAATGCAGGGTAAGATAAATTACGACCCAAAGCACACCGGTAGCAAACTTCACATCCCCAGGATACCAAATTACCTCAAATTACACAAGCACATGAATTCCTTCACAGGGTTTCTGTACCTTAATGCAAAGAACAGTCCCAGAGACAGCAAAGAACATAATAGGGGAGGAAAGACAAAAATACAGCTTCAAAACTGATTCTTGAAATATGCACATCAACTCATGAACACAAGAGGGGCTGCTGCGGGTAGAGTTTGGTTTTTAATTAAAGTCAGCTACATCTGCAAAAAAATTATAAACTTTGTATAGGTCTGGCTGATTAAATGGATCCTCAGGAATGAAAAATATGCCAAAGTTGYATTAAGGTTTAGTTTTTGTTAGTTCTAGACCAGCTGTCTGGTAAGAAATKTATCAGCACCCCAGGTGCAACATGCAGAGCTTTTTCCAGGCCGGCTGCAAGTCCCTTTATGTTGAGTTTGCTGCAGTGTCACATTTAACTTCTGCTAAGAGAGAAATGTTCCTTTTACTACAACAGTGTTCCAGACTTTGGAACTACAGAGGTGGCATCACAAAGCAGTCATTGCAGTATTTGGGTTTCTYCCCCAGAAAGTGCCTGAACTTGCACCTCTGAACAGCCCAAGTTTCCAGAGAGCAGAGATTATCCCAATTCTAGATATTCCTAGAAGGGACGAGCCAAATTTACCACGAGTATACACATCTGTTAACCATTCCCCCCACTTCATTTCATAAAAGCCAGTGCTCAGAACATCACATGGTATTGAGCTATCTGGTAGGAAATACTGAAAATTCTCAGCAATGAAATATCTTACACAGATCTGTCAAATCTTTTTACATATTCTTCCTGTAGTTCTGGGCTACATATGATGAAATTGTGTGGGTAAGCACACAATTCTTTCAGTTATTTTCATCAAGCATGCTGACATTCTGACCTTCTTTAAAAAAGAATCAGAGTCTCCAAATTAAACAAACACTGCTATTTTATTTTAAAAGCTTTCATCAGCTTTTCCAGTTGCTCTAGCAAGCTTTACAGATTTACTCTAAGAGATGCCATGACATAACCAATGCTAGTTTAAAATGGCAATTTGGTAAACCAGTTCCCCAAAGGAGGAAAGCCCAGACTGTGCCAACAAGATATTGGCCAAAATAGTTAAAAGTAAACTCTTTACTATTGATTTATAGCAACAAACACAGAAAAAAATTGGATGGACAAGGACACCCCAGAGAGGAAACATTTGCCCTGACCAGGGTGGAGAAAGAAATGCCTAGAACTAAAGAACAAGTTTGTACATAAATTAAAAGCAGCAGTTCACAACTACTAATAGAAACACACACAAACATGTGCTTCTGCTTCTTTTGCTCCAAAACAGCTTCTAAATTTCTTTCAAGTTTAAATTTATTGCAGAAGATGCCAGYAATGGCCAACTCTACACCCAAAAAGCAAAGCCACTGATCTCAAAATTTCCTGCAYGCGAGATTTAACACATACATAGACACACACACAAAAAAAAAGCCACACAAAAAACCTCCATCATCTAAGCTTTAAATTACTTTGGATTTTAAAAGCTGATTTGGGAACAGCGATTAAACTTGTTCCAGCTAACCTAGTTTTTATTCATTTCATTATTTATTGCTAGGCAACATAGACCGTGTCAAACCACGTTAGAACCATGAGAAGAAGTCCTTCCAATTTAGATCAAAAATTCTCTCCTCACCCTCCTCCCCCTTGGTGTGGAGGCCACATGTATTCTTTTAACACCAGCATTCCCAGACACCACCCTCTTTCTGAGCAGGAGCTGACATTCCAAACTCTCCTCTCAGCATCTCCCATAGGATGCCATTTATCCACAGCTCAGGTGGTACCTGCAAAGAGCTCTCTAAAASGAGTCTTAGTGTGTACAAGCAGAATTAGTCCTAGTCACCTGCAAGTGCAGGGCAGGTATCTCTTCATTCAGGTATCTTTTTCTTCCTTTTTAGAAGACTTTACCTTCTTTCCCAACATCCTCAATATCCATGGTCTGGACATGAGTACCAGCACAGAAGAGATTGCTTACCACATTTAGCATTACTTCCTTTCATCATAAGAAAGTTTTGAAGAACCCCAAAAAGGCAGAAAAATGAGAAAGAGCAGAGATCCAGGCTCCCAAATAAATCATACACTGAGTTCTCTTAATTAAACCTTTCTTCTAGCACAAAGAACAAACCCTACAATTTCTTTAATAAAGCACAATAAAGCATCCTACCTTTTGTTTATAGGTTTCTCATCTTTCTCATAAGGCTTCACGAACCATTTCCCGATGCGCACGAAGTTCCGGTTCATCAAACACCTCTCCAACAGGTTGTGAACAGCTTTGAAAAGCAGAGTGCGACACTCGTAGGAGAGTCCATTCTCCCAAACACCATCTTCCTCTTCTGCAAGGCAAAGGGAAAACTGCACTGAATTCCATCCTATTATTTCAGACATGTCACAATATCCTTTTCTCTCCCACAAGCTTTTAAGACATTCACAGCGTAACATGCAACCAAAACCAGCTTGTGATGTTCAGATAACTCTCCTTGCTTTATAATAGTAGAACTGCTAAAAGCGATCAGCTATAAAAATATCTCATCCCYCACATGAAAAGAAGATTCAACAGTTATTTGTACACAAAAGGAAATAAGCAGCAGCAGCAGCACGCCACATATTTCAGCTTGCAAGAGCACCTTATGCTGGTCTATCTGCAAGGTGGGTCATGTTTTGGGTACTCTGAATTACTCATCCTGCAGAGTTAGATGACAATTAGGCTTAAAAATAAATTTACCAAAGCCAGATTTCTAATATAGCCTCATGTCTTTGAGTACCACTGACCGAGGAAAGCCAGCGACAGAAGTCAGTGATCAATTGACCCTCAATGTTCAACAATTTGCTAGAGATGATAAAAAATAGTCCAATTCAGAAAATTGGTAAGACCAACTTGATTCTCCCCAGAAGACTCAGAACTATGATTTTCCTTTTTAATTCAACATTTTAAAAATGAAGATATTTAAATGGGCTAGTGCTGCTTTCTGAGGTATATACAGAAGAGAAAAACCAGCAAGCAGCAAGACAAAGAGCAGTTCCTACCAATGGGATTCTGAAGTCAAACACCGACATCTTATGTGCCCCACAAATCAAACACAGGCATGGAATCCAACCTACACAAGCCAAGTTGATTTGCCAAACGGAAAAAGCAAGTTTTATAACAAGAAACTGCAACCTCTTCCACCACTCTGGCTCCTACTCAGTTTGAACAGGGTCTAGAGGCCCTCGAAGCACAAGCACTGCCCAAAGAGCTGCACTGGCACTACAATTCCATTACCCAGGTAAAACAAGGGACCTCTGAAAGTTCCTGGGGCAYCTCTCAGGATGTTTGTGATACCATTCCTTCCCAGCAATAATAATAAGGAGAATAATATAATAAATCTTGAGATATTGTCCTTACATCACTGGCAATCAGATCTTATCTTTATGGCTCTAATTCCTTGTATTTTGTGTTTTACATCTATCCCTAAGGATCTGCTGCTGGTCTCCTTGGACTAACCTAGCATAGGTACTCTTCAAATGCCACTGCTTTTATACTGCAGGCAGCAGCAGAGACGAGAAGTTTGTCTGACATAGATAAGGAGACATATTTTTATTTCAGTCATGGAATAATTTAGGTCGAAGGGGACCTGTGGAGGTCGTTGCTCCAACCTCCACACAGAGCCCAACCTGAGAACAGGTTGCTCATCCCTCACATTCGCTGTCCCTCGTGCTGTCCCTGCACATCTCTGGGGACTGAGGCTGGAGTCCAGCTCTGGTTGAATAGAACAAGTCTGACCRCAGTGCCCTGCCTGCTCACCTCTCCTTCACAGAGCATTTTGGTTCCGCTGCTTTGCTCCACGGTCAGAAAACCTCAGCAATACAGCCAAGTCCTTGCAGTTTGAATCCCYCTTGGAAATAAGCCCCTTCACCTTTCTCTGGAAGCCAGCTTAAAAGGTTGCAATGTTATTAACTAAAGTCTCAATAACCTTAGAGAGTGTCTAGAAAACCAGACACCGAGGAGTTTTATTTAGGGAAAAAACCTTACAGATTATTACAATAAACAATAATTAAGAGAGGGGTGACAAAGAAGGGAATTTCAAGATACTATTGCAACCAAAACACRGTGACCATGTTTGCAGATTGTATATTCCACACAAGGAAAAGCACATTTCCACACAAGACCAGAATTGTGAGTAAAAGAAAGTTACTTCCAGTAACTCTGAGGGACAGAATAAGAGTAAACAGACCTGTCCCATCATTTGTAAAGGAGGAGGTGTGCATCATTACAGATGAATCATAGCATGAAATAATTTTCTGGTAAAGACAAGGGAAAACAAGGAGCAGCATTTCCCAAAGCAGAGACCTCCGCATGAGTTTCCCACCACACCACTCCACTCCACTGCTGGAGTTCAGCAAAGGCTTGGTTTTAAAAACCGCAAAGCTACAAGATAACACAGTAACTCACTAAAGAAACATCATACAAGACTCTGGTAACAAAAAGCAACAAAAGTCCAAAGTCAAAGGGTATAAAGAGCCCGTGCCAAGCACAGAGGTTGCTCCCCAGCTCCAGCTTTGGTGGATGCCCAGGCACAGCCCTGTCCCATGGGCAGCAACTCTGCTCCAAAGYGGGGCCAAAAAGCAGCTCAACAGAGCAAACATTAACTACAGAGCTCAGAGAAATTGGACTTTAACTGCACAATAAACTCCACACCATTTCAAAGGTTAAAGAGTTGGTTTGTACACAGCTCTTGTAATTCAAAAGAATCATTCCCAGCACATCCCCTGCATCGATGACCTTCTGGAAGAGGGAATGGAAGGAGCTAATTTCAGTTTTAAGCCTAATTTTGTTTTGGTATATTAGTGTAGCAATGCAATGGAAGATGCTGAAATTGCAGAGATACTGAAGTAACACAAATCTTGTATTTTGATGGTCACACTGGTTTCCATTCTCATAGTCAGGTGCTTCATTTACCATTATCAGCTGTGCTGACCACCAAGTTATGAAAAGTTTCTGTGCAAGAATTTGCCACAAGATGTAATTCTTAAAAGCTCTCCTACCTCAGTTTATTGCTGAAGCAGAGAGCTCTTAGATGAGTGTGTTTTGTGGGGAAAGTGTAAGGCATTAGATGKAAATCCCAATTAAAACTCCAATACTGGCTGTAAGTGAACCTGCTCCCCAGGACCCAAAACCAGACCACCTGCTCTAACTGAAAGGCACCTTGYCACAGAAAGGGAAGGTAAAAGAAGCTCTCAGTTAAAGAAACCCTCATTTCACAGCATTATTCAAATTCATGCAAAAAAACCCTGCAGTAAATGTTCTCTGACTTTTTGAAGTCTATTTAGTCATTCCCCTTCCCCCATTTTTACAGTGGTGGATAGAAGGAAACATGACATCTGCTCACATCTGCCAACTATTTTCCTTCTTAATTCAAATTATTGTTTTTCAACATGAGAAAACCCCTCCCACTTAATAGAAATTGTACACAGCTAACCATTCATTAAAAGAGAGGGAGAGGAAGAGGCACTTTTGTCTTCTAATCTTTCTCAGACAATAAATTCAAATGTTCAATCTGATAATGATAACAAACCAAAATAACTTGCTGACTCATTTTCAAAAGGTGTTAAGCCACAATTTCACTTTGGAGAAGTGTTATCCACAGAAGTGCTCTGGCAACCTGAAGGTTACAAGTACTTTATTTTTGATGAGTTCTCTCAGCTGTCCAAACCACTCAACTCTTCTGTAACACACTTATTTTTATGTCAATCCATTAAACAATTTATACCCATATCCCACTGCTCCCTCTCTCTTTACATCACATATTAGACAGAGTGTTCCTCAACTGAAGCTAAAAATTCTCAGGAAATAAAGAATTCATGGAAACAACGGCCAGGAAAAAGCAATTTTCATACTACACATAAATAAACTTTTTCAGTCAGCACCTCCTTAATATTACCAATTTTATTAGAAGTGTTGGAGGCCACTTGCCTTCAGCACTTTCATGTTCTACTTTACATTCTTTCTACAGTTCACCTGAAACAGTAAGGTTCATTTTTACTGATTACACCCTTCTGTCTGTGTGGTGCTCTTGGAGAAGCGAGGAAAGAGTTCGGAGCACACTTGGAATATAAAACCCCTGCAATTTTTAGTGAATTCTGAAAAAGAAGAATCTTTAAATCTTATAATCTAATTCATGTCAGACTTCCAAAGCCTATTGTTACTTGCAGATCTTTAGCCAAATTTATTAATCAAGGATTTCTAAGTAGTAATATATGTATATATCTTATATATAACGACAAATCTATATTGCAACAGATAAATATGCAGTATTGAAAATGTCATTTTTAATAAGACTTTTGAAAACATGAATTTCCCTCCTTCTTCCTTTAACACATAGAACACCAGTAAGCACCAGCTCTTGCAAAGGCTGAATGTTTACCACACCATTAAAAATATCTTCCAAATGCTCAATGAACCTCTAAAATAAACTATGCAAAGAAACAAAGCCTCCACTTTGGACTACAATTCCCCTCCAATTACTTCAATTACACAGGGGTAAAATCCATTCTTCCATATCATGACTGAGATGTGTTTTTTTGGATGCACTTCTTACCTCACAGGCTTCCTTTCTGCCATTATATGACCATGCCAGCTATAGAAACATTGATGCAAACCTGATTTATACAATCAGACTTCCTATATAAGCCTCAGATTCCAAGGGAAGTAAATAAGCAAAGTAGTGTGAAATTGCTGCCGTACACAATATTGTAATAATAGAACAGAAACACCTCGAGTAAAAGTTTTCTATTTAAAAACCAGATTTCTGAATTCAAATACTTTAAACTAAATTGCTTGAAGAATCAACCAGTAAAGCTACTGAAAAACTGTTTTGAGGGCCCATATCCGTTATGAAATAAGTGAGAAGCAACAGATTTTGCAGGAAAAAAGGAAATCAATACAATTTAAAAATATCAATTTAAAAATCAGAGTAAGACAACTGAAGTTTGTTCCTGTTATCTGAGTCACTGAACAGACTCTAGATACAAGAYTCTGGATATCCCAACTAGTCAGAAAATTTCATCAGCTGATAAGGAAATCACTGTCCAAAACACCATATTGAAATATTCAGCACCATTACAGGTTAATTTTTGTGGTGCTTGCCCTTTACCATTATCACACACAGAGGTTTTATGCTTTCTACCCAGCAGAATATTTTCTAAATCCTGACAATTTAAAAGAATGACCTTTCTGTAAGCGTGTAGCCGTGAGTGTTTATAAGGATAACAAGGTAACTGCTCTCCCTCACTATTTGTTGGGTGTAAGTTTGGCTGGTCTGGGCTACACGGCCACAAGAAAAGCTGAAAAACTTCCCAGCTGAATGATTCAATGTCCTCCTCCACACTGAGTAATTCCATATGCAGGTAGATTTTACTTCTGTTGTTAAATCTTTCATTGTTCTAATTTACACAGGTAATTATGCATGTGACGTTGTACATACAACCAACATGATACGATGCCAAATCCTCACTGACTGTGACAAAGCATTTTTCACCTGACTCCACAGACATTTCACATGCATGTTGGTCAAGGAAGAAAGGGGGAAAAGTTAAATATTTGTCACCTTTGAGCTCACAGCAAGTCACAGAAGTTTGATAAAACTGCTTCAGTAATTTTTGCATAATGCTTATCAGCAGTTTTGCTTAAGTGGCTACATCTCTAACATGGAGGACTAAAGAAATGCTGAAGCATCAATGCAGCAAGAACACTTGGAATGCCTCTCCTGTCAGCCCCAGAACACACAGATCCTTCACAGACAAGGGGCTGGAGCTCACCGTGCTGACATCAGGTGCAAAATGTTTTTAAAAGCATCCTTCATTTTTTTTCTTTTGTAGGAGCTAAATGGTCTTAGGGAGCAATTCTTATTCAAAAAAAAAAAAAAGCACCACTGGCTGAACTCTTTTCCAAGCTCCCTTTGCCAACTCCTTGCAACTGGCAGGGCTTTGCAGCCCCTCGGAATGATAACTGGCTCATCCTCTGGTTTCCATTGTACTGGAGTAATGAGACACTCAGTGCTGACATCAGCACAATCCACCCAACTCACTGATTTTTTTGGGAACAGGGATTTGATCTATAATACACACGCATCAAGAACCACACAACATATATTAGTCTTTGTTGCCACGACTGTTTTTACCACACAGGATCCACAGACAAGCATCAGGATTCTTCCAAGCCCTCCTACCACCAGCATTATTTTTATACATTTACCCCTCACAGAAGCATGGGGAAGATTGTTCAGCAAACAAAAACGGATTACGTTGATATATGACAGACAACTCTTTAATTTTTAAAGTAAATTAACCAAATTTAATAGACACCAGAATGAAAAAGATGCATCTTGCAGCTCACCATTTAAAAGATGCAATTTGAAGGTCAAAGCCATATAGCAGCATTCCCCTATCCAAGCATTAATCAAATTGTAACCATTTCCTTGGGACTATGTCTTGTACATAATTCATACCTGACTGTTCTCAGGTTTAAAATCATCTACTGCCAATCTAAAAAAAATAATCCAAATGTAGAAGTAGCCACATGAAAATAAGGAAGAACCTTTCTAATAGAATAACTGCTGATCAGAGCAGTGAGAGACCATCGCCTTCTGAAATTGGAAGAGATGTCCTACTTTAAGGTTTGAGTTGCAAGAATTACTATAATCAAGCCTCACTGTCAGAACAAAAACATAACCTTTGAGGTTGTTAGAGGCTAAAATAACATTTCACTAACTTCTGTCTGCCTCTAGCTATGTTGGGGTAGAAACAGACCTCTGCTTTTTTGGCATTATGTACAGTGAGTAGGTTCCTAGGGAAGGGAAAAAAATAAATGATTGAGTGAAGTCAATATTCCTGATCAATCAGCATCTCTGAACAAGTCTCCTTTTGACATGCCCCCAGGCAACAACAATCCCTGACCATCAACAAGACAGTTATCCAAGGCTTGGAACAAGAACTCTGACACAGCCAGTAGCAGGATTCAAATGTGTCTCCAGGGCAGAGAATGAACTTCTAGAATGTACAGCTGAAGAGAGAGATATCATTTATTTTTTTAATCTGATATGCATAGATGTTACATTCACAAAACTGTACACTCTCCTTTTGAAGGGATCTTGGGAAGGGGACAAAATGGTTCTGGAAGTCTGACATATTTCAAAYCCCTGAGGGCTGATAACCAAGATGTGTTCCAGTCACTGAACACCCATTGTTCACTGAAACTACAAATCACCAAAAAAGTCAAAAACTGTCAAAATACCAACCTCGCCTTAACAGGCAGAGTTTGATACCCAAGGAAGCCAGAATTAAGTTATTAACATGGCTCTGGCAGATTTCTAGCCAGTGCTCTCTCAAGGGCCACTTCCCCTGGAGAAGTCTGTCCATAGGCACTAAGGGACAAACTGCTCCCAGATCCCTCTTCCTTTCTCTCCCCATCCTTCAGGACAATCCTTCACCTATCCAGCAGAAAACTTCTAAATGAGGCAGCACCTCAACCTCCAGCAGCAAACAATTTCCAATCAATTTTGCAGGTAACAAGCCTGTGCTAAGAAGTCATTTATCATTCCCATTGAAAATGTAACAAGCAATCATTGGGAGAACAAGGCAGTGTGAATTACCAGGAGAAATTGTCCACCGATGAAAAAATCCATTAGGCTACGACAAAGGTCAGATAACATTGTTTGGGTTCAGCCATAATTCTCCCTTCTAGGAGATTCACATTAAGATTTTGTGTAACAGGAAAGAGAAAAGGCGCAGGTGTGGGCACCCCTCAGCCACCTCCTCCACAATCCAGCTGATGAGGATCTGGATCAACTGGGCAGAAGAGCCTAACGCACACTAACAGATTATAATGCCCCTTTTTCATTAAAAGAGAACAAAAACACGTCTGCAAAGCCCAAGGTGTCAGACACACCCACACACAGACACAGGTAAGAGCCTCACGAGTATAAGCATTATGTAGAACACATGTGGAACAGCTCTGTTGAAGCACAGACATCCACAGGTGACCTGAACAAAGAAAATACCCAAAGACATGGCCGGGAGACTCTAATCCTCCACTATCTCTCCCTTATACCCTAAGAGAGGTTAAGAGCTGGTAAGTCCCTGGGATGATACCTGCTTATCTACCTGTGCAAAAGGGTAATTCTGTACAAGCACAAACACCCACTGATCTAAAACTCCAGCTGCAAACCAGTGCTGTTTTCAAAAGGTCCTTCTGGCTAAATTGCCAGATTCAAGAAATGCAAAGAAAGTTGCTCAAACAAATAATTCTAGTGGTTAGGTAGTGCAGAACTGTACTTTCCAAATGGCTTAACTTTTATTTGATATCCCACCCAAATCTGTCTCAATTTCATCCCACCAGCCAGGAGCACRCAAAATTTCCACAGGTCCTTCCACACAAGTGTTGGTCTTGGCTCAGGGCAGGCCCAGGCCAAACCCAGCATTYGGCCTA
The DNA here is from genome assembly GCA_018881555.1 of Amblyornis subalaris. Taxonomy (NCBI): domain Eukaryota; kingdom Metazoa; phylum Chordata; class Aves; order Passeriformes; family Ptilonorhynchidae; genus Amblyornis; species Amblyornis subalaris. The sequence continues at coordinate 2,017,007 of JACAXG010000075.1, forward strand.
AGTTACATCTCAGTCACACAAAGGATGTTCCCTGCAGGTCAAAACTGAGGTTATTTATAGGTCAAAATAAGGAAGCCTTAAATGCACTAAAATATCAAGCAAACTACAGTGTAAGTGCCATTTAAAATGCAAAGTTTGTCGTTCCAGGACAGACAGGAATATGAGCAACAGCCCAATCTTTGAAGTCAATTATTCAAAGAAATAAACATCATTTCAGTGCGTCAATTGTTTTTCAGATCATAGTATTTTTGTATGAAAATTCCACACATTATTAAATTGTTTCAAGTCAACTTCCTCAGTGGCACTTTAAACTCCTGTTTGTTCTCCAGCTTATCCACACACACAGGCAGCATTAACAATTTCTGGTTACCAGGTCACCAAACCTTGGTCTCATTTTACACTTCAGTAATCTGAATACTGTAGATTATTTGAAAGGAAATTAGAGTGATGCGTTTGGTTGGGTTTTTTTTCCCCTAGAGTTAGTCTCACCTTTAGACTCACACAATTTAAATATCTAACTTCGTCACCTTGCTGATAAGCAGCTGGAAACCATCTACGTGGGGAATTGAGCTCAACAAGTAAACACTTCCAAAAGAAGGTGCCAAATTTGAAGTACAACATTATTGAGAAATACAAATATTGTCAGTCTTTCAAAAAGGCTGGGTTTGAAAGCAGGTTCAGAGCACTGGGAAAAGAGGGAGAGAGGACTCATAAAAACAGAAAGTTTACAGWTTTTTGCATGGAAACAGCTGGTTAGTTCCAGGTGCCTCCTTCTGAGGGCTTCTCACTGATGGTTTGACTTCCAAGCAAAACAATCTCAAACGGTTCAAGAGTTGCCCAGATCTCTATGATTCTTATTACATAATAAAATGAGCTTTACTATGTGGATTTGAAAACTCTAATTGCCCAACAAAAGGGATCTTATCAAAACATGTTTAAGACATCACTTGTGAATCACAGGCACAGCTTTCAGCACAGCTTTCTCAGGAAGAAGCTGCCAAAACTCATACGCTCGTGGGGTTGTTTTTTTTTTTTTCCAAGAAAACAAGTGGGGAGCAAAAACTTGTTTCTTGAAAATCCAGCGGCCCAAGGTGATCTGAACACCAAGTGGCTGTTTGGTTTCTGCTGAGGGTTGTAGCAACGAACTTCTCTTCTCTAGAGACAACATTCCACCCGGTACAGACATCAGAAGATAGCTCTGAGCACCAGGGCTGACCAAAGGAAAGCACGAACAAGCTCTTACCTGAGAGATCATGATGGATCAGGTCAGCAAAGTTGGGGTCATCCCCCCACCAAAATATCCAGAGCTCCCTGCGCCCAGGCCTCTGGTCCCGGCGCCACACGCTGAGCACGTCGGCCTTGAGACAGCGACTGAAGCTGCTCAGGATGGGATCCTCCTCCGTGACCGGGAAGAGAATGGGGGCAGATGTTGGGCCCTGCCACACGTAGCGCTTCCATTTAATCCCAGTTAGATCAGCCTGGGGGGAGGAAGAGAGGAATTGTCAGGCAGGTACCTCCAGCAAACACATTCTGCTACAAGGYGATGGCACGGGAAGAAAGGGAGGGTTAATCCCATGAAATGTATGAGGAATCATATTGGTAAGTTTTGTGTAGCTTAGAAGGTAAACTGGAAACAATCAGGCACCTTGGTTTAATATCTCATTAAATAACTGCAGTAAAGCAAGAGCTGCTCGTTTTCACTGCAGCTTTAAGGTTACATGGAGAAAAATCAGTTTTGGTTTAAAGTAAAAGAGTGAAAGATGAGCGAATAATGTAATTATTCACAGACTGCAACTGTCCAATCTCCTAAACACTTGCCTTAGCAAAGAACATCTTTCTTTTTGCTTACTTATGCATACACTGCCTTTTCCATCCAAGATTACTCCATCCAAGATTACTCCATGGAAATAGGTGATACAGTAAATCTAACCCAAGCACACATTCTTCCAGCCATCTACCACTTTGGAAAATTTCACAAGTTTCTCCATTGTAAAAAATTCTCTGTATCTCCCCCAGGAAGCCTCTCGAGTTCACTGATTTTACCAAAAGCTATCATACTTTTCATTCCTCACACTGCATTTCAAGAATTTAAATCCCAGTTTTATCATTAAATTATATGTTAGACCTGCATCCACGTTGATTACGATCCAGTAAATCCCTTCCTACGCAAAAATTAATTTGACTTTATACAGGGAAAGAGTTACTACTCTGTGTAATGGGAAACAGACAAYTCCCTGATTATCTACACCACAACACCAAGTTTTAGCACTAAGTTTTTACACTCCAGCACAGTTACCTTAAGGCAGGTAGGGGAGGCATTGTCCCGAGTTCTCTTTGGGAAGGGAGAGCAAGGCAGGCTGGCATTTGCTAAGAAGTTACTATTTTTTGACCTCRCAATATGACAACACACAAAAGATTACTGCAACATTTAAACCTAACATGGCAGCCTCCCTACCTTCAGCAGGAGTGCAATTTAAATGAAAGGTTGTCTGCAACAGTTGCTACTTTAGAAAGACTTTCAGATTTTAAATTGTACTGTTAATCTGGAGCTGCAGGCCTGGTGCAGGCTGCAGACGCGGTCAGGCTGTCCAGATTCCTCTCCGTCCAAAAATATGAGTACCACAGCTTGGCACAGGGTTGTTGTAACAATCTCTAGAATCATAAATATCAGGCAGGCAGCTAAGATTAGCTCATTTGCATTAAAAGCTGATGAAACAGCTCAGCACAGCCACCAAAAAATTGCATCACAGTCCAGTTATATCCAATTTACTTTCAGAGCTACCAAAATCAACAATGTGAGCAATTTGATACTTGGGTTAAAAAAGACTACAAAATGGTGCACATCAAAACACAAGACAGGGAGGGCATCACCAAAACCAGACCTCCAGAATGAAAACAAGCAGGGAAAGGGATCCGTTTAATAGCAAGGAAGAAGGGAGGTTTTGCCTCGGATTTGGCTGGGATGTCACAAGTAGGGAGGAAAAAGAGAAAGTTGCCCGAGATGTGGGGCCGGGAGGAGCAGGAGCACCAGATCCCTTCTCCTGCGAGAAATACCACGCTCAGAGGCAGGGATAAGAAAAGGAGGAAAAGTTGGAAGGCATGGAAAGGGAAGCAAAAGGCGAGTTGCAGGGAGGATACTATCCAGGAAGAAAGCGGAGGGAGGGGCGAGGCGAGACAGACAGCGATGGAGGGGAACCAGAGGGGCATGGGAGAGTTGGCTGCTCCAGGCAGGGCCTACTCCGAGGGCTCATCCAACAGAAGCTCTGCTAAAAATGGCTGCTTTGCTTCCACTGCCCCTTCCCCCTCCCCCAGAGCTCCGATCCCTTCCCTCGGTGGCCCCGGGCGTGTGTGCGCCGAGGGCCGACACTCACCAGGCAGAAGAGGTTGGAATGGCAATCCTCCAGGCTGGCCCCGTTCGGCACGAAGCAGGAACTCATCCTCACAGCCACAACCCACACGCCATTATCCCACAGCCTCCGACAAGAAAGAAAGAGACAGACAGAGAGAGAGAGAGAGAGAGAGGGAGAGAGGGAGAGACAGACAGCGAGAGGGAAAGGGGGAGGGGGGCTCTGCACACGCACAAATAATAATACAATTAAATAAGGGATTTACAGACACACACACACGCACGCGAAATAGTGGCAGGGGAAATCACCCGCGAGGAGAGTAGTATGGGAGAAAATCACCCGCGAGGAGAGTAGTATGGGAGAGGGGGGTAAAAAAATATATTTAAAAAAAAAATTAAAAAAAAAAATTAAAGAGGAACTCAGAACGTTTTCTCGTCTTCTGGAGCTCAAACGGGGGTGTAAAGCCGCCGTGGAAGGGGAGAACAGAAAGAGGGAGGTGGTAAGTAATCCAACGACGGGAGATTAAGATCAAAATCCTCCCTGCTCCTCTTGTCTTCTCGTTCGCATAAGGAGGGGAGGGAGAGGAGGTAAGGTGAAGGGGTAATTGATCCAACAAGAGAATAAAAATGGGGTAATTAATCCAGGGGGGCTAGGGGTAAAAATCAGTTGACATCCCTCCTTCCTCTCTTCTCAGATGCCAAGCAAGAGAAGTAGGAAAAAATAAATAATCCAGCGGGGGCAATTAATCCAGAACCCCCCCTCCTCTTCCTCCTGTTTCTTTAGTCATCAGAAGAGAAAGGGGCAAATTGTGGAATGACTGGGAAGGATTGGCCGTGGGAGAGAGAAAAATCCAGGCTCGTCTCTTCGGAGTCCGAGGGCAACAGGGTGTGGGGGGGTCAGATTCTTCTCCCCTGCTCCAAAAATATTCCAAATAAATTAAAATTTAAAATCATAAAAACAAACTTCAGGGGCCAGAAGCAAGGCCAGTCTGAAGAATTCGCAAAGGCAGAGCAAGAAAAATTTCCTGGGGTGAACCCCAAAAAAACATCTGCGGGGGCAGGGGAGAGGGAAGGTATTCCTTGAGAGAGAAAGGCCGCAAAAGTCTCCTTAGCAGCCCAGCGGGGGATTAAATTCCCGTGTTGAAACCCCCCCTCCCCAAAACGAAATACTCTTCGCAGCGAGGGCGAAACCAAAATATCCTCTGTTGAGTAAAAATTCCTTCCGTGGGGAAAAGGAGGGAGGGGGAGAGGGAAAGGAGGAAATTGCGGGTGACCCTCGAAGTCTCTTCGGGGAAGGATGGAGGAGTCTCCGGGAGGCCGATCCCCAGCCTTTTCGGGGGAGGAGGACGCGGTAAATCGCAGAGTGTCTTCGGGGAGCCTGGTCCCCCCCAACTGTCCTCRGGGGCCGGGGGACCCCACAAAGTCCCTTCAGGGAAGCCCGGACCCCGCCGAGTCACCGCGGGCAGCGGGGAACCGACCCCCGCCAGACCCCTGGGCGCGGGGGGGCGGGGAGGGACCAGCCCAGCTGCGAGGCCGATCCTTGAAAAAGAAAGAAAAAAAAAAAAAAAACACCAAAAAAAAAAACAGGGGNCACAAAGTCCCTTCAGGGAAGCCCGGACCCCGCCGAGTCACCGCGGGCAGCGGGGAACCGACCCCCGCCAGACCCCTGGGCGCGGGGGGGCGGGGGGGGACCAGCCCAGCTGCGAGGCCGATCCTTAAAAAAGAAAGAAAAAAAAAAAAAAAAAACAAAAAAAAAAAAACAGGGGAAAAAAAAAAGGCGGGGGGAATATAAAAAACGATCGTCTTCGGCCGGAGCGGTCTGTCCTGGGGGTGGGGGGGAGAGCCCCGAGACCGCTCGCTCTCCTCAGGTGCGGGTCCCCGCGGGGGCGGTGGGCGGAGGGCCCCCTCCCCGAGGCTCCTAGGCAGGGCGGGGAGGCGGCGGCCGAGCCCCGGGCTCTGCTCAGCCCAAAGGGGTCGGAGCCCCGCAATTCCCGGCGCCGCCGACACACAGGGACGCGGCGGCCGCCGCCGCTGCCGCCGCTGGCGGAGTCGGTGCCGCGAAGCCCCCGCCGGCGCGTCGCCTCCCCTCAGCGGTGCCTCTGTCGGCGGCTGCCCGGCCGCGGCATCCTGTGGCGGCGGGAGCCTCAGCGCGGGTCCCCCATGGCCGGAACGGGAGCGGATCCGGCTCCCGAGTAATTCCGAGACCCTCTTTCTTTAATGGCGGCCACAGGGACGGCGGTCGGGGCCCCCCTGCCGCGCTCCCATTGGCCGCCGCGCCGTCACGTGGGCGCGCACAGCCATGGCCGCCGCCGCTGAGCCCGGGCGGGTGCGGCGCGGCGCGCGGCCGCCAGGGCCGTGCCGGGCGCTGCGGAGCCGYCCGCCTTGCTCGTTGGGGCGGCGCCATCTAGCGGCGGCGCGGGGCTGTGGCGCGGCGGCGGCGGGGCCGCAGGTTCGAGTCCCGCTCCGCCCGGGCCCGCGGGATGGGGCAGAGGGGGAGGACCSCGGTGGGTCAGCTGGGCACACCTCCCTGCCCAAGCAGGGTCATCCCAGAGCACATGGCACGGGATTACATTTGGAATATCTCCAATRAGAGAGACTCCTCAAGCTCTCTGGGGAATCCGTTCCAGCGCTCGGTCACTGCACAGGGAAGAAGTTCTTCCTCGTGKTCAGGGGGAATTTCCTGGGCATCAGTTTGTGGCCGTTGAATCGTGTCCTAGTGGTTGGAACCACGGAGCAGAGCGTGGTCCATCTTTTGGCACCCCCATTTAGATATTTATACACAGGCTCGCCCTTTCCTTGTCCCTGCTGGGGCTCCTGTCCATTCCTGGGCATCAGCGCCAAGGGTGTGGGGTTGATCCCCGTGAGGGCCATTCACTTAAGAGTTGGACTCAATRATCCTTGAGTCCAGCTGGGAACATCCTGTGATCATCCCGGGGCAGCGCGGGCACTGCTGGTCAGCCTGGGGCCAAAGTTCGGGCACAGAGTGTCCACCAGCACAGGGAACGCTCGCCTTGGCTCCCCTTCCACAACTTCCACCTCTTGGCAGAGGATTCCCAAGATTTGTACTGGTGCTTTGCACCATGGAGCAAATTCCAAACTAAGGATCTCGGAGCCTTTATAGAAAGGTAGGCAAGTATTGTGAAAGCTGACTTTAATATTTAATGCAAGCGTTAATGCTCTCACTAGTCCCACAGACATCCTCTCTGCCAAAGCAGAACCCTACTCCAAAATCCAGTTTTTTTCATGCCCAGATCCACATTGTGCAGTTCAAGAGGATGAAGTAGGTGGTTTCTCTGTTACTATATGCACAGATTTGCAGAAGGACTGTGAGATTATTCAGAATTAAGATGCTACAGTGACAGTGAAAGCTATTTTTAAGAGATGTTTGGAAAGTGTATGCATCTTACTAATCTTCTCATATTACACATTAATTTTCTAGGCAATGCCTTGCATGTGGAATGGAAAATTTTAAGTTACTATATGCAGGATTTTTCGACTGCAGCATTCAAGTGAAAATACAAACCAGGGTATAGCACCTAAAGTAAAAGAAAGGCCTGAATGTCTCAGCTAACCTGACATTCACATTAAAATCTGATATGTTCAGGCAACAGCAGCACGTTGATCACAACCATGCAACACGATGATGTTTCAAAGGCCCTGCAAATTATTTCAGGACTCCTGAACAAGACTAGTGACAACCTTCTGCAAATGTCTTGATAGAGTAGGAGGAAAGAAGGACACTCTATAAATAAACTTATATGATAAGTTAAAAAAAAAAAAAGCCAGGCTAGATATATTCACCAAGAGAAACTTTGAAGATTTACTCACACTGAGCCTATTTTTGTATGTCAGTGTAGGCAAGCAAGATTCTTCTTTTCATCTAAATAGAACCAGAGTATTTTTAAACGCAGGAGATTCATTCCCTCAGTGCTCATCGAAACACGGCAGCTGGGGACGGAGCCGGGGTGTGGGGGGAGGGCTCCGTGTGGAACCAAACCCCTTTCCAAGGGGAACAGATGGTTTTCCCTGTGGTGGCTGCAGCCGACGGCCGCGGGGTGAGGAGGGTTCCTGGGTGCCCAGGGCCAGGCCGAGGCCCTCGGAAGTTCCAGCCRTCGTTCGCGTGATTCTCTCCCTGCTCCAAGAGAGGTTACGGAGTCACACATCCCGAAGGAGAAATCCAAGGCTTTGAGGGAAATTAAAGAAAGCAGAATTTGGCATTAGCACACAAGAACTGGTATGGATTTGCCACTAAGAGGAAAATCCTTTGGTAAAACTGCGATTGGGCAGGTTTGGAAATCCAGAATGGTGGCTCTTGCACGTCCCCATTGATTTCAGGATGACTCCGAATTTTCACTGGCTGGGAATCCATTTATTTTCCCTTAAAGGCACAGCTCGGAGTCTGGAAGGGAGGATTAGTGTCTAACACTGGGTTTGGTGCGGATTCACCTCCCAGTTTCGAGGAACTCAGCTTGTGTGTCTCAGCTCACTTCTCTGTAATATGCACTTTGGGACCTAGTTCATCAGTCCTGACAAATTCACCACGATAAATCCTTATAGGATCCCAGCACAGTCAAGGGCAGAACATAATTTGCCCAGTAAACCTAAACACAGGGTAAAGAATTAATAAAATATCCACAGAAGAGGAAAAAAACCGAACACATCAACAAGAACTCTTCCTGACTCAGAACCTAGAAGCTTTCCCAATTCCATGTACAGCACTAGAGAACAGTAAGACACAATGGAGAACAATCAAATCCATGTTTGGCAAATTCTGGACCTGAGACACTGCTTGCCTTTTGTACACTGTGCTCTTTGGGAAATAAACCCTCCTGAAAAATAGGGAGAGGGCAGATAAAAAAAAAAATCAGTGAGGAAAAATGCTATTGAAAATATGCTTTGTTTCGTAGCTAGGTTCTTACAGAGTTCTCATCTCTGCAACTTCCAGAAGTGCATTAAGCTGCATAATTAGCATCTGTCACATGAAGCTTTTTCCTTCCCTCTTCCTCTCCCTAGAGGGAAACTGCATGAAGAAATTTTAATATAAATTTTAGTATCTACTCTGTGCAGTGCAATCATATTAGGAAAGCTACCGGCAAGTCAGTTTGTGCTCAATCTGAGGTTTATCTTTGTGTAATAGAAACTTTACCAGTTAAAAAAAATGCTGCTGATCCAATTTAAAAATTAACTGGTCTCTTGGAAAGACAACAGGGGTGGGGGAGAGATGGTCCCCATTGCATCAGATTTAAACCAATGGAATTGTCAGGAACTGGGCAGTTAAAGCCAGTCACTCATCCTGGTATTGTATCCCTACACYCTCACATGGAAACATCCAGGCAAAAGGAGTAAGGGATGGGTGATTTTCCCTTCTAGTCAAAAGTACTTCTTTTGAAAGGAATATTTATATTTTTAAAACTGAAGTAGGAGTTCATGTTGCTTTTTCATTCACATTAGAAGATACTCCACTGTTGAATATAAAAGTCAATGGACTACAGCATCTCCTGGTAAATCTCTGTGGGCAAAAGATGTTACCTTTTAGAAATAAAGATTAAATAGAAATAAATGCAGCTTAACAACAGCAACATGAAAAACAATTCTATTTTTCAGCCTGTGTATTCCATTCAGACTCTCTCCTAATTTTTGGAAGTATTTATTTTCTACTTAATTATTCCAAGAAAATTGAGATTATAGGATTGAACATATTGCCAACAACCTGAGGTATGAAGTGCAGACAAAGTRCTTAAACTTCAGCTACAGAGGTGGTAATTATTGTAATTGGTCCATGTGAGGCAAATATATCAAGTAGYGTAGAGTTCAAACTCGTGCCAGTCAGTCTCCAGTTGGCACCAACAGTTCTGTCAGGAGGATACAGAGGTCTCAGCAGGACTTATTACTGGCAACTGTTCAACAGTTCTCTTCTCCAAATGGTTTCAAGGGGATTTGGGTGGGAAGAAAGATAATTTTTGACAAATTAAACTACCTAAAAATGGCGAGATGCCCAGAGCCACCTAGTTTGCCTTAGTCACTACTACCAAACCATTTTAAAAGAGAAGATTAAAAATATCATTGCTGGGAAAATTGCCTACCTGGCTTTAACAACACAATCAGATCCCTGCAAAATTCCCCAAGCATGTGTTGTACACCATACTACAAGTGTGTGTAAAATACATCCAGAGTAAAAGGCAGAGCAGAATATTCACTCACTGTGTTTCTCAGAAAACAAACCACCTCAAGTTACCAGAATACAAGTATCCCTAGAAGGACATGTTCTATAGTTTAAAGAAATGAGAAAACAGCTTAATTTTTAATAAAAATTTACAAAGATTAAGAGGACTSTTTATGCCCCAGTAGTATTTGTCTCACAGCATTTGTAAGGTGCCCATAACTGTGGTGTAAACCAGAGTTTAGCTTTGCACTGTGAGCTTTCACAGGAGCCTCTGCCCTGTGCCAGATTGATGTCCAGCTGCTTTGTTTAGATCTTGCTAAAATGCCTTTTTCAAACGGAGAATATGTCACTTCTAGCAGAGATCTCCAAGAGAAGATTTGAGTTTAATGCACAGCAATAAAAAGAGGAATATGAGAATTCTTGCTCTCTTTAGTGTCAGCTTTGGTTAAGACGTATGAATGCACATGAATAGTCTTGTCAGAATCTCTGGGGCTACTGACATTCAAGATCTAACATATKATTACTTCTGACCAGAACATTAGCTGCTGTGCAGGAAGGAGAAGGGAAAGAGGAGAAAGGGAAAAAGATAGGACCACTCCCTAATCACACAGAAATTGTTATGTATTTCTCTGGCTGGAAATCTCCGAACAGAACTTTTCTGCTGTGAAAATACAATGCTTATGTTCTCCAATCTGAGAGGAAGGATTGTGCAGACTCTTTAAAATCTGCAGCAGGAAAAACAACAAAAAAAAGCATCATTTAATGCCTGATCTTGCTCATTTTACTCACGGAAAGGATCCTAATTAACCTATAAATAAAGACTGTACAACCAAGGATTACATCTTTGTAAAGGACATGTGCTAAGAAAGGTTTCAGCATTTCGAGCTGCTGACTTTAATTTTCACTTTGAGAGTTTCTTTGAATCACTGATTTCAGATACAAATAAGCTAATTAAAGAATTTAATTAAAATAAGGTAATTTTAATTCCAGTATGACAGTATATGACAAATGACATATGACAGTATATATCAAATCTGGATACCACTACAATGGAAAGGTTTGTTCACCAGAAGCAAAAATCTCACAATGTCCTCCTGGCTGAATGCAGAGAAAACATATTTCAGATATGTTTTGTTGTTATTCATAGTTCATTGCTAAATAAACTGTAATTATTCAAAAGCACTGAAATTAATTTAATCAGTCTATTTGTGATCTGAAATTTGAGCTGAAGGAGTACCTTTCACTTACAGTGCAACCAAAGGGAAGATCCTGCCCTTTGTGACTGGAACCACCTTTAGTCTCCATTCAGGAGCTCCAGCACGCCAGACAAAGGCCTGGATTTGTTTGGAGCAATAAATGATAGCAGACCTTTACATGTTTGAAGTGCAACAGATGGTCCTCCAAGGAGAACATAATGACTGGCAGACAGTACTTCGTTAGAGTGGCTTGGAATGTCTTCAGCAATTACACAGGGAGTGTTCTGGGGGGAAGCCCTGTCATCTCTGTGATTCTTCTCATGTAAATAGCTGCGATTTCCTTGTTTAGATGCTAAAAAATTGTATCTTCTAAAACCCAGCAGGCCAGGCAGTGAACTGGGAAAGGAAGCACCTTTGGCTCTCCCAAGACTACTCAAGATGAGGCTCCACCTGAGAAGAGAGATGTAAGTAGAAAAAAAATTAAATCAACGTTAAGAGGAAAGATCTTTGGGCACATAACTGTAAAACTATTAATGCATAGCCAAGTATTCCATAGAAATGTAATACTTGGGAAAAAGCCAAGGTTTAACACAAAGTCCATCAGACTTTTAGAAATTGGGAGGTCTATAGATACAAAAGGCAGAATATCAATGGAAAAAAACCCAAAAGACTTAAATTACTGAATAACAACCTCCTTCCTTTGGGAAATTGGTGATTTTTGAGGAGTCCTCCTCCACATGAAACACTGTGGCTGCAGTTCTTCAAGGCAGGGTAAAGGGAGCTTTTTTGAGGCCTTCTGAGGTCCATTTTCACAGACAAGCTATTTCACAAGCCAGCAGTGAAGAATTATAATTTTAAAAAGAGAGTAATAAAATGCTGATCTTTAATACTTGTATATGTAGCTTAGAACAATTTAACTTCCATCTCTCCCTCCCATCCCTGTGATCCCAGAATGAGTCTGTTCTGTTATAAAAACCTTCCCCACCAAATTCACCCCGAGTAAAATTTTATGTGGTAACATAACCACAACAAAAATGTGTCCTTTAACAATGTAACTTAAATGTTGATGGAATCATAACTGCATTACTCCCTCTCCAATTAGCAGCAGCATTCTTTATGTTTGCTTACGAAGCGTGAACTGTTCGCTTGTCACTACAAAGACCTTCTGTGGAGGACTTAAAAAAACAGCCCCAGCAATTAAAATGACAACAACAGAGGTGGATTGGTCACATTATGACACAAAATATCCAGCTGTTTCTTTCCAGCAAAAGGATACACCAACCAGATGAAATATTATGACCAAATTTTGACAGGTTCGGTGATGCTGGTGGATATTCTGGCAAAAATATGGATTTCCAAGAAAGCAGTAGACTAATATGAAACCCCACAGATCGATTTTTTCCACATGGTCAGTATTGTCATTCAACCTTTTTATCCATACAAATTCCCCCTTTTTTTTCTGCTAGAACTAGAGATACTCAATTTGGTGAGAGATTCTCTAAAAATAAGAAAAATTTGGGGGTTTGTCCTCGAAAATAACAAGGCAAAAAGTGATAGGGTTAGAACTAGTAAATCAGATTTTAAACTTACTTTGGTTGTGTTCAAAACATTCTGAGTTTATTATGACCATAAGTCTCATTAAAACCAGACAATTATTTATAAAACAAGAACCTCTGTTACAATCACATCTTGTCTGCTGCTGGTTCCTGCCTGTTCTGCTTCCCAATAGTAATAAGATGGGAAGTTATTTGTAATACACGTAGGGAATTCAAAAAATTATKTAAAACATTTATTTAAATAATAACAAAGTCTGAAAAGTAAATGTTTTGGGTTAGCTTTTCCTAGTTAGGATTATAGGCACTGAAAATATATATACACATATAAAAATAGGGATATAGATATCTTGAAGTGATAAGGTAGCTTTGATTTCTAATACAGCAAGAAAGACAGGGAGAAAATAACTGACACACACAGAACCAGCCACTCAAGGGGGAAAAAAGCCCAAACACTGTCTATAGAATCCACCTACAGATATGTCCTTGGAGAAAAACTGATGAGAAAATTATCAGGAAGATTTTCATTGCTGTTTCCTTTCTGGAAGTTTTTGCCTCTCATAATGGCACAGCCATGGCAAGTGATATGTATCAGAATTCATCCATGCAGGATATTTTGCACATCAAATTGATTATCCATGACTTCTTAGGCAAACACAGGAATGCGGGAAACATGTCAGCTGTTATATATAGAATATATGGGCATTTCACTCCTTACTTTACATTTAGAAAGAGCAGCAGATAATGAGCTCAACCATTACCTTGAGAATAAATTTCATTTCCAAGTTCAGAAGTATCTCTGGATTCTCATCTGTTTTGTGAACCAGAACTTACAGGTAGCTCATAACATTTGTCTTCTGAGCTGTGTTTGTCTCCAGAGTAATTGTCATAAGTGGGCAAAGATTTTAATGTCCTCATCTTCATGCTTTCAACCATGATGACCTTACAGACTCAAAGCAATCACTGCAAAATACAGAGGACAAAGAAAAAAAATTAAGAAAATAAACCCCCTGTCTTTTTCCTTCCCCAGATTCCCAGAATTCATCTTCAGATTCGTGCCTGTAGCAAAAAAAAAGAAAAGAAAAATCAGACTCTAATATTACCCTTCTGTATATTTCATCTGATATAATTGCTTGACAACAAACATCTCTTCCTCTGCAAGTATTCTGTAGTGAATTTATTCACATCAGGAAAAACACATCAGAAAGGTGTCTACTTTTGAAGTTTCTAAATCAGACACCAGTGACAAACAAAACAGAGCGACAGAATAGGCAAGACACAACCTGGAACCATTCTGGGGACACACACATCATCTTTTTCATCAACAGCCACAAGAAATATTAGACAGCCAAAAGTTTTGAGATCAGCAGGTTTTGACAAGCCAGTAATTAATCCTGACTAATAATAATAATAATAATAATAATAATAATGTGTGTTTGAGCCATATGTCATAAACATAATTATTTTTTGCAGATGTTTGCTATTTAATGCAATGGAAACTGTTCCATTCTACAGTGTGGCCAAGTGGTATCAGACAACATTTTTATTAAGACACCAAGCATAAGATGTTCAATCTCCAAAGGTGAATTCCTCAACATTTGGCTGATAAAGYCATTTGAGATTCTGTAAAATATATATCATACAATAATTACATTTCATTTTATAGTTTACAAAAATCTGTTAATGAAACTACAGAAGCTTGGCATGCATTCTTTATTTTCAAAGAATAACACTGATCCATGAAAACAGTCTGATTTAAATCACTGTTACTGCTGGCAGATGAAAATTACTGGATAAAGAAAACAGTGTCTTATTGGAATGTACTGGAAACACAGAAATCAAAGCCACAGCTTTGAGTTACTCTTACTACTTAGATACTCAAATCTGACCAGGCTTTAGGTACTAGAAATGCCATCTGCTTTCAGACACATTGGCCTTGCTGTTGGCAGAAATCTTGCAGCATTCTACAGTGAAATCAAAACAAGTCCAAATCTGAAAGACTTGTAAAATTGGCCCCTGAATGACTGCAAAATGCAAGTAAAGCATTAAGTTGCAACCAGAATGCAGAAGTGGAGGTGGAGTTCCAGGTGGAAGTTCAATTAAATCCCTTTGTGTGAAGCGAGTGACCACTACTCAATATTGCATTTGGCACCAGACTTCAGAACTCGAAGAGCAGAAAACCAGGAAGAAGGCAAAACTTGTGCTGGAAAGATCTAAAAGATTCAGTGAGGGAACTTGGTGAGAAGTGCCCTTCCTCTCCATGCAGACACTGCACAGCCCAGGCAACTGCAGTGAACAAATCAAAGGCAAGAAAACACAGCATATGGATCCCAAACCCACAAACTTCTGGAATACAGCATCTGGAAGCACAACAGAGAATAAAACCTCCTCCTGTCAGGTAGAGCAGAGCCTGTGTCAACAAGAATCACACACTCACACTGTTGCTCAACAGATGTACTTGAACTAGAGATAAGGTACTCCAAAACCCATGGAAGTTATGTGCAAAAGGTGTTGCCTCCTGTGCCTCTGTCAGTGCAGGGAAGGGAACACCAGGCAGGATTCAAACACCTAATTCTGCAGTAAGTGAGAAAAAATGAGCCAAAGAATTCTTGTCAATACACAATCACCCAGTGCAGGAGATGGGAGGACAACTTTATAAAGCACCAGCACAGAGAGAGCCAATACATTTATAAATTAGCATACAGTAAGGACACTTACCACTGGAGAAAACTGTAAGGAAATCTCTCTCCTGAGGAAGGCTTTAAGACTATTTTCCTTTTTTCCAATCTAATCACCAGTGAAGTCTCATAAATGAATATTCTCTTGCAGACAAAGTGGTTGTCTTCACCTCTTGGCAGCTGCAGTAAGAAGTGCCTTACAAAACATATCCTGCAAGTAGGTTTTACTCCTGTGAGTAATCTCCTCAAAGAGTGAGGAGCTAAAATCACTTGCACAATCATGTTTCATAACTGTTCCTAGTCTAGTGGTATTGGTTCTTCCCAAGTACAAAAAATGCACAAACTTTTCTCCCTCTTTTACTAAGAGGGGAAAAAAAATCTGCTTGTCCTTGGATACATAGAGAGTTTGGAGGAGCTCCAAACAATGGAGCACTGTGTGCCCCACTCATCACACAGACGCTGAAGAAAGAGTGTGGCAAAGAATGCACAAAGTATGTAATTACTGTTTCACAAGATAATTCCATTATTAATACATCCCCAAAGATAGCAGGCACAGTACTGCAGTTTAATTAGATGGTAACTGGAGGGGGTTTGAATTTATGAGGTAATAAATATATTTTGGACTAATAAACTCCAAGGCTGAAGTGTTTATTAATCTAGAATATAAAGATTACATAGTTGATAGGAGACAACCTCAGGTTGTGCTGAGATGCCTGTTGTTTATATATTTCAAAATTAATATTTTCCTCCTTTTGGGAGCTAGATCAGAAAGCCAAGATTGCTGTGGATGGTATTGAAAAATGCTAGAAACTGTCCAACAATTCTGTGTTCTCAAAGGCAAAGGCTATTTAAGTCTCTGCAGATAGTGTGGTTTTAAAGTTTCACCTTTTAATCGATTTGTCACCTCCTAAACTATTAAGTACTGCAAATAAGCTGCCTTCTGATGCTGTCAATGCCTCATTCTGATGGTAAAAATCACAGATTCCCTTGTAGACTACCCAGAGCCATTACAAGACTAACAGATCTCTCCTCTGTTCCCCCCAAATAATCAATTCCATCTCTGTTTTCCTGCTTTTGGATTCACCTGGAAGACCATACCACGGCCACAAGAACAAGAACATCAATTTCAGTGTCTCATTGAATTTTTTCTTTCCTGAACTTGGCTGTATAAACTTTTTGCCTAGTACAGCACATTAAGGATTTGGAAACCAACCGTCGTGAGGATTTATATCCCAAACAGCTGTGCCAAGAAGTCAGAGGCATCAAATGGTCTAATCTATTAACTTGTCCTCAGGTAGTTCCAACTAGAGCTTTATAAATTACCACAGACTTCAGTCCATTTAAACTACATTTCTGTTATTTGGAAGTGCCACTGCCCAACTCAGGCAAGACAGAAGACCAGATTTGGTCCAGGAAAAAATGGGCATTATTGAAGTCAAAGACCCGGTTGCTTAAGCCAAAGCTAAATTTAGGCCCGAGGGAACTGCAGAGAAAGAAAAAGAAGAAACACGAGGAGAAACAGCTTGTGGGACCTGCAGGTGAATGAAGACTGACAAGTGCAATGGAACTGTGTCCACACCTGGCTGAGTGATGGCTGCTGGACAAAACCAGGGAAATCCTGGAGGTGCCAAAGGAACCACRGCACACTGGGGCAGGAGCAAGGAGAGGAGGAACGAGGCGAGAAACACCACAGCTTAGATTTATTGGTAAGCAAAAATCCTGCTTTTCTGAGCCAGTCCATGGTGGGTGCCAGCAGTAAGAAAGTTGCATTACTGAGGGCTGTAAAGATTTGAAGATATTTAGGAAAATATTTATTAAGGAGCTTAGGTGATCCAAATATAACTGGCCATGTGTTCCAGGGTGGTTCCACAGGTTCAGGGCAAAACCCTCAACACTGACTCTTGGAAAGACTCTGCAGATAAATCATGAAAGATGACAAAGAACCATTTCCACAGCTCCTGTTTTTTCATTCTCAGGCTTATACACTCTCACCAACTGAAACAAGTCACAGAACCAACTTTCCAATATTAAATCTCCAGGCAGTATGTTATTCATACAGCTTATGGAGATGTCTTTACCCTCTGGAAAAACAAAGTTTAAGAAAAATGGCTCTATCTTTGGGGAACAGTTTAAGTCTCAGGATAACTACATTAGGAAATCTAACTCTATTACTTTGTATCTTACATTTTATTACTAGATTGGTAATAGGAAATTACCAAATAAAATTGGTATTTTACTTGGTAATTTTTTTCCATGGGCCTCGTCTAATATGAAAGATGGTGATCATCAAATTTATTCAAGTTTTCCTGTCAACAACATCATTAACCAAATCCCTCAATTTCAAAGTAAATAAAAGCATCTGGGCTTCTCGCACAGCAAGACTGACTTGCATATTTAAGCCTCATATATAGATGAATCTGCACTGGACCAAATTTGCATATTAATGAAGGACTAATTGCTCTTTGCAGTCAATTTTATGCAGATGAATTTACTCCTCTCAGTACAATTTTCATAATGCTCAGAAAGAACCAAAAAATGTAAAACTTTTTAAAAGTACACAAATGTTAGACAATCAAGGAAGAAATATCATAATGACTTCCAACAGCTTTACATTAAATTGTATATAATTCATCTTTTATACTGTTGCTTTATTTTAACAGCCTCCCACAAAGAACAGAACAATCCATGGAATAACTTCAGCCTATTCCCCCTCCTTGGTCTCAGATTTTAACAGCTTGTAATAACCCATTATATGATCCAGTTTCCAGCTGGAAGGATGGAGCCTGAATTTTTAGAAGTTAAATTTGCTAAACAGGAATTTATTTTCTCCCAGTCATGCTCATGCCACAGGACAGTTAGGACATAGTTCATCCCACACATTTTTAAGGTAGTTTCTATTCAGTTTTGCACTATGAAGGAAAAAAGGCCCAAATCCCTGTTCAGTGTCTCCTGAGCTAAGGTACAAAATACCAAAAAAAGGACAGGAAAGTTCATGGGAAAGAAAAACATCAACAAATGGTGAGGGAAAATGGTAATGTTAGGGGGGAAAGGGGAAAAGATACATATGGAAGTGGATGAGGAAAGAATGTAGAAATGGAAGGAGAGAAAAATGATGCTGTGATGTGTATATTCAGGTCTGGCTAAAAAGAAGAGAACTGAAGGATTTGGGAGAAAGTTCAAGGCAAAGTAAACAAATAAAGGAAAAAATGCAGCCACAAATGTACCCACAAAAAAAGAGAAAGAACAGGAAAGATAATGAAATAAGAAATAAAGTGGGAATCAGAGAACACATGATACATAAAGAAACAGATAAAAGAAGATACAAAAATTACAGTTTTTCCTAATTCTGCGAGAACAGAAGGGCAGAGTTAGAGGGAATGCATCAGGAATCTGAATTTGCATGTATAGCCTTGCTCTTGCCAAAGAAAAAAGCCTTATTTTAACTGTGAAGACTGATAACCATAATATTTATATGTATCATAAGATCAGTTACAGAAGACCATTTTAATCAAAAAACGAATAGCATAAAAGAAAGTTACATCTTTAAATGACTTTGAGGCCTTTTGTAGAAGGAACTTGGGAATACAGTTCCCATTCCCCACATCTGCCATATCTTTGCAGTTTTTGCCCTTCTTTACAGATTTTGCTGCTTTAAAATCTCCTTTTTGAGGCACAGAGTATTCACACAGATATATGATGGTTTTACAGTGAGACCAAGAGATCTTTTGAGTTTTTACTCTATTTCTTTTCTAACAATTCCTACCATCCTGGAACCACAACTTCCTGGACCACAGAGCATTGAGCTTACAGATCTCCTATGATCCCACAATTTAATCCCTGAGAATGAATAGTTTATAAAAAATATTTCATGATCAAAATAGAATAGTCTTCAGAATGAACATCTTTTGACTGAGCTGTGGAGTCCTTCCCAAAGAATCAGAAATGCTCCTGAGCCTGCAGTGGAAGGTGGAGGGAGCACAGAAAATCTGCCAGGAGGTCACTGCCATCTCTCCTCTTGGCCTTCCCAACCTTGATGACAGAAGCCACAACATCTGGAGGATTTGTCAGGGATGCACTCCCTCCTCCATGAGCAATAAAGGCAATGGTTGGATCGAGGCAAAATCCAGCCATTGCATGAAGAAAAAGGGGGAAAAAAAGGCTTTAGGGCAGAGGAGTTGGCAGAAAATATCAAACCAAGGTGAAGAACAGGGAGAATGACAAGAGGCTTTCACCAGCACTCAGAAAAAGAACAGACCACAGAACAAAGACAAATAGAGTTATAAAATAATAACAGTAATAATTGGAAAAGAATGAAAAATACTCCACCAGGAAAATACTGGAATGCTACTGCTGAAGAATTCTCACCGAGGAAACAGGGCTTAGTTCAGCCGCTCAGCCTGGAGGATTTGGCTTTTAAAAGTTATTTGAAAACAAATTACAGTTGTTTGTGTACTTTGAATTTTGGATTATTAATTCAAAATGTTTCCCTATTTTGCTCATAGAGAAGAAGGAAGGGAAATGTATCTCCTTTATAATTTCTGTACATATCATTTGAAAACCAGCTCTGGGCACCCCCCCCTTTTTCCCAAAAAATGTCTGCTTCAAGTGATTAATGCTGTGTGAATGTAAACAAAGATAATTATTCAAACAAGAACAAGATGTTCCACCCAAAATGATTAGATTTTCAGTGGCTGAGATGTCTACTTCTAATCTTCAAGAAAGGTTAACCTGACCAGATTTAATTAACCACTTACTACAATAATAAAGATGAATAAATAATGGGTGAGAAAGCCCACACAGACAACACTGAGCCCAAACAAATACCCCCAGCAAGCACAAGATCTGGGCTGTTATCAAATGATTACACTGATGTAAGAATTCTCAAGTTTTTATATTCACTAGGCATGGTTTTGCACTTGTCTACATGGAAACTGATTAATACATGGTTTTAATTATTATTAAACACAAGAAACCACATTCCTAAAACTCAATGAGAAAATTAACCCGATTATATTTCTTAACACTGCGCTTCAAATTCGTAGATGAAATCAGCTGGTTCGGACAGATTATTTGAGGACTACAGTGAAATAAGTTACTATTTTCTCACATAGAAATATATATATATATAAAAGGAGATACCAGGCATTTTCAAGACTGAGTCACTATTTTCAGTGAAAAAAAAATAGTCTTACTCTGGAATATTCCCTAGTAATGAAACTAAAGCTTTCTATTACAATAACAAAATAATTTGATGGTTTTAAATGTTATATATTGGGAATACTGCAAAATATTTTATATTTCAGAGAACATTAGGAAAGGTTATTGGCCTTGTATCTCTGGATAATGTGTACAGCACTCGCTGGCTGAGGCAGGCTGTGCTCACAGTGTTACCAAAAAATGGGTATTAAAGAGGAGCACTGGGCATCAGCCCTTCCATTTTCTTTCAGTGAAGTTTAAACATCCCTTAAAATAAACAATTCAGTGCAAACCAACAGATCTGCTATTGATTCATTCTGTTCATAAAAAGTAACAACATCGTGGTAAATTCAATCTAGTCAATGAGAAGTTTATGAGCCTAAATATATCAAAAGGGCAATGAAAGCTAATATATAGTGATTAAATAACAATCTGTGAGGAAAAGACACCCAACTTTCAATTCCAGGATAGTGGAACCACACTCTGATGAAAAATGGGGTTTGAATTCTTTCACAGGACTCTGCAGCCATTTGCCCTTTTTAACAGCCTGGAAGTTCACAAGGCAAGATTAACTTATAATTTAACTGAAGTGGATCTCAAATACAGTTTTTTGATTAAAATCTACATTTCTGTGCCTCCTGGCAGTGCCAATATTGCTGGAACAGGACATCAGCTGCAACGCCAGCGATTCAGGAATGCACTGCCATAAACTGTAAATCAGCTTTGTCCTACTTTAATATTGGTTTAACAATAAAAAAAGAACTTTGATGTTTAATATTTAAATAGTATAATTATTCCTTTAGAACTGAGTCCAGAAGGACCCTTCATGGGTACACAATGTGAAACAACAATGAAGAGAATGTGGTTTTGCTCCACGAGGAGGCTTTGATTTGTAGGACCCAGTTGAAAGGTACAATTTGTGTGTGCTGAGGAGCAGGGGAAGTGCTCTCCCACGGTGCCACATGATGCCAGTGGATCCATGGGCAAAACTGAACAACAAAGCTTCAATACTGTCAAAGTAGGGAACTGTGAACAACATTCATGACAGGAATTGTCCCCAGCTGGCCATGCTGGTGCCTTGCTTTGGAAACTCAGACACAAGGGTGGCTTTCTCCAGCACTGAGGTCAAGATTTGAGCAAGTAGCACCTCCCTTGCCATTTTCCCCTCCCTTCCTAGCTTTTGTCACTTCAGGACGAGTGAACACAGAAAAATGTAGATTTTTGGGAGGAACACCTTAATAATGAGCTAAATACTGTCCCTGAAGAGTGAAGGAGGAATGTTCAGATGCCATAATTTTTCTCTTTTCGGGGGAGGTTAGAGAGGAAGTCCTGCACCTGCACTGCGCCCAGGGAGTGCAGGATGATTCTGACTGCAACTGCCCAGCTTTGCCAACCTTGAGGCCTCTGTTATGCCCAGAGAGTGGACGGACACGTTTGTCTAGACAGATGAGGATGTGTGGATTACATGGATTACACGGATGGAGCACACATATGCAGGCACTTGTAAGTAACAAAAGCACAGAGCTATTTACTACCTCACACAGATGGATAAGTCCACTTTGGAGATCTCTGCAGACTTGTGAAATCAGGATGACGTGTCTGGAATTCTTCCTCTCCTCTCCACTGCTGAAGTAACTCAGGCAAATGCATGTTGGCAGCTCCTTTAAAGACTGCAATTTACCCATTTTACATAATAACTTTCAGCTGCATTAAACACAAACACACACAAAAACCAGGTAGCACAAACACTGAAGTCTAAATTTGGATTGCTCACAGGGAAAATACACAAAGTCTGAATAATTTTGCAATTAAATCAGAAGCAATCTAAAATAATTTTTACACTAAGTTGGACTGTCCATGGGACACATCAGTCTTTTAGGAGCAATGTCTGCACCCGGAGGGAAGTTGTAGGAGCAAAGTTCTGCACTTCCTGAGGCAACTGAGGAATGGCAAATAGATCAAGACAGCTCTAGACCTTCTGGTTCCTACCAAATCCAGAAAAATCCAGTCTCCTGGGGTATGGTAAGCCCCTTCTCAGAACAGCCCTGCCAAATACAAAGTGCAAGCCTTCTGTATTAAAGGATCCTCTTATTCCATAGCTCCTCCTGAGAGTTTACCCCAACCCTGAGTGCATGGCTGTCTCACTCCTTGTGTATTAATTTATTTGTTGCTGGGCATAAGAAAACCTTAAATCATAACTCTCCAAAATACCAAACGAATCTAATCTATTTCCAATCAAAATTTAAATTAACTCTTTTACTTCAGCATTGCATTTCATCATCATGAATTACTTGGAGGAATACACAATACAGAAGCTCTACAGAACAACAGAATGTAAAAATATTTACTTTGAAACTTTCATTTATTTTTCTCAAAATTGTTACAAAAATGTACAGACATGGTAACAGAATTATGAGGTGACAGAAGAGAATGGACCAGATCCTTGTGAATCAACTCCATTTTACCAGGCACATAAAACTAAACTGGCCTCGGCTTGCTGTAACTGATATATCTCAAAAATGAATGTTAGACATAAAATAAATTTGGCTCTCCTGCCTTTTTGCTATTTCATGGGGGTTTTTTTGCCATTATTCCCTTTCTGAATTTTCAAAGTATTCCTTAATGCTCTTTTCTTTCAGAAGGAAATGTAAGTCTCTCAAAATAATATTTACAAGCTCAGCTGCAATCTCCTCCATGGCAATTCACTCTGGCTGTTTGTTGCTCTTTGTGAGGCATAGTTCTGCTTGAGTTCTCCACAGAGAAGAAAACAACTCTGTTTTCCTGATATCCTTCATATTCAAATTATTGAAGTGCAGAGGGGAGGAATGTATTAGATAAGGGCATGGGGAATGTGTAATTCATACCTGGCTGCCTTGATGAGCTCACTGGTAACTGATAAAGCTGTGAGTGTTAAAATAACTTTAATGAGAAATGATATTGACCTAAATCCAGTGCTATCAGCACTACTACATTTAAAATAAATGAATTTTAAAAAAATTTAACTTGCACTTCAGCAGTGTCCACTGACAAATATTTTAGTTTGATATCTACCTCTGATTTCCATTAAAATACCTTTAGATCACTACTTAGATGAGAATATCAAAAGCAATTTCCATCTTAGTTTCCTATAGTCCTATAACTTTTATGCTCTTATGATTAATTAACAGCAATTCCAACTTCTTTCCTCTTCGTAACTAATTCAAAGACAGATGTAACACATATTTTTTGCTACCTCCTCTCTAACTGATAACATTGTTTCTGTGCAACCTTACAGAAAGTTTCCAGCTGCAAACAACAGTGTCCAGTGCAGAGGGTGTGTTTTTCCTAGTTATTGCTCACACAGAACCAGATACAATTCTTGCTTTCCCAACCCCATGCCTACCTTGCCATAGGAAGTGTCACCCACCACAGGGGCTGGGGCTGTGGATGATAGCACCAGGTCACCTTGAGTGGGAAATCAGCAACATCCAGACCATCAGAGCTCAAAGAATCCCACATTTCCTTCCGGCACCTTTTGAAACACAACACACAAACCTCCCTCCAAACACTCACCAATTTGTTCTGAAGCCATTACAGCTCCCTCAATCACACCCCTGTGCAGCAGCATGGCTGGAAGAAACTCAAACTATAAAGTAACTCTCATGATTCAGATGAACTATCAATAATCATCTATTTTTAAGTGCAGCATCCTATAAATCCTCCTAATTAGTAAACTAGATGTCTTCTTTTTAGCAAACAATCCCCAGCCTCCCTCCTTATTTATTTCCCTGAATTCAATTATGTTTGCACCTGCTGGCCCAATCACCTAAATGACAGATTCTGAATGGAAGGGAGAAGCTGGGCCATAAACAATAATTTCATTATAGTTCAATTTAAAGTATTTGCCTGCACCTATTTTCTCTGCTTTATGAAGAATGTTGATGCTATTTCCTCCTCTGTGGCTCTGCTCTCGTGTCAGGAGATGCAGCAGCAAGAATTTTGCACTGCTCCCGATCTATCCTTCACTGCTGATTCCACAGGAATCAAAGCTGAGATTTTCCTGGAGAGGGAGGACCATTAGAATAAAGAGAGAAGGAGTGATTTCCAAGTCTGGACTAAAAAATTGATAAAGGTCCAAAAAATTTAGTTGGTTGCTGAAAAGGACTCTTTGTAAAATAAAGGTTAGGAAAGATTTCTTTAGAATATAAAAACAACAGAACTACTTTTGCCATGAGATGACCTGGAGGAGGCTGTATTCCTGATGGTATTTACCTACCACGGGACTTTAAAATCTATCTACTCCCTAAACCCAACGATTTACTTTTCCAAAAATGTAAATGAATTAAATCCAGTCTCTGGATGAAAAATCCTGAATGAAATCCTGAAAATTTCAGAATGAAATCTAAGCCATTCTCTGCCTTGAAGGTTTAAACAACATAGAGATGTATGTCTATGAAGCTGTGGAAGCACACAGGCTGATCCCAGAGGAGCAGAAGGAGAGATTGGAGACTGAAAACTGTTTTGGTCCATTTTGTTCTTGAGTGGAAGCTCAACAACATCCAAACCATCACAGGTCAACAGTTCAGGTGTTCAAAGAAACCAACATTTCCTTCCATTACCTCTTGAAACACAAAATACCTTCAAAAGCTCACTGATCTGTTCTGAAGCTGTTACACCTTGAATGTTAAGTCAATATTGGGTAAAATGATTAATTTACCACATTTATCTCACAATAAATAGTAATTTGGGTGAGTGTGTAAAACAGGATTGAGTATAAATTAAAACAGTAACCAAAGGGCAGGCAAACAGCCAGTTAATGCCCTAAGAGATGAGCCCTGGAGAGAGGAACTGTACAGCACTTTTATGTAACATGTGGGAAAACTGTGCAGCATGGGAGTTCTGAATGTTAATTCTGCAGCTGTACTAAATCCAGTGTGTCAGACTCTGTCTGCAAGCAAACCAGCTTTAAGGAAGCACATTTTTTACTGCAGCATTGGAGGCTGAAAAGTGGTTAAGTTCACCAGAAGGGAGTTTATATATGAGTCTAAGATGAATTCCAATATTCCTTCAGCAGTGTTTCACTTCAGAAAGAGTTCTCGGTTAGGTAATAAGTACTTTTGTAAGTATTCTGCCATTAATTCTTGCTATAAATGAACAAAAGCACAGTATGAGCTAGAACTCTTCAATTAAGATAATGATTATCATAAACAGATGTTTTAGTCGACAGTTTGAGGGATATGGGTGTGCTGTGATTTAGTTCAGAGATTTCTGTTCAGCTGAAGACTTTAAATAACCTCACCCTCATCTCTAATTGTATCAACCATAAAATCACTATTCTGAGGGACAGAATTGGAGATGTTTCGTTTTGTTTAGTGACATAAAAGTAAACAAACTGCTCAGAACTGGGTTTAAGTGCACCATGCAAGAACAGGGTACATGGCAGTGAGATAACACATGTGTTGCTTAACAAACACTGTGTTATCTCCTTTGAGCAGACACCAAGTACTGGGCCTGTCTCTTACCCAGATGCTGCAGACTAAGGCTGAAGCAGGTTGAAAGTCAATGCCTCAACTTCTAACATACCTAAACCACCGAAAACACCACACAGCCAACTATGACAGAAACAATAAATGCATGGGGGCGGAAATTCTTCCACGGAAATGAAGTGGCACGTTTGGAAACGCGGACTAGTCAGCTATAAGGATCTAAAATTCATCTCTGCATTTCCTCCAAAACCATACAAACTTGGCTACTGTGCTTTGACTTAACTGAAAAAATGGCTACGTTTGTGCTTGCTTTCCAAAAGAAAAATAATTTTCAAAATAAGGAGGAGTAGTCTGGTTTCACTCCAGAAACCTTTACCTTCTGAATTGGTGTCTGCATCCTGATTTTTACAGCCTAATTTTACAGACACATGCAATTACTTTTAAATTTGGCAATACATTTACTCATTTGACCCTTTTAAACAAAAAATCCTTTCCATACTTGTAAAATGTTACAGGCATAATCTAGATAATCTTATTACATGACAAACATGGTCTTACTTGTGGATAACACTTCCTAATAAACTAAAACACCCCTGTTACAACAAAATCTTCTTTTGTTAGAAAAGAAGTAGAAAAAACCTCCCATACCCTTARAGAATTTTAAATATTGTCACCAAGCTAAAAACAGCAAGTAAATATTAACTCCCTGAAGTGCAAAACAAGTTTTATTGACCTGTGAGGTAAATATTGACTGAAATGAAGCAAATATTTATGTGCTGACGTTAATGGGACGAATCCCCTTCACCACAGCAAACAAGATTTTGCCTACTACATTTCTGGGTTTGTATTTATTCTGAAAGGAGATATCTGGAAAAGGAAATATCTGCTTTTTAAAAACAAAACTGTCTTTCCTTAGTGACTAAACTGGATATGCATCCAGAGGGATGGAATATTGTACAACACACAGGTTTAACAAGTTGCTTTCAGACAGAAAACTTGCTTAACTAAAATCTGACCAGATAACAACATCCAAGATCCCAGTTTAACTGATCCTTAAAAAAGCAAATAGAAAGTTAGTCAAGTTCCATTTTATGAGTTATGTTAGAATATTAATTTGGATTTTGAACATAAAATAAATTGCCAGATGTCATACACATGGTGGGATTCTTGGCGCTGTCCTGTGCGGGGCCAGGAGTTCCACTTTGATGATCTCAGAAGGTCCCTTCCAACTCAGGATATTCTATGATTTAACGAGGAAAATAAAGAATAATTAAGGATATAACTATTAGCAGGTACTAGAAATGGAATATAAATTGACAAACTTATCAACTTCCTAGTACATCCACTCATGTTTACATACATGAGAATCCATTGTTCAATTGAACGATTCACACAGGGATCAACACATTCAGATTAACACATTAGATTGGAAAAACCTTAATTTTGAGAAACTTCAAAGATTCTATTGAAAATTCTGGCACCTTTAAGGACACCCATTAGAGAAGACAAACGTCACGATCATTACATCTTCTGACCTAAATACCTCTGTAATGGTATTACAGCAGCAATTAACACACCCCTTCTAAAATTCTKTAAGAGCTGATCATTTTTTGAGTCACACTATTTAACAGATCCTCCAATGTCACTACAAGAAAAGATGAGTTCAGGAAACAGCTTCTCCCCTTAGTTCTAATGACCACGGGAATCGCTGCTTCCTGCGGATAAAGACAGAGGCTGAGCACCCTCCTGCGCAGGGAGCCAAAACTGCAGCTGCCCTTTGTGGCTCCGCTGGTTGATTCTCATTCAAGGCTTTATCTTTGCACAAAAAAACCAAGACTCCGGGATCTAATTCAGCAGCTTTGGAACAATTATATGACACCATTGCAGTGGAATTACTCTCAGTTTAGAATGACTTCACAGGAATGAACACGCTGCTGTACACAGAGGGCTTGTAAGATTTCTGGAAACCTCAGGGAACAGGATGATGTCATTGCAATATAAAAATATCTGCTTCGAATTCCTTGCGAGTCTCCTTGACAAAGCTTAGAGGATCAGAGTTCAGCAGCGAAACTCAGCTCCTCTGCCATCACCTCAGGGATGTTTTCGAAACCGGTCTCTGTTCTTCAGTGTCAGATACAGGAGCACAGGAGCTGTTTTCTTGTGCTCGAAATACAAACCGAAGTCAGGGTTGTAGAGTTACAGGAGATAGTTTTAAAAAGATGGGGCTTTCAAAGCTCAGGAAACATTCGAATTTTAAAGGTTATTTGAGCCTCTTGGCAAGACTGCCAAATCTTTCAAACAGTTGAAACTAAACCCTCTTAATTTTGCAGAAGTCAAGCAGTATTTTGGGTGAAATGAAGACAACCAATAAAACCTTTGAATATTCAGGACATTCTGCTATTCTACAGATTTACAGAAATCCAATTTTTTATCATCTCATTAACTAAAATTGCTTTCCCTGTATCTGAGATCAGCTCCTTTAAATTCCACCACAGATGATGCTGCACACCTCATTTTAAAGCACCAGTCCCTTCCACACATTCTGATGCAAAAAGGTGATACAAAAGGTGAAGATTGTAATCTCTTAACCTGCTCTGAGGGTGAAGATTTCTGCAGGACTCCTTCAGGACACAATTTCTTCTAATATTTCTGTGTATAAAACAACGTCTCAGTAACCTTTAGTACAGAGGTAAGTCCTGAGCTGCCAGGGCATCCCAGGCAGAGTTCCACAAGGCTCAGTGTTTGTTCCAATATTCTCAGGAACTGGACAACCACAGGAAAAGCAGGTAYACACTGATGAAAAGTGCTGATTGCACCAATTAAGGAGGTATCACCTATTCCTGGGAGGATGAGAAAGTCTGGGGTACTTACATCTGAGTGTATACACACCTAAAAATGTGCCTGGGCACTAATTCAGCCAAACTGTATGAAATTTATTGGCATCCTGGGAGTAGAATCCAAATACAGATTGGTAAATTTATTACTAGGTATTCCATGACCTAATACGTCCAACACCCATGGGAAAAGACTAATAATTTTATGTGGATAATCTCCCAAATCTTTCTTGTGTCAGGAGTTACCAAATCCAGAGTTCATTACTAGGAAAACATACCTGTTAAATAACAACATCTCTGAAGAGTTACATACCTTCTAATGGGCTGTGAATTGGAGATAAATCAGCAAGTGACCTGCATGAGCAAACACTATTGATTAATAAGCTGCCATGAATTAATTTCATATTTCCAGTGCATGTAACAACGAGAAACAGTTCGAGAACAACGTGGATTTAAAGATACATTTGTACTTTAATGCATTTTATAATTACAAAAAAGAAACAGCTGAACAAATCTTTTATATTTATACCCTTCCAAGCGATGTACAGAAGGCATGCATAATTTCCAACCATAAAATACTATTTAAAAATAAAAGACTTATAATTGCTTTTCCTGAATTGAGAATCAAATTAAGATTTTTTCACATTGTCCTTCATAATCCAAACACGACGTGAGTGAGTGACTGACTGAGCAAAGAGTGGGAGAATGAACAATATGGCACAGCATAAGCTAAACACAACAGGTTTGTGTTATCCTTGGAAGGATGGGGACATGGCCATGTAATTCTTCGAGTGCTTCCTGCCAGGCATCTGAAATCTGCATTGGTGCTGCTACTGAGGAGTATTGTGATAATTAGACAGAAAAATTATACAAGTTAAAAGGTCTTCTGAGTTCAGAGGGCCTACAGGAACAGGAGGCCTGTGGGTATTTTTAATACTTAAATATATCTGTAATAAGCAGCCCAGGTTTCTTCCAATCCATCAGCCACAGCCCAAGTGAAACGCAGAGGATACGAGACCTGAAATTTCCAGCCAAGAAATTCTACGCACAGTTTCCAAAAACATCATAAAAGTAGACCAAATTGCTGCAGACATCTCAAAACCTACCTCCAACAGACACRGAGGTGCATCCAGTGTTTTCAGCTACTTCCTTGAAAATAAAAGAGGTTTGTTGTTAGATAGTGTCACTGAACACCAGGCCATTTAACTCTTCCAAACACTTAGTTTTTCACCTCATGAGATCTACGTCTAAGGGCCCATCCTCTCCTCTCTGGAGGTGACTGACCCACAGCATTTCTGTATTTAAACTTTGGAATTAAACCAGCATTTCTGTTCTAACTCAAAAAACCACAGCACCAATTTTCAGAGCTGCTCAGATATTAGCCCCACTTTCCATGTGAGCTGCATACCTAAACACTTCTAGAAAAATATCTGAGCCAAGGAAAACAGATGCCATTTCTGGACGCAAACTAATTTATTCAAGAGCATATTTCGAAAGAAAACCTGTATGTATCTATTTCATTTCAAGCCTCTCCCAAGAGCTACAGCAGCATTAACTAGGGCAGCGCTTTCCTCAGGTTTCCTGGGAGGCAAAGCCAATTTCCAGACAGCAGGACTTCCCTAATCGCCACCGACAAGTAATGATACCGCAGTACACATATATTTATATATATCCCTTCATTTCCTTCCTTATTATTGCCTTCCCAGATTAATTTTAATTGAGGCTTTCAATAAAAAGCACCAGGAACCTCCCCCCTCACACTGGCGGGGTTGAGGCTGAGGGGAGGCGGCCTCCCCCCGCCCCTCAAGGGCCATGGCGGGGCGAAGGCCGCGACGTTGCCAGAGCAACGCCCAGCTCGGAGCCTTCCTCCTCCTTCCCTTCTTCTTCTTCTTCCTCCTCCTCCTCCCCTCACGGCTCCTCCTCTTCCTCCCCCCGCCGCGCCCTCTCCCACCCCCTCGGCCCCGGCGATGGCGGCGGGCGGGAGGCGCCGGCCGCCTCATGAGGTACCGGGGAGGGGGCGGGAAAGGGGCCGCCCCCCGCGCCCCCTCACAACGCAGGGCGGGGAGGGGGACACGGGGACGCGGCTCCGGGGTCACTCCTTTCTTCCCTGTGAGGGGGTCCCGGCGGTACAAACTCTCCCGAGGAGCTGCCGGGGGTCCCGGGAGTCCAGACCTTCCCGAGGAGTTCCCGGGGTCCCGGCGGTTCAAACCCTAGGGAGGTCCCGGCGAGGTGCGGGAGCAGCTCCCGGAGCGCGGGGGGAGCAGCGGCCCGGGGAGAGACGGGGAGTGTTGGAAAGGCCTTTATGAAAAGGCTGATTTTAGTTAATTTTCTGGAGTGGAACAAAATCTCGGTGCGTGCGGGAGTCTTCTCTGAAATCTCATTTAATACCTCGGTGATTTGAAAGTTTGCTCGGCGCAGTGCCAGCGGCGGCTGCGATCCTCCAGCTCCGGCTTTTCAAACACCGAACTGTCAGTTCTTGCAGAGCCCGGCCCCGAAACACCAACTGCAATGCAAATGAGGTGTTTTTCATTCCTTGCTGTTAAAACATTGCTCAGTAACACTGTTCACACAAGTCGGTACCATCTCCAGTTCATCGGCTTTATTCATGTGCAAAAAAACACAGAGCAAGAATTTTGGCTGTTTTGAAGTATGATATCATCTTTGGCCAACAAAAAAATAGTAGCAGCAGCAGCACTTGTAAATATTACTAAGTTCTCATATTTTAAACCAAAGTGGTTTTACTCTTTAATATTATCTCCGTTTTAAAGGCTAAAGAATTTGAGGTTTGTGCAAATGCACCGAGAACTTTTTGCTGTGCAAAACCAATTTTGCTTTAATCTTTTTGTATCCCCAGTGAAACTAGGTGTGGAAAAAATAACTTCAAAGAGGAACCTGCAAGAGTTTGAATAACAGAAAAAGGGTTATAACAAAATCCTCAGTGTTTCAATATTACTCCACAGAGACAAATATTGTGCCAAATCCAGCTTGAAGGCATTCTCCAAAATCATTACTCTGATGTCACACCAGAGGAAGTTGATTTAACTCTATTTGATCAGAGTAAAGACTGACACAGAAGCGAAAAACTGCCCAGAAGACAACCAAAAGATGCCAAAGGAAAGATAAATCAGACCTCATTTGGATGCATTTAATTTTTCACTCTCTTAAATGCTTCTCAGAAAATGGCCTAACCTGGTTCTGCTCCCTTCTCCAGACAGGATAATCTCATTAATCTCATAATGGCCCTCAGTTCTGAGCATGCACTGGATGTGTCTGAACCAGTGCTCACCAATTAATGGATGCATGGAAATGTACTCCCTGCTTCCTTCCCATCAGTGTTTGTTCCTTCTCTGTTCTACTGCTGTTGCTATTTTTGTGAAATTATGCAGCACTTCCAAGATCTCTCCCATACAGGCCAGTGCTGGTCTCCTGTCCAGCTGCTTTTGCTGCTCTAATTTGCACTGAAGCACCTTTAGCTGTTCCTAAGGCAGCCAGGTTACCGCAAGGTGGGAAATCTGCATGTGGAGGAAAGGAAATAATTTAATATGGGACACAGGAGGTTGTCCTGTGGAGATGGGGTGTGAAGCACAGAACAAACTCAGGCGGGATCTCAGAGAATCTTGTCTTCATGCAATCACTCAGTATTGGATTCTTTTTGTTTTCCTGAATTATTTATCTCTTTCTTCAACTGTTCCTTTTTATATCCCGCTCTAGGAGACATAAATTAGAAAAAAAAMCAGGAAAAAATCCCACCATGCAACCCAACTGTGCCCATCTCCACAACATCCCGGGGAGCAGCGATGACTCTTCCTCTCCCGTGCTGTCGGGAGAGGGCTCCTGCCATCCCAGCACAGGGGATGTTCGCATCCAGCTGAGCTCCACCGCGGCGGAATCCAGGGAAAACGCCAGCTCCAGGGCCTCCAGGCCGGGCTCCCAGAGCCGCTCCCACGGACACGCCCACGGAGAAGCGGGAGGGCTCGAGGATCCCGCTCCAGACTCGGAGGAACAGGGCGGCAGCTCCCTCTCGGAGCTCCGCTACCTCCTGCAGTGGCTGCACAAGAGTCTGCCCTATCTCTTGATCCTCTGTGTCAAACTCATCATGCAGCACATAACTGGTAGAGTATAACAAAATCAGGTCTGAGGGAGCAGACCCTCCTCCCCCCGCCGAGAAATACACTAATAACCATGCCTGAAATGTAATTCAATTTATTTTTAGCTTTATTTTTATTTGCTTTATTCATCAGAAAGAGATATTTACTAAACTACATTTCGGTGGCTTCTGTTTCCTTTGCTGGCATATGTACAATGTGCTTAATTATCCTGGCTTGAGAGTCTGAGCTATTAATTCTAATTACAAAGACATATTAGAAGTGGCTGCTTTTTAACCCAGTTCAGTGATTTTTTTTTTTCCTTTTCATGTTTATAACTGATCCTATTTTCCTAACAGGCATTTCTCTTGGAATTGGGCTGCTAACAACTTATGCCTATGCAAACAAAAGCATAGTAAATCAGGTTTTTCTAAGAGTAAGTATCAGCCTATGCAACAACATTCTCTAAGTTAAGCAAGACTTAAAGGTTAATCCATATGTGAAGGTAGTTTTATTTACTTAATAATATTAGCTATCAAGATGGAAGTAAAGTCCTAACGCTTCTGTACAGTGTAGAGCTTCTCAGATAGTAAGGTTTGTAAAATTCAAAAAGAGGGTGTTTTTCCCCCTCTGACTTTGACTATTGAAATCACTTTGATAAAAGCTTTTTGTAATTTATGGAATAACTTCCAAACTATATTTGTGGAATGAAACAGCAGTTGACAGTTTAAATTTTCAGCTCTGTGTTCACTCCCTAAGGGAAACCTGTTGTTTCTTCAGAGTGGGGTGGGTTTGGGTTGTCTTTAGAAAAAACCCTGATACACATAGAAGTTGATATGTTAAAAACATTAAAATTACTGCTTTACCTTTCCACTGATTTCCAGTTCTCCTATTTTATGGGGTCTAAACCCACTAAGATAAAGTCCTCTAGTCGTAACTGTTGAGGTGCAACAGACTTGGTGTTTGGGGATGTATTTCAGACACTGATTCTGAGGTAAGGACTGTAATTTGTCTTTACAATTATCTTGCAGGAACGGTGCTCCAAGTTACAATGTACTTGGGTACTGCTGTACCTAACTGGATCATCTCTCCTCTTGTATTACACCTTCCATTCTCAGTCCCTGTATCACAGGTAAGCACAGAAACAGCTTTACCCCATCATACATTACTCAGACATGAACTGGGAACATTTTATCTGCTGTTTTTCTTTAATTGTGGCATTGGTTTCTCTTTCACTTTAATCTCCATTCCTCCCCTTCTGCCAAACTCAACAGGTGCTGTCCTTCAAAACAGTATGTTGGAATTTCCTAGACCCCACGCTCGACTTAATGGCACTACTGTATCATGGGGAACATTCCTGGGTTTGATTCCCAGCTCTGACCCTTTGGAATACCAAACATGGCATTCTGGGGCTCTGTGGAGCTTATGACTCCAATTTGGTTTTCCCCCCTTGACCATTCTGTAGCTGCAGCCTTGGCTGGAAATCAAAGGCTAAGTGCCAAAATGAGAAAGCAAACTGAGCTCTGGAGGATGTGATGAAGATACAGCAAAGAAGGTTCCAAGAGGGAAAGGTTGTCAGAGATCCTCAATAATCCACTTACAATGAGCAGTTCATTTTCTTAGCAAATGTTTTCCCTTTGTGTAAACCAGGTTTCCTTTTTTAATTAAACCTGCCGTGATAATCTCTGGTTACAGTTTCCTCTAAATAGGGTGCTCCAGTAACTTCTGATACTTCTTTTGTAGCTTAATCTTCTTAAGCCCTACTGTGGATTTTATGAACTTCTGGGAGGTACTTTGGATTGTGGGAGTCACAGACTTTATTCTGAAATTCCTCTTCATGGGCTTGAAGTGCTTTATTCTCTTGGTGCCTTCTTTTATCATGTCCTTTAAATCCAAGGTAAGGAAACAACCTATAGTTTTGCTTCCTTGTGAAGATTCGTTTATGGTAAAAGTAACTAATTATTAAATTCTACCCAGAGAAAAATCTTTAATTAAATGTCTGTATATAATCCACCACTACACCGTGGGCAAGAAAACMCTGTGGAGTTCATGTTCTTCTCTGCTTGGTGCTAAAAAAGGTTTTCAGTCTGATCTGAAACAATTGCTTGTATTATATCATTGCATAAATAGGTTTATTTCTGTCTCCAAGTTGGGGGTTGAAGAAACCTTTTATTTTCTGCACTGTAGGAATGTGTCCATGGGCAGTTGGCCTGGAGCAGCTGAAGCACAGCAAATTTTGTACATGCTCAACAATAACTGTCAACATTTTAAGATCTGCACATGCAAACAGCTGTTTTTTTCTGTCTCTTCAAAAATAATGCTGAATTTTCTTTTTTGTTAATAAACTTATGCAATATTTGAGTCAGATCAAGGAATTTGATTCAGAGTTTAATTTCTCAAATCAGTGAGGTTTAATAATTTTCTCAGAAGCTTCACTGATTGGTAGTGTATTTATTTTTATCTGCTTCCTGAGGTGAGGCAGGCAAAACCAATTACATTTTATCTTACAATTGCAATTACTAGTGCTGGTTCAGAAAAAATAAATTCACAAGTACAGTTTTATATGGTAGCATTTGAACAGGATGTTTTGAGAGGTTTATCTCTTATAATGTACCAGAACAAGTTTTTCTCAGGTACAACTGGCTTCTCTAAATACTGATTTATAGTCAAGATCTCTATTTTTTGCTATAGCTAGTGAAGTAACATCCAAAAAAGCTACTGAAAATTCCAACTGGGGCTAAATTAAAGAAGGAATCTGGTCAATAGTTGCAAATTCCGGCATTATCCAGTGTACATTATGGAAGGAGTTACAAAGACAATTTTAAGAAAAACTTACTTTATTTCCTTAAACCTAAGCTACATATTTATGATTATACACGTACACACAGTGCTCTGTGCAGGACACTTGTGTTTCATTCTTCAGTAATTTTAAGGTCTTATTGAACTCTGGTTCCCTGTTCAGTCCAGCTACCCTGTGCTTCTCTCCTGGCCCCCCAATTTTTTTATTACCCCATCCTTAAAGGAGTTTATTACCACAAAATAAGGTTTTTTAGGCATGAAACAATGTTTACGGGAAAAGAGTTTGTAATTTATGTTTGTTAATAAAAGAAGGGACCTTACTCTCATTTTTTAACCTTAAGTGCAGGACACAACTCTGGTTCATGACAAGCTGATCTCTGTGACCAAATTTGTTTTGTTTTCCTTTTTCATGTAACGTTTCTTTTTTTAATGTTTATGAAATTAATTCTGACAGCATCGTTAAGTAGGTAGACATCTGCCAAAGCCATCCAAATTTAGCCTATTAATTTCATTTTCTGCAGTTCAGCAATCAATTCTGTTACTGTTACTTGGACAGTTGTGGTGAGAGTCAACCTCTGGTCTTTTTTTTTTTTCATGCTTCACATTTAGTTGTTTCAATATATTATGAGAAGAAGCTACCCAAAAGAATAACAATGCATCTTTTCTCTCTATTTTCCAAATCCTTTGTGTTTTAAATCTTGAGCTATTCCTTTGCATGTCTTGCTTAGGGCTACTGGTACATGCTGTTAGAAGAACTCTGCCAGTATTACCGTATGTTTGTCCCCATACCAGTTTGGTTCCGTTACCTCATTGCCTATGGGGAGCTGGACACTGCACTGGGATGGACCCTTGGGATACTGCTGGGCCTTCTCTACCTCATCCTGAAGGTATGGAAGCTTTAGATTCCTCTCAAAGCATCCTGCAGGAGGTTAGAGACACAAATTAAGACATTTCTGAAAGTTGCCCTCTGTACTCACTGGCAACTTGGTGCTTCAGTTTAACTGATGGAGCCTTCCAGGAAAACTGGCTCGGGACATTAAATCATCTTTTTCTGGCAGTGGATGGGGATTGCAAAGCAAAGGACACTGTTACCATAGGTCCCCTCACATCAGACACTTATCAGACTGTCAGCAGATACTGAGGAAAAGAACTTGCAAAAAGAAAGATAAAATTAATGGCTAAAAGAATCACCATTTTCCAGGAAACTAGATTTTCTCTCTGATGGAGTATCCTGTGTRATGCTAAACGAGCTAAACATGTTTATACCGGCTCTCTGCTTCTCCAAAGAGCTYATCTGTCCCAAATGTAACTGGACTTGGGAAAAGTTTGGCCTCGAACATGACCAAAACTTCATAATGCTCTGGTACCTTAATTACAGGTCTAAAAACTATTGCAAATATGATAACAATAGTGATATACTTGCACTCCAGTGCTTCATTTCAGAACCTCAACACTATTTTTCTTTTGAAGACCAGACCCCCACTAGCAAAAACTTCAGCCTAAAATCTTCATTTGGTTACATACCAAACACCTAAAATAGGGTCAGTCTGAAGTACAGCTGTGTTTATATTCCTTCCAACATCAAACCAGCAGTGAGACTTCTAGTGTTGGTATCAAAAGCTTAGGAGCTTTTTAGTTCACAGGGAAAAAATACTAAGCATAACTCAAGTTTTCTTTCCCATTTCAGCTTTTGAGCTTTTTTGGACAATGGAGAAACTTCAGGCAGGTCTTACGGATATTTTTTACACGACCAGTGAGTACTGAATTCTCTTATGACAAAACCATAACCCCAATTTACAMGAAAATACTTCTAGAAATGCCTCATTCCTATTCCTTTGCATTGTTCTAGCAATAAACAAATGCATTTTTAAATTAAACCCTGTATACTCATACTGCCATTTCACAGTCTGAGTTCCTTGACTGCATGAAAATGTCACCTGAACAACAACAAAATCAYGCCCAAAAAATCTATTCTGCACCTCACTTCAGATAAAAGGATGTGAAATAGCCCTTTTTGTCCTGCTTCTACTTAAAAAAAATAACAATGTTTCCTTGGGTTAGGGATTTAAGTTTTCCTGACATGGCAGCCCTTATTGCAATTTCCTTTCTGTCCTGGTATTTGGCTTTGGCTTTTTCATCCCCCTAAAAACTAGTATTTGCTGAAAATCTTTTGTTTTACAGCACTATGGGGTGCCAGCCAGCAAGAGACAGTGCTCTGAATCTGATGATATTTGTTCCATTTGCCARGCTGAATTTCAGAAGCCTATTCTGCTGATCTGTCAGGTAATACACATAATCCCAATTATCTTTTTTTAACTTAAAAATAGTCTAAGCAACTGGTAAACAAAACAACATAAAATTAGTGTATGTTTGATGATTATTTTTAGAAATCAGACTGTGCAATTAATATACCACCTTATACATGGAAGAGCTTAGAAGCTCTAAGTTCTCATTCTTTTCATTCCAGCACACATTTTGTGAAGAATGCATCTCTTTATGGTTTAATAGAGAAAAAACGTGTCCACTCTGCAGAACTGTTATTTCAGACCATGTTAACAAGTGGAAGGATGGAGCCACATCTATGCATCTACAGATTTTCTAAAGCTTGTCAGACAACTTGGTTTCCAGTTGGTTTGTTCACACTAAGGTTTTTCAGTTTACTGCAGATTAAATTGTAGGTRGCACAAGGAAGGAGTTTCCAAATTCATGCTTCTCTGAAACGTTCCAGTATTTAAAACAGTGCAGAAAATGTTCACTTGACCTTTTTTAAGTAGAGAAAACTCAGTTTTCAGAATGAATGCAGAAAAGCCAGCATTGCTTCTCTTGTGGTTCTCATAGGAAACAGTCAAATCCTTGAAATGTGCTGCATTATTTTTTAATTCAACATTTTATTTAAAAGTTTAAGTAGGGTTCCAGACTGTACTAAACTGTATTTATCCTTCTAACATGACTCAACCCAAAAGGTCAACCTACTGATTTTATTGAGATTGTGAGCAAGTTTTATACTCTGGACTACAGTGAGAATTAGAGCTACTTGTCACTCTTGGCATTAAAGATTTTTAATTCTTGCCCAGTAGAGGAGAGAAATGAGCTTCTTACTAATGCACCTGTAACAGCATCTATTTTTCATTGTACCTGTAGATAAGCACAAGAATAAGATATTTCCCCTTTAGGTTCTTGCAGACTTCTAATGGATCTTTGGCTTAATTTTTTGGCTTTAAACCAGCCMCCAATGTTAGTTTTTTACTTAGCATTTTATAAAGCTGGTATTTTTAAAAGAAATCTTTAATACTATATTTTTGTCATAACAGGAATCAGATTTTCTTATGGTGAGAATCTATTTTATACTCCATTTGCAATTTGTAGTTTGCATAAAAATCAGAGAGAATAAATGCATTTGAATCTATTTGTTTGGTGCATGTTGAATAAAGAAAGAAGATCCTTTAATGGTTTGGTATTAACTTGTATGTAAGCACATAACAACTGCTCACTGCCAGGTACACTTTTTTTGTTAAACTAATGTCTCTGAAAACCAAAAAGCCTTTAAATGTTACAATTTATTCATTATTAATTTTTATGTTCATTATAGCACTAATTTATGTGTAACCTCACTTTTTTCCCTGCTTGTCCTTCTTCACCCTGCTATTCCGATAAGACTSAAAACATCACTCAAAATTATTCTGTTACAGAAAAGTTACATTTAGTTACCATTAATTTGAGCGTTCTTGACTGAATACATTTAGAAAACTTCTAAATTCAAGAAAAACAGAATTAAAAAGTGAAACACTTACTTGAATACCCTTAAAGGTACAGCTCCAAAAGCAGAATCCAGTATTTGGAATGAAAATCTACAAACAGTATCAGTGCTGTAAGTCAACCCTGATCCTTTGGTCTTTCACTACCACATAGAAGTAGCAACTGGAATAAGGGTGGAGATTGGTCAAAAACAGGACCAGGGAACAATTTCACTTCTTTTTCTGTTGATGACTTTTTTATCCAAGCCCAGTAATATTATTAAATGCATTTTATTAAGAAACAAATAATAAAAAGACATTTTGATCAACTGGTTTAGATTTACACTTTGTAAGCAAAACAGGTCATTCTCATCTTAGTTACAGACAGGGRAAAAAAGTGAGTAACTCACATCCAGGAATGCCATCCTCTCTGATCCACCCATCAGTTCATGCTCTTGGGATGCAACTCTTCCTGATCTGGGCCAGGGTCACTGCCCTGCTTCCCACACACACAAACACCAAGCATGTCTGACTCTGCAGGGACAGAGAAGGTGACAAATGACAATCAACAGCTTTAAGAGCCCAAGAACCCAGGGGGAAGTAGCAGAAGGAACCTCTCTTGGGTCCTTTAAGTTCTAAGGGAATTCCTCCTCCCTCCCTTTCCCATCAAAGCTCTTAGGAAAGACAATGTTACACTTAGGGCCTACCTACTTCCTAAAATAAAAAAAAAAGAGGTCACTTGAACTAACATATGTTTAAATTTGCATTTAGTTGCTATTCACATCCATCTTATTTAGCACTTGAGGATATTTAGTTCCAGTAAACTGTGAGGGATGAAAACCAGAACAGGGATTACCTTTGTTTCTACTAAGGCAGCTCAAGTGTGTTCTTGCAGACAGCTACAAATGGAGTTAATCTAGAAGAGAACAAGCTGGAGAAGTTCATATATGGGAACTGCACACAAGGATCTGCAGGAAAAACATTCAAGTAATTTGTCTTGTTCTTAATGACTTCTCCTTTACTCCTTCAGATAAAGGATCTCCCTCTAAACTGGGAAAATGAAACAAATATCCTGCTGTAGGGACAGAACTTAAATAAACCAACCAAACCCCAAACATCTGTCCTAAAACCAGAAGAGCCTCCCTCAATGCACTTTTAGATTAACAGACGGAGCAGGTTGAGAGTTAATATTAAAA
This sequence comes from Amblyornis subalaris, assembly GCA_018881555.1. Taxonomy (NCBI): domain Eukaryota; kingdom Metazoa; phylum Chordata; class Aves; order Passeriformes; family Ptilonorhynchidae; genus Amblyornis; species Amblyornis subalaris. The sequence goes on from JACAXG010000075.1 coordinate 2,057,252, forward strand.
AGAGAACAGACCCAAAATAAACTTCCACTGTACACTTAGAGTGGACTCAAATATTAAATGTTCTCCAGCAGTTCAGCTTTTAAACAGCAAGGCAAAAAAAAGGGATATTCAAAAGAACAATTGACTCGTTGATTTTTATCTTTTATTATGAGCTAATACCAGGATGACATTCAAATGTCAGATGGCACAATTAAGACAGTCTTGGTAGGAATTATTCCAGCATTCCCAAAATTACAATTTAGTACACGAATGGCGTCAAATGTATGCATCACTCCCACAGAGAAAAATTATGGAATTCTGAATATCTTATACCAGAATAGTTTCTGCATCGAATGGGAAAAAGAAAAACTGCTGGTAACACAGCTGACCTAGAAACCTTTTCTGATAATGACCTGCAGAACAAAATATTTCCCTATTTAACATCTAGTAAAAAAAAATATGACTTTTGTTCAAGTTTAAGATTTAATACTTTTATATGGTTAGCCACAACAGGTATTAACCTCAGTTTTACTATATTTTTGTAATGCTACAAAAATCCTATAAAATCAAATTATAGTGAATTTTTCAGTGATTATAATTAAAAAAGCGCAGCTTGTACAAAATAAAAAAAATAAGATTCTATACTCTAATGAAAAATTTAAGACATTTTTAAATGAACAAAAGAAAGCACTTGTTAAGCTCTCCAATATTCAATGCATTCTGCACTTATCTGAAATAGCCAGACAGGAGCTAGAACTCCACTCCCCTTAGTTCACAACTAGTAATTTTGACACTATTATATATATATATAGAGGATCTATGTCTGATATTTTTACAAATAAATACAGGATAAACCATATTGCATAGTGTGTGCTTGCTGTCTGAGTCACACTCCAAAAGTTTCACAGTTATGGTAGGGAATTCAACTTATAACCTACGGGATGAAACATTGACAGTACATGAAATTTCCTTGGAAAACCAATGAATTGGATTTGTAATTAATCAGTGAACTCAGACAAACAACTCTTGCCATTCTTGCCAGCCATATTAAACCAATTCCACTGGACAATTCTATCCAGCCAACCAAAAAGCAACTGTTAGCTGTAACTAGGACCAAGAGAGATCTGCCTCCAAAAAGTTCTTATTTTTTTAACCAAGTTCCTTTATCCTCAGTGAATGTCAGGGAAGTCCAGATGCTGTGTGTTTGCAGACAGGCCCAAAGCAAACACTCCTGAGCACCTGCATTTTGGTTCCACAAATCACCCGTGGCCACGTCACCAACTGAACAATGGCAATCTTCCAGTACAACGTATGTCACTGTAAGGTAACTTGATTTTCCTGCTAAAACTAGAAAAAAAATTAAATTTTCCAACAAAACGCTTATCAGGAAGAAAAAAAATTACTAATTTTTGCTCAATCGTAACCATCTTTTTTTTTTTGTTGGTTCTTTGTTAGCATCAAGATATCGCTGAATCCTTCTGACTTGCAAATTTTAGCAAAGAGCACTGTGATTGGATTCAATGCTTAGAGAGAGTTTTATGGCTTGGATCCTATGGCTCAAAAAGATTCAGTATCCACAGAGTAAGCAGAATCTAGAATTAAAAAATCCCTACTGTTGTGAAACACCAGAAGTAGACTTTGCACAGTTTGACTAAAGATAATGCAACGTGTGGCAGGCAAAAAGTGACAGGACTTGTATGCAGCTGCATGATCATCTACACACACACGCACACACCACCCACACTCTAACTCTAGTGTAAAGCTCTGCAGATATTAACCCTTTCACCAGCTATGTTCATGGAAATGCTTTCTTTAAGGCAGGAAGTATTTAAGTAAGGTAAAGTTTACCTTTATTTTATTCTTTGTACCTGTAAGTCGTTTGTACAGATTGTTGACAGTTTTAAAAACATAAATAGTGTCCTTAGAACATGGTTCCTAAATTAAAGTTTGCTAAAGTTCTGACCCACTGTGGAAGACATTCACTGAAAGGCCATTGAACACTTTTCTCATACAATAAGCAAATTTATTGCCCCAGCATAGAAAAAAATGTTGATAAATTTAGAAATGTATCATGGCAGGGAACTCCCATAAGCAAAATTTTATTATTAATAATAATAATAATAATAATAATAAAAATCCTCAAATTCTTACCCACTGGTTACAAAAATATTTTTTTCCTTATACTCTGTAGGATTTGTCTGTGTTTCCTGTGGTACTTCCTATAGATTTCTACTGACCTTGTGTTCTGATGCACTGTTGATCTCTCTATGGGTAAGAATCTGAGCTGCTCAGCTGTCTCCAGCTGAGGACCAGCGTGTACAAAAGTGATGTTTCCCAGTGAAATGTCTGCTGAGGACAGGGATGAAATAAGCAGGACGTGTGTGAGCCCATGGCTTCCAGTTAAGCCTAGAACATAGCAGCACTGCTGTTTGATTAGATCCATTTGTCTTTGCAGGAACAGGGATTTCAGCTGGGTAAGCAAGTGAAACAGTTCTCTCCTACCCCACACTGCCAAGCTGGTCATCGAGTGATTCACTTATTGATTGGTTGGTTCATSAGGAGGAGAATCAGAACTAGAGCCTTTAACTTTCTTCACAGCAACCAATTAGTTTGCATTTTTAATTTTGGGATACTTTCCATAATGAGCTGAATCAAAAAATCTATTTGAAAAATATATATTTTTATATATATATATAAAAAAAACTCATTATGTTTTGAATGTGAAATACCAATTAAGTTTAGCTTTCCTCTTTGATTCCACCCCATTGTAGGAAACCACTTAACGAAGCTTGCATGCTAATTACCCCTCAGCTGCAAGCCTGTAGGCATTCCAAACTCTGCCTAGTGAAAGGGCCAACCCTCCTCGACACATTCACGACTACACCAGTGATTCTGAAGCAACATCCTGACCCTTAATACTGTCAGTTTCGAGCTATCAAGCTGAAAGATCCTTGATAAGGTGAGAAGATGTCACTGCGAATCAGTAAGATGATGTGCCTAGAGTTCTGCAATACCATTTGCTAAAGTTTTTTTTATGCACCATTGATTGACAGAAAAAAAATCCATTTTTCTTTGCTTTCCAAGTCTCTCTGTGCAATGACCGACTCTTTGATACTGTCACTTTTTAAAAGTAAACCATACAAGCCCTCAAATTTCGACTTCAAGGGGGGCTCATGTCCGTCCTTGGTTTTCCACCTTCAAAGGCTTAAAAAAATGGTGTTGTCATAGATTCATGCGCAAGTGCTCCGGTCGTTTGGAAATCATGGGAAAAGCCTGTTTTTTGTATGGCCCAGAGTTTGGTTGCCGGATTGGAAGTGGTGCTGAAGCTTCTCCACAGACTGTCACATCCATTTGTTCTATCCCACTGGTCTCCATTGGGTATTCCACAGGTGTCTGGGTGTTTGATGCGCCGGCAGAAGCACCTCTTCCCCAGAATTCCCCAGGGGAAAACTTTACAGGGCTTTAAAATAAGAAATATAAAAATCAGAGGTGAAGACATACACAGCACCAAGGTTACTCTGCAGGAAGCTGAACTCAAATGCCTATTGAGGAGCAATTCTAATTCTTCCTTCCACTTCCAGAAGTTTGAGAAATTTCCAGGTCTGGCTTCTACCAGGGTCTCTTGTAAAGTTCTCTCACATTTGAGGATACATTTCTAGACGGCTGCAGAAGGGTTTTTCTGTACTAAATTCTTTAGCGGCACAAAGTGCTCAGGATGTTCTGAAACAGTTTTAGGTGTACCAAAGTCACCACTCTGAGGCTGTACCAGTGCTGAAAAGCAACAAATGCTATCTTCTTGTGCTGCCAAACACCATAGATTTGTCTTTAATAATGTGGTTTGTAAACCAGGATCAATCCTGGACTTCTAATGGAAGTGCTGGGCCTACTGAGAAGCAAAGCTGCATTTTTTTATTTCTAGTGCAAGACCTATTTCGACTACTTGTGAAAAAGTGTATTTCAAAAGAAAGAAAAAGAAGCAAAAAAGAAAGGTACCTGACTGGTGTCCTAGGGCTACCTATGAATCTGCGAGGTGATCGAATTTTTGGTTCAAAAGAAAATTTCTCTTTTACGCTTTCAAGTACAGATGGAGCCACATACGTAAAACCCTGCAAAACAGGAAAAAGGCACTTTAACTCCCAGGCAAGATCTGCAGTCAGGATCACTTGTGCAGTTAGGATTATTATATGAAAATTGGATTGTTATAAGAAAATTATAAAAAGAAGAGTAAATGTAGACAGATGAACTTCTCACTTCTTGAAGCAAACCAGTGGGACCTTAGGGAGTTGCAACACCCCAGTTATTTCTACTCAGATCACAGATTCCCACAGGCACACTCAATTTAATTAATTTTGCTCTATAGACTRGCCATTGTTGTCTCTGCATGACTGTGAAAGCAATGCCATGTCCAGGGTTCCTAATGCAACTCTGAATCAGAATGCTGACATTCCACAAAGGCAGCACCGTTTGTTGGCTGCTGTATAAAGAAAACGTCAGCAACAATCAAAGTATTTTCAAAGCCTTTAAACATTTCAAACCTGTTACAGAATTTGTATTCAGTTATGAGAGTTTGCTTCAAGTATGAGGTGTTAGGATTCAACAGAATTAATTCAGCTGAAATGGCCCCATTTCCAGTAACAAACCTCCCTCTCCACAGCCACGCCTCACTTGTCCCTGGCTCACTCACCAGAAAGACCTGGTTGGCACTTTCACTGAGAGTTGAGTCATCTGGGCTATCAACAGGTGTCTGACGTGTAAACTTTGAATCAAACTGGCTCACATCCTCTTCAGATTGCTTTGCAAAAACAAAATGATTAAGGGTTTATATTACAGATATCAACCAAATGGCTTAGCGGTGATCAGTGCAGCCTCTGGATGGAGTTCATTCCATAGGTTTTTGGCAGAGCTCTGCTGTAGTAAAACCCTGGAGTGGTGTCGGAATCCTGTCGCTGCCACTGGGAGGTCACTATGGGCACTGACACTGAGAAATAAAGGCAAGGGGGAGGGGCAAAAATTATGGATCAAAAAGGAACACAAATTAAAAAGATGCCTTTAAAAAAAAATTCTCAAATTACAAACAAAAACTTTTAGAAATACAATGTCAGTTTCTTGCAAGTTTAGCCCTTGTCACAACCAGTATAGAACAGTTGCAACTGCCAGTTTTTGGAAGCCTCTCCAGATAGTTTCATCCCATTTTTTGCAGACACAAAAGTGTTTATAGTGTGAGGGATAGAGGACAACTCTGGAATAAGTGACTATGAGGAATATTGTTTAATTTGGTCGAAGAACAACAGTAATTCCAAGATCCCTTCCCTCATGCCTATGTCACTGGAAAGGCAATAGGTATTCATTTGTGCAGGCCTTCATGCAACCATGGAAGCACAGTTTGAAAAACCACGTGGTTTGTACAACTTTCATAAAATCGCTAGTAACAGAAAAACCCAAAACCATCTTCAGATAAAACATTCGGAAATATCAGTCTTGAGTCTTTCTGAATTTCATTCCAAAGGGAGAGGGGAAAAAGGTCTGGAGCCCCCATACTGTAGAATGCACTGCATTAGTGATGCCTAAGTCAGTTTAAAGCRAGAATTTGGGTAGCTGGGAATTAGAGAGGTGGCAATACCCACTGCTGCTGKAGCTAATTGTACCCAGATGGAAAAACAGACACTCCACACCATCAAAATGTAAGATGGGATAATAAAAACTTGTTCGTCACATCACTGGTTTGAGGTAAACTCTAACTACTGCCTACAATGCACAAGATGCATTGTAAATATTAATAAGCAAACACAGAAAAAGCTTAATTAGGTGATTTCATTTGCTTAGCAACTATTTATCATTTTAGTTCAAACTAAGCACTGACTTACTATATAGGGCTTAGAAGCTGAAATCAGAGTGAACTGCACTTGCAGGTCTGTTTAACCTATGGGTCAGAAGCAGGAGGAATTCAAACTGACGCAGATCAGGTGGTAAATGAGATCTGCCATCTTTAATTTGACGAGAGTGAATCTGCCCCCTGAGCTGATGTAACTCAAGTACCAGGAATCAGTGGCACTCCAGTTTGTACAGTGAATGTTTCTAACTTTTATTAAGACCTCTCCTAAAGGCACACAGGGAATATCTCCCAGTATTCCCAGTACATACCAATAAGGGTTTAAAAGGAGGTTCCACCTTCCGYGCCAGCAGCTCGTCCCAGTTGATGTGTCTGAAGAACGCGTGAGCCTGCAGGAGTTACAACAGCACAGAGTCAGCGTCTGCCTTTGGGGCACAAATCCCAGAGTTTAACTATTAACATGTTCTTTCCAGACCCCTTCTTTGGTGTCTTTCTTTCCAAAATCACATATGGGTCTAGTGTAAAATATTCTGCAGCACTACACTGGAGTAGCTGAAGAGCTGAAAATTGRTATCACACCTCCAAGTCAGACAACACATCCCTATTTCCTTGGCAGTGTTGGAAAAAGCCAGTTTACGTGCAAAATACCTCTGCGTTTTCCAGCTTTAAAAGTTTAGATGTCTAAACATCATGACAAAACACTGCATTAATGACAAATTATTAGAACTGTGAAACATGGAAGAACCTCTAATACTTTGTCAATGTCACCACAAAAAAAAAGTTCAGCTGGAAGCAACAGCGACTAAGCCTCTGCCTTAGTTTTTAACTGTGCCACACTTTTCCCTTGAAAAAGCTGCACTAATTCAAGGGCTGGCAGGTTTTTCATCAGGCTGCTAAGAGTATCCTSACTCTTACAAGGCTGCACAATTAGCACTGTGCAACTACTGCGAAAGATCTACTGGAAGACAGAGCTGAAGAAGAGAAGTTATTTTCCAAATCTCTAATTATCAACTAGGTAGACAGCTGCTTTTGTTAAGCTTTAAAGCCTTCAGGTTTTGATGAGCTGTCACATGTGGCTGCCTTTCTGCTCATTACCCTTCAAGACAGACACTCTCCTTCCCTGATGTATCCTCAGAGCTGTTTTATTTTCAATGAGGTAATTTTAGAATTCTCAAGTTAAGTGCAAGTTACCTGAACTTCTCCAGCATCTCCAGGACCAGCTCCTAGACGTGAGGCAGCATTTCTTTTTAGCAGCTTCATGAGAAATAACATCCAAAAAAGCAAAATTAGTTATGCTGTTATGACTAGACCAGTTCTGCCATGAATCATCACTTCAATGAGTACCATGCAGAATGAATACAGAACAATCAGAAAAATCTGCATTCACTTGAAAACAATTGTATTTTTAAGGGAAATCACTTTCGGTACCACTCCACAAAGAACTGACTTATTCAGTAATAAACCAAGCTTGGACTGAACAGCCATAGTGGTATAATTATATTTCTATTTTCTACATACATGTAGAGTACTGACATTCATGAAAATTCTACCTTTTTAAGCAGATCTCTGGCTTCTTGTGTGAGGTAGGGAGGCAAGTTGAGTTTACACTTGAGAATCTTGTCAATTGTTTTCTTTCTGTTCTCCCCAGTGAAAGGAGGCTGGAAAGCACCATTTTAAGAGGAGGAAAAACAAGACTTGTTCAGATCTCTTATTTGTGTACACAGAACTCACTTCAGTCATTTATAAAGCAGGGAAAAATTACTGCAAATAGGACTTGCAAGGCACTGTTTGGATAAAAGCAGCTCAYGTCTGCAGTCAACACAACTTGAGCTGTATTTTGGTTATTTCTTACTTGCAGTGTGTATATATATAGAGTGATATGTACTTATACATGMAGCTGAGTTAGGATACAGGGAAACAGAAAAGCTACAAAGGGAAATACATGCAATTATAACTGTGCACCTACTGCTCCAGTCAGCATGTCATACATTAATGCCCCCAAACTCCACCAGTCCACAGCACGATTATGCCCACTCCTCATCAAGATTTCAGGGGCCCTAGAAGCAGAAAAATTAAAAATATGAAAGTTTTAACAACCTTAATACTAATTCTGACTGCTGTGTTTCAAACAAAATCCCATTTATCAAGTAAAGTTTTCCTAAGTGACTGAACACATGAACCATCAGTTAAAAAAGGCAAAATGCAGCCTTTACCCCCAAACCAGAGCAATAATTTTGTATTTCATCATGCAGCTCACATGTATTCAATTGTTCCACAGAATGTGTGTGTGACTGTTCCATCGTGAATTGATTCTTTACATAATCCGAAGTCAGTCAGTTTTACATGACCTGAAATTAAATATATAAAGTTTAAGACTTGTCAGAATTCTGACATTTGTAGAACATTAAAAAAAAAAAAGAATTTTTACCCTGGGTATGTCCTAACTATGAACTACTTCCACATATCCTCAATGCAATACAGCCATAAAATGGAACAGAGAAAATCAAGTGTTGTCACTTGAAGAGAAACAAGACAAACTACCAAAACTTATTCACATGCAGACAAATGTATTTAAACATAGACTGTAGAGCATCATTCAGCTAAAAAAGTAGGTTACTGAATTTTACTGCTTGCTTCAAAATTCACAGAACGATCTTCAACAAACTGTAAAGTGCCCTGAATAATTCAGTACAAGGACTCAGATTAAGTAAATATGTTGTCTAAGAAAACATGAAAATTCTGGATGGTACAGATTGCCAGACTAATCAGTGTCACACAGTCACTGTAACAGTGCAATCAGGAATTGAAACTGCTGTCAGTGTGAAGTGTCAGCTGTTGGGTAAGTCATTTCAGCTACAGATGATTTGGCATCCTACCCAAACTGCCTTTCCTAACATCAGTCACCCCCATTGACTAAAATGTCACAGATTCCACTTCACAATGATCCAGCAGAAGAAAAAAATGCAGAGCTGCAGAAACAGCCAGTCAGCCACTCAAAATATGCCTGGGTCCACGGAACTTGGAGCTTGCTGTGGCCTATTAGAACCAAGGAAGATGTGCTTGAGGGCAATTAGCTCTGGCAGCTCTTCACTTATCCCAGGAGTGGCAACAACCCTGCCACTGTTCTAAGGAAATTCACCTAAAACTGAGGTGTTGTGACCTTTGGAGAACTGTTTTCAAAGGACTGGCAGCCTGACTCATTACTAGATATCTACCTTGATGATTAAGCATGATATTTTCTGGCTTCAGATCACGGTAGATGATTCCTTTTTGATGCAAGTGCCCCAGTGCCATTGAGATTTCTGCCAAGTAAAAGCTGAAAGGAAGCATATGCCACAAAATCAGACATATTCAGTCATGATCTTCAGTCATGCATCTTAAGCAAGTCTTTCACAGTCTTTTCTCCAACACCCAAACCACCTCCTTGACCACAACCCTACGGAACAGAGCCTCACTCAGCAGCCAGCAGTGGACCCTCCTCTGTAGCGAGACTGGAGTTCCACCAGCACAAACTGRGAGGTACAGCACATGCACATCCTCCCCAAACCCAGTGAACTGCTCTTTTCACTACACTGTCAAATGAATGAGTGGTTATATTTAGTTTAAGCACTTGGATAAAACCCCAAACTATTAATTTACAAAAATAGCTTCACTTACCAAGCTGTGTCTTCCATAAATATCCCTTCTCTCTCTAACTGCATAAATAGTTCTCCTCCTGTCATGAGAAAAAATAGATTATACTCAAGTATCATTTTTAGTCAGTCAAAAGTCTATTTTCCAGGAAAACTATATGCAACAGGTATTTTTCCTGCTGTACAACAGGCTGTTTCACAAAAATACAACTAAGCCACTATTCTGTTACCCTCAGAATTCCAGCAACCTAAAGAAATCAGCATGCTGAAAAAACAAGAGCATTTCTGTCCCATCTTCGTTGTTATAGCTTGAGAAAATTGCTTCTAATCTGTGTCTGTTTTCCTAACCATGAAATAAAGGTAACACTTTCTTCTGTCAAAAAGAACCTGCAAGGACTAAACCCTCAGGTAACTCTGTAGGACTGCACAGAAGCTAAGTGTAAACATACAAAAATGGCAAATCTAATGGAAGGAAAAGTATTAAACCCCCTCCTCTCCTGTCTGTCATGAAAAACAAYTATTTCATGTTTCCTTTCTCTTTATTGTATTGAATTAGAAAGTTTATTTCTGTTGTTCTGTATGTTTTTAATATGAAATTATTTCACATTTTAAGACACCAAGCAATTGTTAACTGGCCCTTTAAACAYAGGGTAAGAACCCCAAATTCTTGATTGTAAGACCCCAAGAAGCAGGTAACAGAATGTCATATACTGACCACTGAGATACTCAAGGATGAGGTAGAGTTTTCCACCAGTCTGAAAGGCATAAATTAAGTCTACAATGAAGGGATGTTTCACTTCCTCCAGTATATTCCGCTCTGCTTTTGTGTGAGCTGTATCCTTGGCATTCCTTACAATCATTGCCTGCAAAAAGCAGGGATATGTGAGCACAAGAACATGCTAAACAAGGCACACTTTTATATTGAGTTCAATTCTGAGTTTATTAAATCACAATACTCCATATGAGTTAGCAACAGCACTAAAAAATTAAATTTCACTACAATATCTACATGACAGATTTCTTGCAGAAGTTTAAGTCTTTATTTCATAGAATTACACAATAGTTTAAGTTGGAAAGGACCTCCTGACCTATTTAAATGAGCTGCTAAGAACTACGCAGACAGAAAAATTTAAAGTTTAATTCTAACTGTATCTGGGTAACAACTGCATATATACTAAAACCTATTTTTAGGTATTTTAACTCATTAGGTAATTGCAAAAGGTAAATCGAGGGATAATTTTCTTTCTAGATTCAGAGAGAAGTGAAATTCAGGTTACCTTTTTAAGAACTTTCATGGCAAATATTTTCCCGGTGTTTGCTCCGGTTACTTTTCGTACTTGAAACACCTAAACAACACCAGCACAATGGCAGTCACATATTTCAGCTGGATTAACTGTCTCAAGTTAAAAAGCAAAGTCGTGCAAGAGAGGAGATCACCCACAAACTACAAGGCAAGAGCCAGAGATTGGATCCAGAACGTGGTTGGGACATTTCCCGCTGCTTCCAGCAGGTGCGGCTCTGCCGGGGACCTCGGTCCCACGACACCAACCTTGGCAGCCCTGGGGTTACCCTCTGGCAGAGTGAACTTTCCAAAGGACAGGATGGGGAGAGGAGAGCAAGGGCAGCAAGGGAGCACTCTGGCAGTGTCATGGGTTTAGTACCCTGGAAGAGTTCCTGACCTTGCCGTAGCCGCCTTTGCCAAGCACGCGCAGCAACTCGAAGCACTCCGGGCGGATCTTCTCGGGGCCTCTGTTCACACTGGTCTCTGAAATCTCAAATTTTTCACAATGTTCCATGCCACTGCAGAAAACCAGAACAAGAGTGTGAGTCTACCTGATCCTGAGAACTGAGCAAATGAAAGCAGTGACTCCGTGGGAAGCACGTCTGACCCAACGGAGTGACAGCCCGGGAGACCTGGAGAACTCTCAGCACCAGAATATCATTTACTGTGTGCAAAGCAGCAAGCTGCAACTTGCACTGAGAAGGTTATCTGCAAATTTTGGGATTTATAGTATCGAGATCTCCTTCAAATCCCTTCATTTTAATGCACAATATATCTCTGCATTACACCAGGGTTAAGTTCAGAAAATTAAACCCTCAAACTGACTCAGGTATTTCTTTTTATCATCATATCCATATTACAAATATTATTCAAGCACAAGAGATTTGTTAGGAGAAACAAGGATCAAAAGACAAACAGCAACTTTCACCAGAAGTTTTTTTATTATTATTTTATTTCAAGATACAATTGACAAATTTTAATGTGAGGAAATAGTGAAGCATGTAGAAACGGCTCAAAATTGAACCAGAATGACAAAATTTTCTATTTACCTTAACAATGTAACACAATTAGAAGTTATATGTGGTTGGCATGAATGATACAATATATTCTATAGCAGCAACTTACAGGTCATATTGGCCAACTCCTCCATGGTCCATGCTCTCACTTAATTGACCCTGGGGATGGGAGAGGTAGAAGAAAGATTGATTAGAAAAAGAAAGCATTAAAAATAAATGCACTGATGTGTTTTACAACGTTTTAAAACCCCCAAATCTCTATATAATTATAATTTATTTTATATAATTAAACAGGTCTAAAGGTCAAGAATAATAAATTATCAGCAAAAGATAAAATAAAAAATCTACTAAATTCTGTGTCAGATTTGCAGTACTGCCACGTATGTGAAACAGTGAGGTGGGGAACCACTGTCTTACCTGGCTGCACTGTTATTCAATCACTTGAATATTAGAGGTACAACTTCACACCCCCAGGTGAACTTGAAAAATGTTAAGGTACTGCAATTTTCTTTACAATTGCTCTTACACAGAAATTTTGAAGTCTTATTGCAGTAATATGCAAATTAGAACAATAAAGATTATGTGAATAGATGAACTGGGACTCATCTGCACTAGAAACAAATAATCTACTGAGAAGGTTTTATGATTCTATACTGGTAACTCAAATCCTGATAGTGATGAAAGAATTAAGCTTTACTCTGATGTAAAACACCTTTTCTGACCAATAATCATTCCATACTTTAATGCATGCAAACTACTGAAGAAGGTTCCTGCACCTCAGCATCAAAACCAGTCACCATTAAGGAATGTGGTTTAATTCTGAAGAGATATTTTCCTCAAAGAATTTTCAACCTGATCCCTTCTGCAAGATAATACTTCCCTCTAACTGTGGCTCTACATGGCAAAAGAAGTGCAAAGCAAGCAGACAGCTGGAATGAATACAAATAGAATGTAATGGGCAAGCTTCTAGTGAGCTTCAGACCATACCCTAACATTTTTATTTTTAAAAACATGGACATAAAGTAACAACTGTGAGTTAGTGGTGAACAGCCTGGGACCTACAGACTGAATATAAATACACTGAGTGACGTGTGAAATTCAGAGAAGCAGAAGAAAAAGAAAAACCACCAAAATCTGCAAAAATCAGCCCAAGCCAAGGAGTGCATTTTAAAATATTATCTAAGTAAAAACACTAACCAAAGAAAACTAGAACTTTCAACAGCTTCCAAACCATTTAAATGTTAAAGTTTACAGAGGCTGGTTTATTCTGGGTGATCTGAAGGGGAATTTAACTCCTGGTTCCACCTACTAACACCACAGGCAATTAAGGAGTCCAAAAGATCAGGTTTGTTTCCAGCTCAGAGAGTTGCCAGCTCATGTGCTCCTGCTGACATTTATTAGAGAAATCTAGCTTATTGACATGTTTCACAATAAAACCCACTAAAGCTGCCCTTGACCCTACTCTTAGATGCCAAGAAATGAATTGAAAAAAATTCTACAAACACAGAGAATAAACACCCATTAGTTCCCAGATCAACTCCTCCTGTTACCCAATGGTTCTGGCAAAGTTTACACGTTTTTCTCTTGCTTCTGTGAACTTTGGGTTTCATTCTCAGTATTAACTTAACCAAAATTCACTTTAGATACCATTCTGCTATTTTGAGGGTTTCTTCTCATTTCACAACACCAAAAAAAGCAGTGGAAGACCAACAGCCCTTCAGTGCATACATTGTTTTGTTCATTACAGATAAATTAAGGCTGAGGCTTTTTCCACCATAATAATTAGTACAACCAACCACATGGCTTTTGAGGAAACTCCATTTAAACAACCCTTTAGATTTTCCAGGATGGCTGTGTCTATTCAAACCCATGATTGATCTGTCTGGGCCCCTCCTGGGCTCAGCTTTCAGGAGGCACTAGGGACCAGAAGCAGAGATTTGACAGTCCTGACCGTGCCCCTTGCTCACTCCAGGTTAATGATCTCAACTGCTSTGGCTCCAACATCCCTCTGATCCTTGCAGGACACACAATGCCTATAGAGATAACTTCTACTGGAACATTTTTCCCCTTACACATTCCTGATGTTCCCCTCCTTCACTGCTCTTATATTTCCTGCTTTTCAGTTGTTTTAATTTCAAGTCYACTCTCACCCTCCTTTATCTGTTTGCCAAAAGGCACCTGAGACCAACCAAGGTTGCCAACGTCCATACATTGCTGTGCCATAAAAATTTCCGTCCTGGCAACTTTTTAAAATCCACAATAGCCATTGAATGGTTTAATTGTTCCCTGAGACTGAATTATTGGAAAACAAGATAGAACAAATTCAACTTTYTTGCCACCTCGCTCAGAACCTGTTCTTGCCAGCCTTAACAGTGTGATGCAAGCGACGTGCTCTAAAGCCAAGTGTTTTATTGATTACTGAGGTGACAGACAGAGCTTTTCCTGCAGGCTCAGAAGCTTTCAAGCCTTCAGCTGTCAAACAATGTCTCTACAAGTTATGTGGAGTGTGGGTAACAGAATATCTGCTTATCTCCTGAAGGGAAGTACCTGGAGGGAATCTACAGGAAACGTGGAGAAGGACTTTTTATAAAAGCATGGAGGTTTAGATTAGATATCAGGGAAAAATTCTTGCCTGTGAGGGTGGTGAGGCCCTGGCACAGGTTACCCAGAGAAGCTGTTGCTGCCCCATCCCTGGAAGTGTCCAAGACCAGGGCTTGGAGCAACCTGGGATAGTGGAAGGCATGGGCTGGAACGAGATGATCTTTAAGATCCATTCCAACCCAAACCATTCTGTGATTCCGTGATCTCCAAGACTCCAAGAATGTCATTATTATTTAAAYAGCAGAAAATAAATGCAGTGACAGTTTGAGCAATAGCAAACGTTTAATATACACAACAATATAAAAAAGGCAACAGAAGCACTGCAAAAATATAAACAGATATATGGCAATAAAATCCCTCTAAAGCCGAGACAGAATCCAGCTGAACACCACGAATTGCAAACTACAGATTATCAGGTGCACTGCTCACGAAAGCACGAGATGGGAACAGCCGCTGACCCGGCTAACGCAGCATTTTAAACCTCTGATTTTAATTTTGGCGCGAGAGCAGCACATTACCCCGCTCCAGAAAGATCGGCATTTCTACACTGACGTTCGGACATGTGACAGTAAATAAATAATAAAAAAAAAACCGCTGCGGCGCTTGTGCCGGGATCCCAACGCCGAACTTCCGCGGCGAAGAGCTGCGGCGAGCCCGGCGCTGCCCGCAGCCCCAGCCCGCTCCGGGCGCGGAGCTACCGGCGCAGCGCGGGCGGCTCGGGCTCTCCCCGGGCAAAGCGGCGGCCTGGCCGCGCTCCCGCCGCCTCAGCGCGGCCCCCGCCCGGCCCCGGGGCGCCTCCCGCGCCCTCCCTCCCTCAGGCCCCGCGGCCTCCCCCGCTCCCTCGCCGGCTCGGCTGCCGCTCTCACCCCCTCCTCCAGCTCCTCGTCCGAGCCCGCGTCCTCGGGCTGGTCCAGGTCGATGTCGAACACTCCCGCCATGGCGCCGCCGCCCCTCGCTGGCTCCGCCGGGTGCCCGGGGCCTGCGCCGCCTCATGGGCCCGCGCCCCGCAGCGCCGCCGCGGCCGCCATCACCGGCTGCGCGGCCGCAGCGCGCCTGCGCACCCGSCCCTCCCGCGCCCGACGCGCACGCGCAAAGCGCGTCCCGGCACCGCCGAGCGTGCGCGGTAAGCGCCCCGCGCGCCCGCTCGCCCTGAGTTCTAAGCGCCGCGCGTGCGCAGAGTGCGCGGTGAAGCCGCGGGGGCGGAGCGTGCGCAGAGGGCGCGTTGAAGCCGCTGGGCGGGAGCGCCGTGCCCGGCTGCCCGGAGAGCGCTCTGCGCATGCGCGAGGCGGGCTGTTCGAAGGCGCGTCCGGACCCGGCGTGGGGAAGCGGGGGGCGAGGTGAGCCCTAAAGGGCCGCCGGTGGCGAAACCGAGCCCGGGATCGGGATCGGGATCGGGATCGGGATCGGGATCCCGGGAAGGCAGCGGAACGGGCTGTCGAGGAGAAAGGCTCAGGGAGAGGGCTCGGGACCGGGGGGCATTAGGGCGGGCGCCCCCGGGGACATAGCGGCGTTCCCTGGTGTCGAATGGGCCGTGAGGGGGGTCCTGTGGGCACGGTGACCCGAGTGGGGCTCCCCACGCAGAGAATCGCGCACGGGAGGGTCGGTGTCGCCCGCGCGAGATGGACATGAGCCTTTCCTGGCAGTCAGTCACATGTTTATTTATTTTCTGCGTGAGGAGTGACTCGGTCTCGTAGTAGCAGCCAGGCGGGCTGGCGGCAGCGCTGAAGTCAGGCCCGGGAATGGAAATTAGCCCGCACCTTCCTGCAGAACGTGTTACGGACACGGGCAGGGATCCAGGGAATGCTGGTACGGGAGTGCTGCGGCACAGCTGGGATGGCAGTGAGGAACAGCAGCCCAGAATAACCAAGAGAGTTTAAAAAAATTGACCTTGTTTCTGTGAAAGGATAGAAAAGTGAGAAAGCAGAGCTAATGTAAAATGCTGAGCGGGGAAAATGTCAAAACATACCAGGATGGAATCAAACACTTCGCTCTGTGTGGTGGAAACAAGGGGAATTCTCCAGGGAATTCTTTTGTCGCCTCAGAGGCTCTGGCATCAGGCCTGGTGCGGCACACAACTGGAAATCAGCTGCATTTAAGATTTCCAAAGGCATCTGATACTTTGTTATTGTGCTTTTACATCCTAGTATATAACTTTGAGTTATAATTAATTGTTTCCATTCTGCTTTACTAAGCAAAAGTAAGAAAACAAATAATTTTTTGCTGTGTGGTTGGTTTCACCTCCCTCCAGATGTATAGCAGCAGTAAACAGATTGATTTCCTGTAAATTGCCATCCACATTCTCCTGACACTCAGGAGAAAGTGCTGACAGCCAGAAAGAGCCGGTGGTTGTAGCATAGCCTTTTCCCTCTCACTAGAAGTTCTCCAAAAATGACAAAACCAATCAGAAATGTACTTGTCAGAACTTATTTGCCTCGTCTTTTTCCACACTTGCTAAGGACATATTTTCTTTTTCAGGCTGAAATCCAAAGTGAATAAGGATGTCAATTGTCACAGTGCAGCTTGGGCAGTGTGGGAACCAGATTGGGCATGAGGTGTTCAATGCTCTCTGCAGTGACATCTGTGGCACCCACGGGTTGTGTTCCAAGAAGGAGAACGAATCCTACCGTGATTCCTGCAAGGAACGGTTCTTCTGCGAGGAGGAATCTGGAGGTACAGCTTTAAAGGGCTTTTTTTCCCTCTCAGGGTCTGGTTTCAGGACATCAAGTGGTTTCAGAAACATCAAGTGGTTTCTTTCATGAAAGGTCTGTGGTCTCTGGGGTTCAGATTTGTGTTTGACACGATAAATAGTTCAGCAGAAATCAGGGCATGGCCAAATCTGTGCCTGTCCGTACTGTCCCATTAATAATTTGGTTAATGTGGGTGGGAGGAATACAGCTTGGGATGTTGTATCCATCCAAATCCATCCATCTTACCTAAATATTTGGCACATTATTCTCAATTTCATTTTTCTTCCTATGCAGTACCTGTTGCCCGGGCTGTGCTTGTTGACATGGAGCCCAAAGTGATCAGCCAAACCTTATCCATGGCTGCCAGGTCTGGCCACTGGAAATACAACCACCAGTCACACTTCTGTCAGAAGCAAGGATGTGGGAACAACTGGGCCAACGGGTAGGAACAGCTGCTTCAGGCTTCACTGAGGGAACTGTGGAGGTTAATTCAGAGAGGCTGTTCAGACTCTCTAGGAGTGGTAATACAGCAGTTGTGAGAGTTAAAGTAAAATTTGCTTTATGAATTTTGGTGTAACTGCCATGTCTCACTGTTYCGTCTGTTATCCCACAGTTACTCTGTTCATGGGCCCAGACACAAAGAAGCAATAATGAATCTGGTGCAGAGAGAAGCAGAGAAATGTGACCGACTCGGGGGATTTTTCACAATAATGAGCATGGCTGGGGGCACAGGATCAGGCCTGGGAGCATTTGTGACCCAGTGTTTAAGAGATGCTTTTCCAACCTCATTCRTACTAAACCACGTTATCTGGCCCTATGGCACTGGTGAGGTGAATGTCATATTGCCTTTTTATGTATAATTATACAGAATTTATATAATCGCTGTTTACTTTTAAACAATATATCTAAACCAGAAGTAAACTAGAAAATGGTTATATTTTGCTTYGAAAAAGTTCAAATGATTCAGTAACACAGCTAAAGAATTGTTTGCCTAATATCAGGTACATGTAATTTCACCAAAACCACTTCTTGATAATTTCAGTGCTGAAGTTTCACAAGAAGCTCTGCTAGCTAACTAGAAATTTCCTGATAAGATCTTATCTCAGCATTATAATCAGTTCCCAGGCAGATCTTGTTCTAGCATGTTTGTATGAAGAGAGATGGATAACCTGATTTCCACAGGTCTTGCCCTCTTTCCATGGAATAGCTCTGAGCTCCTGACCTCATTCCATACTTTGGCAAAGAAAATGAATCACTGCCTAAATCATAACTGAGGAAACAGCAGGAGCCARGGGATTATAAACCAGAAAGAGATTGTTTGACTCTTGTTTGTGTGTGGTTTTTTGTTTGTTTCCAGGTCATTGTTCAAAACTACAACTCTGTTTTGACTCTGTCACATCTGTACCAGTCATCAGATGCCCTTCTTGTCCATGAAAATGATGTCATCCACCAGATCTGTGCCCAGCTGATGAATATCAAACAGATCTCCTTCAGGGATGTCAATCAAGTCATTGCACACCAGCTGGGCAGCGTTTTCCAGCCCACTCACACAGCAGGAGGGAGCTCAGACTACAGCAGAAATCCATTAGGTAGGTACCAAACCCAAGCATTCATAGACACCTTTCTGGAGTCAGTTCATGAATTTAAGTTCTTCAGTCTCCTTACTCAAGTATTTGGATACACCTCAAGTTTTAAGACAGGAAAATTGAAGGAAAAGACTCATTTAGAAGTTCAATCCCAATGTTGTAGCAGAGTCAAAAATAGATCCCCCTAACTTCTGGTTTCATTCTTTACCAAAAGAACTCTATTTCTCCTTTTTTGAGTGATTACAGACACCCTTGTACCTATTTAGATTTCAGAAGAAATTTGTGCAGCACAGTAATTTTGGACAGAGTTTCACATTCCACTTTGGCTTAGAAGTTTGKACAAACAAACAAAGTGAGAGTTTTGTGTTTTGCTTAGGCAGAGGAGGCAAGCAGACAACTTGGTAGCAACAGCAGCAGACTGACACTTGAACCTTTAAGGAATTAGAGAAATTTAGCCAAATTGCTTGTAAAACTAAGCTTTCACATCTATCTGTCATTCTCTTTAGGAGCATAGAGTCCTTAAGAGCCAGACTCTAAAGTGAGAAAGTCTAAATTGTAAAATARGAGCTACTAACATCCTGTATAGAACTCAGTAATACACAGCAAGTTTGCATGACTGAAATTGCTAAGTCTTTKAACATTCCTCACTCTGTCGTCCTGTTTTAGCCACCCTATGCAATATTTTTGCCAAGCATGAGCAGCTGTTGATTTCTTCTTTCAGGAGACTTGATGGAGACATTGGTTCCACATCCCGAGTTCAAGATGCTGGGCCTCCGGAACATCCCTCAGATGCCTGAGAACTCCCTGGCTTACAGCACCTTCAGCTGGCCTGGCCTCATCAAACACTTGAGGCAGATGCTCATTGCTAATGCTAAAATGGAGGAAGGTAAATGAACAGCCTTCACTCAYCTTCAGTCTCCATCACTCTTTAAACATTTATTTTTACAGATGAAATAAAGCTGCACGTTTTGTGGAGCTCACTTTAGTCAGTTCAGAAATGAGCTGCTGCCCTCAGCAGGAATTTCCTCCACACAGCCAGCTGCTCCTCTAACCATTCCCTCAGCTGCCACAGCAGCTCCCAGACTGCTTCTGCTTCCAGACATCTCAGTTAATTATAACTATTGAAAATACACAAACCAAACTAACAGTTTGTGGCTCTGCACTTAATTTACATAATTCATTTGAAACATTCCTTGGATAGTGAGTTCTGCTTTTTTTTTTTTTTTTACACCTTCTACTAATAAAAATCAGGCTCGGCTCTTCCATATAATGTACATGGAGAATTCAGTTATAGCTTCCAGTTATGCAAGGAATGGGCTGCAGCTTGCTAAGTATAGAAACAGGTATCCATTTTCTCTGGTAGACGAGTGACTACCAGGCAAATACTGCTGGATTAGCACTGGTTTTCTCTGGGAATTGTGTGATTGCTGCTTAATTAACGTGCAGCAGCTACAAACTCCAGCATGGTCTCAGTTTGGGGCACAGTGATAGTTCCCATCTGCATCTTCACAAAACATTGACTTTCTTTTTTATCTTTTTTGTCCAAATCCCACAGGTATTGATTGGCAAGTACGACCACCACATCCAGGCTGCTCCATCCCCTCCAGTCACTCCACAAACAAACCTCTGCACTTCAACACTTCCATTGCCAACCTGGTTATCCTGAGAGGAAAAGATGTGCACAACGTAGACTTGGGTAAGGAGGAAAAGCACAGCACCTCAGGGATTCTGRTTTCACATCTCACTGATGCCTTTGTAACCATATCTGATCCAAATGGAAAAATCCCAAAACCACGTTTGACTGCTCAGGTCAATATTGCCTCTAGAAACAACTGTCCAAGGCCACATTGTCTAATTGCTTAGGGCTGCTGTATTTACAGCAGACTTTGTGTTTCCTGAATTCAGGGAAGGAGGAAGAGACTGAAGCCTGTATATCTGGAATTCTTGGCTATATTTCCTGAAAATATGTTTAGTTGTTTCTGGAGTGTTGAGCATTGCTGGCAGATGAAGTATCCACACAAGTGTGCTTCTAGATAATCTAATGAATCTGTTTAAAAGTTGTATTTTCAACAGGCTGACCACTCTGCAGGTGCTTTCCGAGGCCTGAATTGATCTCACAGCATTGATTAGGCCACACAGGACTACGGGGATCAAGTTTGGATTTTATCCAAAGGGCTGTCCTGTTTCTGCTACAGGAAGTTTCCGAGATCCCTCGTTATACACATCATGGCTGAACCCTCAGGATGCTTTTAATGCATGGAAAACACCCAGAGCATTTAACAAGTATGAGAAGTCTGCTTCTTTGGTCAGCAATAGCCAGTTCCTGCTGAAACCTCTTGACAGCATCGTAGGAAAAGCTTGGAATATGTTTGCTTCCAAGTAAGTGAAAATAGTTATGCTGATACTTCACTAATAACTGCCAATATCTTCACTGATTTCTAATGTCTGACCCSTTCTTCAACACACAGAGCCTACATTCACCAGTACACAAAATTTGGAATCCAAGAGGAAGATTTCCTGGACTGCTTCACAACCCTAGAACAAGTTATCTCCAGTTACACCAATCTTTGATTTTTTTTTAATAGAAATAGAGATTTCTGAAAGAACTCAGCACTGGAAAACCTTCCATCAGCTTCCTGAAGTACGTAAATCACTGGACTGGATCTATTTTTCAGTCTTKGAAGCAGAGTGAGTGTGTGTGCCTGTGTCTGTGTGTGTGTGTTAGAACAGCAAGAACTGAATATTTTCATATGGGCAGGTATTATTCTTATTTAATATATCTAATAAATATCTATTTTTCAATACATTTGCTATATATGGTAGCTATGTCTCTGAACATCATTTTTGGCACTTCCATATTAAACTTTCCTGAAAAAATGTGTGATAAAACTTAAACAAGTACTTGACTGCAGCACTAAGGCATTCCTGCTCCTCCACTTTCAAGTTTTCATTATAACACTTTGCCCTATGAATGCTTCAATATTGATAAAAATGCACAGTATCAGAATTATTAATCCAAGTCCCATCTGGGTGGTATTCAAGATACAACAATGTGCTTTCCTTTAAAGCAAAGCAAGATCAAATTCTATTTTAAGTACCTTAATTTTGACAAAACAGCCAAAGTTTTGAACCATCTTTTAAAAGAAATACAAAGAGTTCCTCATTTTGTTGTCATCCTCAAGTTATATTAGAGATTATAATTAATTATATCCTTTTCTGACYATTTCACTGTGCCTACAATGTGTGAAAAATAAATCCCTATAGCACAGCAGAGGTCTTGGCTCTGTTACACACAAAGTGTAGGTGTAAGCAAGACTACAACTCCCACTCTTCTTCCTCCAAGTTAGAAGTTAATTAATTTATTAATTATTTAAACATATTTTGGAGGAGATTGGCTGGTAGATTGCAGATGTAAAAGCTTATAATTTGATATAATTAATATATTTCATGATTTCCAAAGTCAATTTAAGGAATTGGGTTTTTTGCACGAATTTTACCACGACCACAAGGTGGTGCCCTGGGAAGCTGCAGCTCCCTCGTGGCAGGAGGAAGGGATGGAATGGCTTGGGAAGGCACACTCTGAATTAAAAGAAAATAAAAGAGTACAGTAGAATTAAAGATTATGTTGTAACACTGAGCTTTCTTCTCCCTCTGTTAACTTCTCACTTAATGGTAGGGAGAGCTTTGGGAATTCTTGTTACTCCCCCTCCAYGTCACACTGTTCTCCCACAGAAGTAATAACACATGCTGGGAAAAAAAAAAAAAAAAGAGTTAAATCAGTCTCAAGGACTTTTCCCTTGACAGATGGACAAATTTCACAGTGCACCTTTAGGTTTTAGTGCCATTTYATTCCAGGCCTCTCAGCTTTTAATTAAAAAAATGGCACCTCTGAGCTGGGGACTGCTCTAGTCAAAAGGGATTTTCTGGTGTGTTTTTGTCACTTTCAAACATTGTCTAATTTGGGTATTTTCACAGCAGAAACTGCAGGAAAGATTGCACAAGCAGTTCAGAGAAACAGCACAGGCAATTCAAGTTTGCAGGAACAAAGGGTCAGGAAAGGAGATCATGGTGAGCTTCTCCCTCCTCCAAAAGGCACAGGATGTTCAGCAACACAGAAATAAATTTCCCTGGTGTTTTCAACAGATCCCAGACTGAGAATTTCCAGTAGCAGAAACGAGAATAAGTCATTCCATGTCTGTATTCTTCCTCACTTCACAGAACAGGTAACAGATTTTTAAGGGGCTAAGGACAGGTAAGTTTCCTGAGAAACAAGGAAGAGAGCAATGGGTCATTATATTGCAATAGCAGTAAGTAACTTTATTGCAGAAATAACCTCATGTTATCTCTATGTATTTATAATTCTGAGCATGAAGCAAATACAGCAGGTGCTTAGTGTACCTATGAATGATATAGATCCATATTTATTATTTATGGTTTATGGCAGTTCCAGCTAATGGAGCAGGATATTTGGCTGGGGGTTTTTTTGTTTGTTTGATGGCAGAATTTGTGCCATGTCAGGAACCACAGCACACAGGTRAGAGGTCTAACCCCAAAGCAAAAATTAAAATTTTAGCTGTTATAATCCCTCATTGCTCTGGAGAAGGGGCTGACAGGAATTGTTTTAGGCCTCTCTAGGCTTCTTCCTGTGAGTGTTTTTCACTGCTGACCTCAGTTCTGAAATTCTCACACCCTTTCCCAAAATGAGCCTTTATTTTTTGATCTATGATGGGATTCCTTTATTTTTTCCCCAGGATGTGGAGAGGGTCAAAGTGACAGGAAGTGAATAGCTACTATCAAATTTTTGTCACCTACAATTATATTAAAAGGTGGAGGAGTAATTCTCTATGTTATTGATAAAATTAATTATGTAAATATTACCTGGAAGAGGGCCTTTATTTCATTAACAATTACAGTTAATGAGGTAGATCAAAGGTCAGCACAAGCCAATGGCTCAGAGACAGGAACAACAGAGTCAGTGGCCTTGACCTTGCTCGTTGTAGGCAAAGTCCCCACAGGATGTCCATAAACCCAGGAACAATGCTCCAAATCTCACCATTGTTTGTTGGAATGGACAGGTGCAGCTCACTTGGAAGTTGATTCAAGGACTCCAACTATAGCAGACATTTCATGAATAGGAGAACTTTTATTTAACCACAAAAACCCCCCAAACTGAAAAAAAAAACCTTCCCCCCCAAGAACAACCTACAAAAATCCCAAAACAAACCCACCAAAATCCAACCCAGGAACAAAAATAACCTTTAATAACCTAAAATACTTTAAACACAGTAAGTGTTTGGCAAGTGACAGGGCACTAAGGTAGTTATAGATACAATTTATTTGGACTTAAGTAGATATTGGTGCTTTTAAGTTAGACTCGGTACCAGCACAGGAAGGATAGAACTTAGGTAAATATAAAAGGGACAAAATCTGTAGTTCCCAGCACAAACCTGTGTTAAATAACCAGGGTTTAATACATGAAAGGAGAAAATTATATCCAAATTACCAATTGATACACTACTGGGAAACATGAAGGTACAGAATGATATTGAATGAATAATTCACTTCTTTCTGCGTTTGCTAAAAAATTTATTATGGATAAATATTATGAAATGAGAGCCCAAACATCCAAAAGGAAATAGGACCGAGTGTACTTTAAAGAAATGTGCTTTTTGCTGGCCACCACTTTTAAAAACTGCACAAGAGTAATCAGGAAAGTGATTCATGGATCCGATATAGCACAAAAAGCTTCCAAAAGGAACTGAGCTGCTGCCTTTCCTCCACCGCTTTCAAGGGCAGCCCAGACAGCTTTTCCAAGGCAGCAAATTCCCGTGTAGCTTCCTGCTCCAGCCTCCTGCCTCTGGCTTCCTACCCCAGCTCTGCCCACGCTCCAGAAGCATAGCCCGGACACTCAGACAGCTTTTAACGGGCCTGGAAGCGGAGCTGATAATCCTGAATTTTAACTATAGAGCCTTTCCGGCTCTTTCAGGCAAACCGAGGCTCACAATGGTCCCTTCTGAGCTCACATTGTGGGAATCCTGTCCCTCCAGACGGCCACTTCCCCTCCCCGGGTGGGGCAGTGACTCACCCACCGCCCTGAATCAGCACAACCCGCTTAACCCTTTCCCAGGAGCTGCAAATGAAGAGGGGTGTCCGGACAAATATTCCTGCCAGCCACAGGGAGCACATGGAAAAGGTGAAAATGACCCAAGCGGAGAGATTAGAGAAGCTGCTTCTGCTCCTTAGGAAATAAAAAGGCAACTTTTAGAGTAAATGTGGTCCATGATAAAGATCATGGGAGAAATCTAAATTTTAACCCCATGTTCATRCAAGCCTGAGAGATTTCAAACAGTGACTTCTGAGAGAGACAGTGGCCTCTGTACTCATTCTGTGAATCAGGCGCCAGAAACCTTCTCTTTTTACAATCCAGAATRTTACACTGTAAGACAGAAAAATAAGTAAAATGAGGGTGCTCTCTAGGCCAAAATTCCCATTTTAAAAGTAAAAGCAATAAGTAGAGAAACTAAAATAAGCCACTGGTTAAACCAAAAAGAAAAGACAGAATAAACATTTTTTTGAGCTTTTTTTCACTGCTTGTATGTGAGGAGAAACAAGTCCCATGTTGGATGGTGTTGCATTTGCACTGAAATGGATGCGTTCTGCAAAAATGATTATTGTACTTATTTGGTTACACGGACAAAGTCATGTTTATTTAAGGCTCACAAAAATACACTTCATTTGCCTGAGAATGGTGGAATTGTGGTCAGATGGCAGGATTTAATTTGAACTTTTGCCCAGCAGYCTCCAATAGTTAATGGATCATTTACAGGAGCACACCAGGAGAGCAGAGCCCAAGGAGCCAAATGGGAAGTGGCCTCATCCCACAGGATGAAGGTGGAATAAAATCCTGCCTGGACTTTGGCTGGCAAGGGCAGCTGTAGCTGCTCCCTGTAAATACCCTCAGTGAGGATGGTGAGAGCTGGGCTCTAGTTCAGAGCTCCTGCTTTCCAGATGGCCTGGAACAATCCCGAGTTCAAGGATTCCCATGGAAGTGCTTGCTGCCGGCTGTCATGTYCTTCTGCCACTTGCAAAGAAAACCCTGGCAAGTTTCCTCCTCACCCCACTTTGGGCAACTTCAGCCTGTGTTACCTGACTGAGTCATTTAAATCAGCAATTGTGTTTGTGTAGTGATTTGAAGTAGGAAATCTCTCCTTTATAGGCCGAATTTTGGTGAAGAAACCTAATTTAACTGATAAAACAGTCAAAAACATAAATTTAGCAACCAAACAACAAAAATCCAATTAAATGCTCTTCTCCCAAGAAGAAACTTCCCATTCCCTCCCTACCAGCCACTAGCTCAGGGTTTCATATTATTTTCCTCTATAAAGATTTAGTCAGGCTTCTCCATAACCCAGTATTTTCAAAGAGAAGTATTTTTGTATAAAAACCAGATACAAACTTAATGCGTGCTGTGAAAGGAGAGCTCACTCTTCGGTGTCATTAGGGAGGAAACCTCAACACGTGGGCTCCTGCTCAAGCTGAACAAAACTGCAGGGAACAGGCTTGAACTTGGCCAAAAATCACTCCATACCAAGGGCTGAGAGAGCTCCAAGGCCCGAGGGAGGGGACATCAGTGACAGTTTCAAGCAAGGGCTCTCAGGCTCTGCCAAACACCACTTAAACCCGTTCCTTATTCACTTAATTGAACCATCTCTCAGTCATGGCTGAAATCTGTTGCCAAAGGACAGAGATTGCCTCACTTCTCCCGCAAACACCTGGCTCCTCCTGGGCAGCCACGAGGATTCGGTGCTCCAGGGCTGCAGTGGGATTTGCCACACGGTGGCTGGGCACAGGCAGAAGTGTTTAAGACAGTTTGTACAGAAGTTATGGGGGGYAACAATTAAAATCACCAATTGCAGTAGCACAGATGTAGCAGAAATACTGCTTTGAACATGTTTTTTGGCAGCCATTACTTGGAACTCCAGTAAATACCAGCTTCAGGCATCTTAAAAGTTTCTTCCTTGCTGCTCCCCACCTCGAGCCTTACGCAACAGCCAGGAATGCATTGACTGTGTCACAAGAGGTCAGCTGGGCTGAGGAGAGACCTACAAATCCAGGAATCTGAGAAATGAAATGTGTTGTTATGAAAATATCCTAAATATTAGAGCTCTCCAGAAAACAGCTGCAGCAAACGAGGCGCTGAGAGSAGGGAGGTTTCCAACCAGACCAGAGAGGTTTTGTGACCATGGCAAGATTTGCACAATGTTGTAAATCTAAATGTGTGTTTTCTCTGTTTTCTGTCAGAGACAGAGAAATGCTGAGCACAGAAACCTGCTTTTTTACCATCAACGGATGGAAAGATCCTAATAAACATGCGGTCTCAGAAAAGCCACAGTCCCTCAAAGTGTGAGCCTTGAACAAGGTATTTATGTGTTTTAATTAGCAGCAGCTTCTGCAAGAGAACTACCAAATTATTTCCTGACAGTACAGAAGGAAATGCATTGGATCTCTTAGGAATTTCTTACAGGTGGTGCCAGTCAGAGTCACCAGAGCCTCACCAGTCACCAACCCATTTTAGAGGGCCAGGAGAGCCGTTTCCAGGAGCCGGGCGTGGCCGCAGGGCCGTTATCAGAGCAGGAACAATACCCCGAGCTGACAACTCCTATCTCTCGCCTTTCATCAGGAAATAGCAGCCAGTTTCCTTATTGCCAGCTGCCCGGGCAACCCGGTTAAGCTTCTTGGAAAAGCACAACAATTAAGTGGGAGTGACTCTCTCGGAACACGGAAGATGCCACACGCTCACCCATATCTGAGCAGCTCCTCGAATGAGGTTTAAAGAAAGGTGACCTTTGATTTAATGCTAATCGAGTCATCTTTGACTCATTCCATGGATAGTAATAATAAATTAATAAAACCCCCSCAGTTCAACAAAGGGCAGTGTTAAAGCAAACTAAACCCAAGCCGGGCCCATTCCACACGTTCACATTTGCACCTTTGTTTTACCACACCTGCACACCACCAGCAGTGAATAGGCTGAATGGTCTCAACAGCCTCTTCACTTGAAATTCAGCATAGGGTCAGCTTTTTTGACTAAAATACCGTGTTTTTTTCTGAATTCCCAACACATTCCAAGCAGTCCCTGACTGCTGGACTCTCCCTGTTGCTTGTACCTGGGAGGTGACATAGCACCGGTGACAGCTTCTGCCTTTGAGCTCCTTTCCCTCTTGTGACAACTGACCCAGGTTGTTCCAGCCTCTCCCTGACACCACTGCCAGAACAATGTTCTGCCTTTCTTGAAAGCCAAGTGGATGCATCAATAAACAAGTGAAATGGATCGAGAAATTAATGCCAGCATTTCATGCCCTCAGTTATGCATCTGAATTAGGAAAGTCACAGCAGGCTCAAAGAGTTTTTCAGTATAATCCTTCTAAAAATGAGTTTGCAAGAGCATTTGCAAATATTTACCCTCAGTCTCTGAATGCATCAGAGGCTGTTTCACAGGAAAGGCRATTGCTTCACTCCCCTCTCCTGAGGTTACAGTGATCCAGCCAGGCTCCAGCACTGATCCCTCACCTGCCCAGCAGGACTCCCTCCCACTTCCACACTCCCCCGGGTGCTGCAATCTGGAGAGAGCTGGGTGAAGTACTTACTGTTTTCTTACTGTTTTTCCATCTTCCCCTCCAAAAAACCAACCAAATGCACAGAAAAAAGGCAGAATTTTAAACCTCATAAGAGTAATTTCAATTACCTTATCCGTAATTACAYGCAGCCTTTTAACTGCTGATTACAAAGTATTTTTTAACCATGTGCTTCAAAGAAAATCAATTACTTTTACCTCCAAGGAACACGCCCAACCCCCACTTATCTTTACACCTGCCATCAATTTTGTTCACTAATATTTATATTTCTGCTTGATAATCAGGGAAACATCCAAAGTGTTTTGCTTGCACTTAGCAGTGCCTGCAGTGAGAGGGAGGCTGATTTTAACAAATTAAATAATGAAACCCGAAAGCACAGCAGGGAAGGACTTTCTGGAGCAGCTTTAAGCCACTGTCAAGTGTTAATGACAAGTATCTTTTAGCAGGAACAAGCAGCTGGGGGAGTTCTGAGGGAGTTGCTTGAACAGAAGCACAGCGTGACATTGGATGGAGGGGAGGAACTCCAGGGACAGGAGGTTTCCTGACTGTTTTGATGGATGCGAGGGTGGAACTGGACGGTTTGACCTGCCACGGGCTCCTGGCTCGGTGTGACCTGAGCTTTGCTTACACCACACAATTCCTGCCTGATGGAGCACGGGGTGGCTGCCAGGAGAGGGGCACTGACACCTCACTGCCCTCACAGAGGTGTTGGGGGGGCACAATCCACAGGGCAGGCAGGAAAACAAGGAGACAACCAAGAGGAGGAGCTGCAGCCCTATCTGACCTCGTTCCACAGAAAATGAGACAAAAAAACCTCTGTCACATCAAAGTCATCTTTGACGTTTAACCAACCATTAGTTGTTGTTACAGGGCCGTTAATTCCATGTGATTTTCAGTCATTCCCAGAAAAAAAAAAGCAAGACACTTTATTTAGTGTCTAACTGCAAGAAACAGCAGCTAAAAATAGGGATCTGTGCCAAGATTGTTTCTCTTGCAAGGGCTCCCTTTGGATTTGTCTCTAACACTGAACTGACTGAGTGCTTCCAATGTGTAATGAAGATATGGGCAACAAAAGGAAACTTTGGATTAAGGGAGCAAAATTCATGTTTTCAGGTGAAATGCTGAAGACTGAGTCTTTCTTGGAAGCCACAATGCAACTGCTGATGTATCTTCTACATTCACTCACTGGAGAATGTTTGGGACAGCAAATGTCACAGTGTTACCAACAGAGTTCAATACACGGAATGGAAACAATCCAGCTGAAATAAACACTGGGAAACGTTATTTCTTTGTTTATTTAAGCAAACATCAAACTATCCATTGAAAAACTCATTACGCTTGTGTCACTTTTGTTTCTAGAATTTTTTTTACCTTTTACCAAGTCTTATCTCCCAGCAGCTGAGCCAGTAGAATCACCAGTTYCTTCTTTAAATAGTGTTAGAAAGCTTCAAAATAACAGCAGAGCTTATTGGAATGGACACATGGAAATACAAGCTGAAGAACAATAGATATATATATTTCACACTATATATATGTAAACATATTGAACTAAAAGTGGGAGAAAGCTTTCAGTTTTCCTCGTGGTTTGCCAGCAGGCAAGAGGCAGAACTTTAAGGAGACYTCTAAAGCATTTAGAAAGGTGCAGTTTATTGGCTCAGGCTCTAGGAAAAAGTTTTTTTTCTSTTTTAGTTTTTGCAGTGTCCTGATTTCAACCTGACCAAAAAGCTGCCACTGGAACTGGGGAGAGCAGCAAGGGGCTGTCCCTAATCCAGTGTCCTGAGGGGAAATGGAGCTCTGGACTCCGAGGTGATCCCTTGCAAAGTGCAACACTCAGGGCTTTGAGGGCTGAGAAATGTGAAGTACCAAACAGAGCTGTTTGGTATGGGGTTTGGAATGTGTCTTGTTTTAATTCTTTGTGACATTATTTTCAAAGGCCATATTTAGGCCAAAAAGTGAAAAGATTTAGGAAATACTGTTCATCTTTTAAAAATCACCAGGAGCAGACGAAGGGCCTTTGTGCTTTTAACTCCCTTGTACCAACTCCTGCACTCAGACTTTAGATATTAAAATTCCATCAGTCAGAGTCTGTATGCAAAGCCTCCCCACTCATTCCCAGCATTGTCCGGAGTTCCCTCTGAAGCAAAGAGAAACGGTACAAACCTCACACACACCCAGATGAACCTTTAAAAGGTGTTTGTTATGCAGAACTGCGGCACCGCGGGACCTCTGAGCTCATTTCCAGCTCAATCAAACACACCGAGGTGCTGCTGATGCTCAATGGAAACAGCTGGAGATGGATGAGAAACGGTCAGATGAGAGATACCAAAATGTCAGACAGCCTACCGACTGTTGTTGCCATGAGATCCAACAGTCAACATCAGTCTGATAAGCTATCCGACAGGATGGTACAGCCATGGGGATGTCACGACGCTGCCAACACAAGGGACACTGAGGCGGGATCGAACGGAACACACCCTGCTCCAGCCCTGCCCTAGCCTGGCGCAGGGAGCAGCCTGAGCTAAGCACGAGCACGATCTGACCTGCCCTGGGCTCTGGGCCACCTCCTGACAACACTAATTGAAAGGCAAATTAATTCTTGGTGCTTAGCCCTAGGATAAAAATAAAAAACAATCGTTCATAAATGATTAGAGCAGCGATGCAGGTACAGCAGCAGTGGGGATCTATGCACTGAAGAGGGAAAAGAGCCGTTTTAATATGAATTCTACTCCTGTACATCAAAACTGACACACACTGATCATAACAAGGTTTTAAAAATATCTGAATTTAGAAGGATAAAGTTAAGGTTCTCTAGAGTTCTCTGCACCATTGCTGGGTAGACATAAAATCAGCTTTCAGCTGGAATCTTAACTCTTCTCCCTCTCTTCTCCTCCACTGCCCACGGTTCTGGGCTCAGGGGCAAACACCTGAGCAGAACTTATGATAACCAATATTGTTCACTCTTTAACCTATTTAACCAGTGACTGTGCTTCAAGCAAGGAATGTCCTTCCTACTTCCTTTGCCAAGCAAGAAGTTCTTAAGAAAAAAAGAACAAAAAAAAGAACAACAACAAAAAAAAGAACAAAGGGTTTGAGCACCATTAGTGCAGGAAGGATGAATAAACATGCAACTCGTGGGATTAAGGCTTGAGAAAGAAACAGAGCATCCAAAGGTGGAGAGGAGAAGAAACAGCTTAAAAAGACTGACACAAGAAATTCTGGAATGATCAAAGATGACTTTATAAAGTTTTATCTTAACTTCATTCTAAATATACAGAATAAAAAATGTTGGCTTCAGCATTTGACATCAACCATCTCTGCTAACATCATGAGGTTGGAGGGGGTGGCTTTTCCAACGTGCAATGCAATGGGACACTGGGAATTCAGACGGAACAGCCTTACCATGAGGGACATGCAACAGTTTGTATCCAATCTGTACTCAGTTATATACATTTTGATGGTCTTGAAAGTTATGGAAAAAGCAAAACAGCCACCCTTCAAAACAAAATGTTACCCTCAGGTCAGTCTGAAGTTAAATCAGGAAATGGAGAGTATTAAATCACCAGTTTTGGAAGTAATTTGGATGGACAATATTTGTGTTAAACACCATTTAGCATCCCTTTGTCCATCCTGTACAATACAGCCCAGACTCGTGAAGCATTTACACCTTACCTTAACATTTATAAGTTTGTCAATGAAACCTTTGCTGTAATATCCAAATTACTTTCAAAATTAAACAAAAAAACTTGTTACAGTCGAAAATTGATGTTAAAAWTTTTTTCCCCCTTTTGAATAATGCTGATTTTTAAACATATGAAAAGATGTGTCATTKCTCGTGTCTGCCAGAACCCAATCTGAGGGGTTTTTTCCGAGCTCATTTGGTTTTTTCTTCCGAGTACATCTTCTGTTGCAGTCGCTTGGCATAGCTCTGGGCCATGGAGTTGATTATAGATAAGATAAAATAACAAACCATGACAATCACCAATTTTTCAAACATCCAGGATAGCCAGTTTTCCCCCTGAAGAGACAAAACAGAAGGAGAAGGAAAATGAAGATTAGTGGACAGGACAACGGAGAGTTCTGGGTGAAAGGGCAGAGCCTGACCATTTCTTTATTCTGCAATTTATCAAATTAGAAACAGGAACCAAGTGCAAGCTGACAGGATTCCTGCAGGTCCCTCTGCAAAGCTGACTTTAGTCCCTTGAAAGACAATGCACGAGGGGTTGCCAAATCCACTGCCGGGCAGATGACGAATCCCYGATCATTCCCAGTGTGCTCCCAAAGTGATTTATTATTCCCAGTATTGTTTGGTCTTTGCTAACAATTCGTGGAGTTCAGAATTAGCAACCCCTGACTGTCGTTCCCTGTCATGTTCCTTGCAAAGAAAACAATCAGGTCATTGGTCAACAATGTGGTTTTTTTCCTAAACTGCCTATTCTGGGTTATCTCCCCGTTAGGATCCGACTCTTTGGTGTCACTGGARGTTCCAGCGTTTTTCAGGGCAACTCTCAAGTTGTCCCTTTTGTCAAAGGAGGGCAGCAAYGCGCTGCAGACATCAGTGCCCAGGAGGGATCTGCACTTTCCTGACTCCAGCCCGATCCTCCCCAGTTCCGTCTTTTTTGTGGTAAGAAATGGGCAAAGGAACATTACAAGAGCTACAAGTATGGCACGTGAAATGTGAGTTAAATTCATGGATTTCACCTAAAAATGCCTCATTAGCCTAAGGAATTCATGTCAAAGCTGTTCTGTCCCACTGAAAGTTCAGGGTAAGTTTTTTAAAATACCTTTTTTAAAAAAAWTTTAAATACTTTTTTTGGTATGAAAGGACACTTCTGCCCCTTGTACCTGCTCTAAACGCTGTAATTTCTTTTCTTTCAAAGACTAAAGGCTTGGGGATTTTATTTCTCTGACTGTCCATTGAGCCACAGATCCCACTGACTTCTGCAGCATCATTTCACATGTAAAGGCAACTTTTTTTCTCCTTAAATTTARCTTTCCAAATAGGCAGCTAAAGCAGAGGCAGGACATGCCACTGGCTTTTCTTTATAGTTTTATTTATTCTCTAAATGATTTAATTCCAGTTGCACACAATTACAGAATAATTTTAACTCCCAGGTCGCTTTTAAAATGAGATTTTTATCTATTCCCTGGGTCAGTGCAGATCTTTGAAAAACAGAATCGAAAGTTACATTGGTAAAAACAARTCAAAGACAGGCAGAGAAGGGAAAACTGAGCTGGGCAGGGAGGGAGGCAAAGAGGTTCTTACCTGTGGCACAGCACTGTCGGATTTGTGGTGAAGTTTTATCCTCTGAGCTTCCAAATATTCTTGAAATGGCTTCTGAAGAGAAGGACCTATACTTGGAATAGCACTGATGGAAAGTTCATCCCAGAGAACAAGACAAAATAGGGGAGGAAAAAAAAAAACAAAAACAAAAAACATTTTTTTGTTTTTTAAACTTACCACTTTACCTAATCAGAACAAAGTTTAGGCTGAGCCACAGCTCAGAAGGGAACTTGAAGCTACTTGAGCAAACAGAAACCCACGAAATAAAATACATTTCATCTTTTGATCTGATACTTCGGGAGGGATGTATTTCCCCAGATCCTCAAAAAGCGCTTAAAAAGAAAAATCTTTCTGAGCAAGACAGTGCCGGTAAGAGAGGAAGAAGCTGGGAGCTGGAGCATTTCCTTGGAGGCAGGAGAAGGCAGCTGGGGCTGTGCACTGGAGCAGTGCTGAGAATCAAATGAATGACTTCGGAGAAGTCCCACATTTATCAGCAGCAGTTCCTGTAAGAACTGGTTTGAACCGATTAATAAGGAAATGACTTGTGCTTGTGTCATCCCTCCGTTAAAAAAGAAACTGCTCGCCCTATGCCTTGCCCCTTCTCCTGCAAGGAGCCGGCCCCTTTCTCCATCCAAGTCCTTATTAGGACAATCTGTGCGTCATCCTTTCCCAAAAAGAATGCGTGAGCAAATGCTGGAGCACCTCCCCCAGCCAGTGATTAACAAAGGAACAAAGAAGGAACTCTGAACCCTGCCCTGAATCAGGCCGGCCTTTATGGCACATGACTCGCACAAAGGCTGAACACCTTGTTCCTACACTGATGTTGGAAAGATCCCCCTTGGGAACGGGGAGCCCTCTCCCACCTCCACAGGTGAAAGGTGTTCATGCTGGGCAGGCTCCCAGCAGCCTCCAGGCTTCCATCAAACCAACCCAGGCAGATTTTCCGGAAGTCCAGCCACCCTGCTGCTTAGCAGGAGATCCAAAACCCTTTCATAATGGTCACAACCCTTAAAAAAAACCCCAAAACTCAAATATTACACAGAATAAATGATCACCAATCCCACGGCCTGAGCTGTGTGGGGAGAACACTCTCACAATCCAAAGGCTCCCAAGGCTGGATCCACAACATCCACTACATCCTAACTCCAGCCACGGGGCAGTTCTCATTACTGACAACTTGAATTTCAAAGAGAAGGGAGATTTTGAATTTTGTCTAATTTTAAAGAAATCAATGAATTCTTCTCCATTGAAAAACTCACCTAAATTTCAATGCTTCAGTTTTAGTTATTTCCACTACTCCTGCCACTGCCACAGGGAGGGTTTAGTAGAACACACTTCAGACACCAAAATACACCACTTGTACATACAACAGATTTTACACTGTCCCACTGGCTACAGGAGAGCTGAATCCCTCAAATCCTTTTCCTCAGCCTGCTAATTTGACACCATGTTCCCTTTTCCAGGCCGAAGCCCAATTAAAAAAATAACAGCTTTCTAATTTTAGGAATTTATGAAACGCACAGACCGAAGAAACAAAGTGTCTCATTCTCCTCCACGAAATCTATTTCCTTCATGGCCGGGGGCAAAGGAGTTTTTTTGAACCCATTTACCAGAAAAAGGTCGTTTCCCCCATGATTCACCACCCCATGAGACAAACGGGTGAGGAAATTCTGTGCCCGGGCTGGTAAAATTCAGGGAAAAAAAAAAAAACGTGGAGCCCAAAGCACGTCCCTTACACATTTTACACAAGAGTGTGTCAATGTTACAAGGGATTTGCAGTGTTCCAGACCCTTCAGCGCTGACTGTTCCTGGGAAAAGCTCTCCCAGTGACTCCGGGACGAGTCACACTTTGAACACGAGGAACTTTTTGAGGTTTCTTTTCTTTCTCAAGCGATTCTTGGGAGCCCCGAAAAGCTACTGCAAGGTAATGGTTTACTTTTAAACTTCTGCATGATTATGAAATGAGGAATATTTAAATGATGAGAGATCAATGATTAACAGGATGGTGTTCAAATGACTCCATTCGTTACTGAAAACTGAACTAAGTCAGTCCCCAAATTGAATTAAACACAGAACAAAGACACGAAACCCAAGTTCAGAGGCTTGAGGAGCTCCTGGTGCATCTACACCATATTTCAAAATTTTTCTCACTAAATAATTCACTTCTTTTTTCTTTTCTGAGCACAACTGTTAATTTAGTGCACAAAATTAATTTTATTAAAGATATTTTGAAGAACTGCAAGATCCTGAATGTGAGAGGACCTTGGCTTCTAAAAGTCTGCAATTTTTTGTACATTTGCAGATTTTAATGCTGAAGAAAATGTGCATAGATTTAAATAACAGTAAAATGAAGCAAAGGAAAATCTAGAAGATCATGAATCCACAGCACTAGGAATTAAATTCTTGAAATCCCATTTCAGCAGGACAGTATCAGTTGCTTGTGCTTTTTTGGACAAAATTAAATCATTTAATCACCCAGTTACGTGTCACCTGATATCCAAAGGCATAATCTTAAATCTAAAAGTCTTAAAAATCAGTTTGCATTTAATTTAATTAGAAATAAGTGAGTCTCGTGTCCCTGGAATCCAACTCACTGCCCCTGTGCTGCTCGGAAAGGAGGGGGAGGACTCGGGGATGAAGTCGGGAGGATCCCGGTGGGAGCGAGGCAGGTCCGGGGCAGAGGGACCACATTTGCATCCCAATTCCCTGCGCCCGCACAGCCTTTCAACTGCACCTTCAAAAGAAGCCGCAGCACTTCCAGGAGTCGATGCAAAGTTCACACGGACTGGAGAAGGAAGATGCTGGGAGATAACTCTGGAATAATCTGAACCCGATTCCCTGCGTTTTCCTTTGGGAATCAAACCCGTTGTCCTTCAAATCAAGAATATGGAAGGAGAAATTCTGATTCTAAAGAAGTTTTGATTCAGAAGTTGTTTTAGAAACTCCTAATGTTAAATTTTCGTTTGAATTCATTCTGATTCTCTGCTAAATTTTAATGTTTCACAGGGAATTGAAACAGAGAACAAGCTCCCAAAAAACTGCACTAGCCTTTGGTACAGACTAAATTCATTAAAATCATAACATTTCAGTCAAAACCATGACTTGCATCCTAATACTACGACATAAACACCCATTAAAATTTTTAATTCACTTTTGGTGCCTATTTTCAAAACTATTACCTGGTATTTGTAATTAAATAGATGCACTTTTTTTTTTAACTCAGAGCCACAATTTCTATCCAAATGACAAATTCTAAAGCTCTTTTTCCAATCAATAAAACAAAACTTCACATCAGTTTGAAGCACCCCATTACAGAGATTCAGCAAAGTTGCTCCAGGATCAGTTTAAAAATTACACCAAGTACCCTACAGAGTCTGACTCCAAAAACTTCCACTCCAGTTACAGCAAATCTGTATTTAAAATACACTGCTCAATTTATTAATTTGCTTTTCCAAGAATGACTGTCAACAGTTGCACCTCAAATGCCTGTCACTGGTCATTAAGTGGTAGGAAAGATTTTTGGGAAACTTTAAATCTTTTTAACAGAACCTTTGGAATCTACAGGGAAGATTTTTCTCAAAGGCTCGGGGATGAAGCACCAAACCCAGAGGAGAAAAAATTGTATTTTCCCTGGGCCAGCTTACAAAAAGTAGGAAGTTATTTGATATTCCAGTCAACTGCATTTTTACTAATATTAAAAATACTTATTTAAGACTATTTAATAATGATATTTGCACTTTGGAAAGGCATAATTTTCATCTTACAAGATCTTTAGGAGTATAGGTTGTATAGGAGTATAGTGACTGAAATCTCTTAACCTGKGCTTTGAGAGGTTGGGAACACTCAGGGAATTAATTCCAACTGTGCTAAATCCTGAAGTACAGGTCTCTATCAAATGCTGCCTTTCAGTGTCACTGCACCAACATCTCACAAAAATCTGTCAGACCACGAATTAGGATATAAAATTCCCATCCTATCAAAGCACATGTGGATATTTGTTCACATTTCCAGACAGAAATGTTAGAATTCACAAGTGTTCTCAAAAAAAAGAAGCTGCCACTGCAGACTCACAGTTTGAGAACAAAAACATGGGGTTTTTTCAGTGCTAATGAAAGTTTCTCAATTATAAGAGGCCTCGAACACCAAGTGATGCTGAAGCAGCTGATTAACCCCGAGAAGTTCTTAAACYGATCCTGATGGAAATTACAAATGTAAATGAGAAGCTCAGTGCATCCAGCTCTGAGTCTGACCCCTGTGAACAACTGGGATCCATCCCCCAGCTGGGATGCTCAGGAAACATGGAGCACGGGGGGTTTACAAACGCGGGAGTTTATTTTATTTTATCATGGAAATTATAACCTGGAGAGAAAGCAGAGCCCCGTGGTGGAATAGARGGTGCAAACAAGGCTGAACACACCTCAGGAAGGTGATGCAATCTTGAGTCACGGCCCCACTTTATGGATAATCCCTCCAATATCCACAGCCCTTAGCCTGGAAAATCCCTTGCCCTGATTGCAGGGTGGTGTCAGACTCCACAGCCGGACCCGCTCGGGGTCTGGGGTCAAACACCAGCAAGTTTTGCCCAGATTCCGCTTTTTG
Source organism: Amblyornis subalaris (assembly GCA_018881555.1). NCBI lineage: Eukaryota > Metazoa > Chordata > Aves > Passeriformes > Ptilonorhynchidae > Amblyornis > Amblyornis subalaris. The sequence continues at coordinate 2,095,380 of JACAXG010000075.1, forward strand.
GGCTAAAACAGCCAGAGCAAAACATCCTTTAGGAAATGCCAATACAATTCCAAATGAAGACAACWGGGAAAAAAGTTTCTGACACCACAGAAAACCAAGAGGCAAATCCCCGGTGGGTTTGTCACTGCACAGGCACTGCCCGAGGCCAGGGATTATCTCCTGCTACAAAAAAGGGATTTAAGTGGCACTGAAGGATGTCACAAAGAAAGGGAACGTGCTGGGATGGACTCCTCCCTCCCTGGRCCTTCAACTCTTTTAAAATAATTTATTTAAATCACACTATTGACAGCCAGGCCAGAGGGGGAAGGCAAGGGCTTTCACCTTCTCAACAATTATGGAAAATATCACTAAACATTCCCACCAACACCAAYTGTATGAGATTCCCATTTCTCCATTCCCCTGTGACAACACAAGAAAAATCCATCCTGCAGCTCCAAAGCAATAAAACATTTAGGAAGAGGCATCAAACTTGGGTATTTTAGCCACYCTCCCTCTGAAGTTTTACTCCAGCACAGTGGTATCAACTTCTCTGGAATCAGACATTTCATAAATCACTGAAAAATAGGTTCCAGTGGAAATATTTTTATGCCACTGGCCAATTAGCAAAGCTGATTAATTTGCATAACGTGTCCCCGGTCTAAACAGAGCACCTTTCTTCCTGCCAGTTCTCTGAGCCTTCAATGGTTAATTTTTTTCCAGACAGTGATCTAAACTGGCTTAACGGTTAGTATTTTAATGAGCTGTCATTTCCTGTGCTGATAAAGATTCTCACAGTATTTAAACCATCCATTTCCCCGAGGCTCCACCACCAGCAGGACCCTGCCTGACTCAGAGGGGCTCAGCCTGAGCCTGACTSAGCCCTCAGAGCTGGGGCTGCCCAAACCTGGATCTGGGCTTAGGGAAACCTGAGAGCTGGGACTGCCCAAACCCGAATCCTGGGAGCTGGGGCTGCCCAAAACCTGGATCCAGCTCCCTTTCCAGCCAAAGCTGGGCTCCCCAGCCCCTGAGGAGCAAGCAGAGGCTCCAGCTCCCATCAGCACCCCTGGGCCCCAGCGGGGCTGTGGAGCTGAGCTGGGTCCTGTGCTCAGAGCTCTGAAGTTGCAGCAAATAAATCTGGTTTATGGTCAGGATCAACAGAAACGTTTTGGGGTTAAAAGGCTCATGGCAGATTCATTCAAGAAAGGAAACACCTCGTTGAAGGTTACCAGGCTGAAACGGGCCCAGGTCTGAYGTGGTTCCCACCTGAGCCACGCTCCGACGCCCACGGCAGCCCGGGAGGCTCCAGGCTTTTTCCTTGGGACATTCTGTTATGTTAAATCAATGCTTTCAAAATCAGCAATTGCAACATCTCTGACCTGCCCGTCCTCAGCTCTGCTCACTGCTGCTCTTTGCAACCAAACTTCTGCTTGCTTTTTAAAGATYCTTTTTAAACTCAATTTAGGGAAAAAACTTTGCTTGTTCAGAGTTAAATCCTTCAAGCCTTTTGCAAATAAACTCTTATAATTCTGTTGTGATCCACTGGAAGGCTTTCAACACCAAAGCTCCTCAAATTTTGCCCACATCTGTGTCCCTTTCAGGGCACTAAAGCCATTTTTGAGTGGAGCTGCTCTCTTGTGCCCAGGGCTTCTGATGTACCTGTGGCAGGAGGGCTGTTGGGTTATTGAACCAACAATGTCAGGGGTGTTAGTTTAACCTTCCAAAATTCCTCTCAGGAGGTTGTGAAGTCACTGCCCAGCTCTTCCCACCCCAGGACAGGATTTCTGGTTGTCCCTTTACTACTTCTTGTGTTCTAAAGAAATAACCTAAACCTGGTATTGTAAATTATTTTTGACCTAAAACCCCCAACAATCTTTAAGCAAACTTTCCAGTTACATCAGTCACCACGATCTCATTTGTGCTTTTTTGGTGAAAGGAACACCACGCTCCCTTTACCAGCATCAACTGAGATTAAGCTGTAAGCAAAGAATTATGGCCCAAGAAACAGCAGCAAACTGGTTTGTCCAGGCAGCGGTTCCAGTACCTGTGACCAAAAATTGCTTTTCTTTCAGCTGTGCAATCACTCACACTGGCCTGCAGAGCTGGGAAGGGTGGAAAGCTGTTCCACAAAAAACACAGGGTTAAGGACACTTTGATATTTTTGGGTGGATTTCCAGAGTTTGTTGGATTCTCAGCAGTAACACCCACRGAACGTGGCACCAACCAAGGGACTTAGAGTAGTAAAATTTCACTGGCTTCTATTCCAACTTCAAATTAGTTTAGACTCAGTTCATTAACTGAATAGGTGAGTCTTTTAGAATTAACAAGCCATCACAGAAGTTGTGCCTGCCCCATTCCTGGAAGTGTCCAAGGCCAGGCTGGACAGGGCTTGGAGCAACCTGGGATAGTGGAAGGTGTCCCTGCCCATGGCAGGGGTGGAATGGGATGAGTTTTAAGGTCCCTCCCAACCCAAACCATCCCAGGATTCTGGTTTACTATAGGTTTACTATAGGTAGGAATTCACTGCTTTTGCTGTGAGCAGCTCTCAGTGTTCAGCCTCCCCTTGGAGGAACAATCCCAGACACTGCAGCCCGGGAGTTCATTAACCACAGCCAGAGGGAATCTCTGCCTGAAGGRTGGGATTTCTCCCGAGGGGATGCAGCCCTGGCACGTGCCACTGAATTCGGATCCTGAGGGGAAGGCCATGTGCTCTAATAAAATGTTTCTGAGTGTTTTAGTTGTCTGATAAGTTCTCAAGTTCACAAAACATGAACGGAGCTTTCTGAACTACAAAAATCTACATTTTTTTTCTTTTTTCTTTCTGAACACTAATGGATGGCAACGGTTTTGTGGATGGTGTGTGCTTGGAGAACTACTTCTTCAGTAGTTTTCTGGGAATTCTTAATCCACATTTAAAACTGCCACTTCCCAGAAAACATCATCATGCTTTAAAGCACTTTGCACAGCGTGACTTCACAAACAGCCCTGCAGCTGTAGGTAAAAAAAGGAATGGAAAGATTAAAGAGCCAAGAAGACCCACAACACACATGATAGTTAAATATGTGAACTGCGCTGAGTTTGGCCTAAAATCAGCATTAAAGTCTTCTTGAAGTGACAGAACACAAAACTCCTCCCCAGCATCTTCCCTCCCAAAAGCTCAGGAACGTAACTCAGGCTGTGGGAGAGCAGGATCCCCTTCCAGCTCCGAGGCACCAACAAAACARCTGAAAGCAGCAACTGGTAGAACAGGTTGGTAATTCCCAGCCCTAGTGAGTTACCAGCACCTCCGTAAATCCTCCTCAGCTTGGATTTCAACCTCACACCAACTCCACTTCTCAAACCCATTTATGTCTCCTCGTTCTCCCAACAAGGTTTGTTGCCACCACTCCCCCTCTGACCTGTTTTTGTACTTCAGCTACCACCAAAAATTCCTAAAAATGTTTCAAATTTTCTGTAAACAGCTTCTCAATTTCCTACCACATTTTCTTTTCCTTTTCCTTTTTTATTTAATTAATATAAGAAGTATTTTATGATCTGTTTGTAATGGAGACCTARACAAAACTGTAAAATCAAATTAAATTCTATTAAAGCAGCCTGGTTATGGCAGGCTCATTGTGGAACCCAGCAGCATCCAGTGACAATAAAGAGCAAGGTCTGCACATGAATCAGTTTTGCTTTTTGACCAAAATTCACATAATTATCAAGAAATTCTCCTTGGCTTATAAAATCAAATATTCTCAGACTTTATCTCACAACKCAATCTTCTGTCTAGGTTCTATTTATCCTGGATATCAGTATGTTCATTATTTTCAGGTATCGTGCTCAGATATTTCCTATTGTGTAAGAGCAACAGCCCAGACAAAGAAAGTCCAAAGTCATTGTGGTGCATAGAATTTGATTAAAATAAAGTTACTGACCATTAAATAGAACTCTGTTTTAACTCAATAATAGGGCTTTTAGTGCAAGGTATTGTTTAACATGTTTGAGACTCCACTCTAACAGAAATTGATGAGGTAATGCTGGAGACAGCTTGAGAAAAGTCAAGGATACCGGGACATTCCAAAAATCTCACTGTCTCCCAGGAACATTTTTTAACTCTGACATCAACCCTCCAATAAAACCCGAACCCAGCAGAGCTCCTGCGAATGCATTCGAAGTAATTCAATGCAAAATTATCTCCAAGACAGATGAAGTAGGAAAAATCTACTGGTTTTGGCTCAAAGATCCACARGAGAGTAAATCCTTGGAAATGTACCTGAGGCAGTGGCAGAGCAGATCAAATTGTCTGGAGTGATTGATACTGAGAAAAACTCATGATGCTTAAAAGAAACCACGTTTCTCTCTCTCCCTCTCTTTTTTAAAATAATATTCAAGGCAACAAATTAATTTTGAATTTTGGTACAAAGCAGATGCTGGAGCAGAAGATCAGGGATAATAAAGCCAGGATTTGTTTCATTAGTGAAATGTCCTACAAGGTTCTTCTGACACTCCTTTTCTTGGTACAGCATCCCTACTTGGGGTTTTGTTTTAAAAGGAGTTATTTCCAGACATTCCTCCCCTGAAACTGTTCTTGAGGAGTGTGGCTTTTTGGATTTTATGTGAAAATAGTTATTGCAGTTTGGGCAGAAAAGTGTCAATTTGCCCTAYAGAATAAACCTTGGAAAAGCAGAAACACCTTAGAATTTATTTTATGGATTTATATTAGGTTGGATTAGATTAGGATGGATTCATTCCAGTTTAAAACAAAAACCCAACCTCCCTGACGATGAATCCATCAGTGCCCTGAGAACAGGCAGGAGCTTCAACCCTCAGGAACACAATTGCTCCTCTGAACAATTAAATGGGAATTTTTGATGCAATCCATAGGATTCGATGCAGTTGCCTGCATTTGAATTAATTAAATTGCACCCTTTGTTTGCATCCAAGCAGTTTATGAAACTCCTGCATGGTTTGATGGTATTTGCTGGATTATCAGACAGGGAATGGTATCATCAACAATGGGTTTTAAAATGACACAGAATTTCATGACTGAACAGGTAAAATATGAGGCAAGAGAATCTAAAACTTCACCATGGCTATTCCACCTTCATTCAAACCTTCATTCAAAGTGTAAATCTGTTCTTTGTCTATTTTTTCCCCCTAAATTTGCTAGCTGATTAATTTAAAAAATAAAATAGTCATCAATTACTAGATAAAATAGTCATCAATTACTAGAGCTCAGGAAAAAAAAAAAGGACCTTTCTCAAAATCAGGACACTTTATTAATGAAAACTCATTTCTACCAAATTTAAGAGAATGGGGATCAAACTCTACACACTAAATTTCTCATTCTGATGTTTTATGAGAGATTTAATATTGCAACTGTATAAGGTACTTCCAGTGAAGGAAGATGTTTATTGTCATCCTGGAACACTGCATAAAATCACAGGTTTTTAGGAAGGAATCATAGAATTTTACGATTTTTCTCTACAAATACAATTTTCTATAAATTTTCTCATTTTTCGCCACAGGATCACCCTACACCACTGCAGAAAATCCAGGGAAAACAGCCCATCTGCAGCTAAAAGTGCAGGGATGTGTGAGTGGAGGAGCTGGACCCTATTTGTGGGTGAAGGTTCCGTGCTGCTCCCACAGCCCCGAGCCTCAGGGCCATGGAGCTTCTCCAAGGACTCAGGGAAAGGGCTGCAAGGGAGACCCCAACTCCGCGTGGGGCAAAGGCCGGAACAAGGCACGGCCTCGGCACAGCTGGGCTGACTCCTGCAGTGCTTTTACACTGAATGGGTGAAGGTATTAATTACTGTGCTGGGGAATTACTCACCCAATGAGGGCCACCATCTGCTCCACGATGTGTTTGCTGAACGTGATGATAACGAAAAGTTTCTGTAGGAAGGAAAACATCAGTTACAGAAACACTGGAGCCGAAGGGAAGCACAGACAATGGGGGACAGTTCATGTTCCTTCCCAAGCAGCTCCTCCAGCTCCCACCCAGCCTTCCCTCCTCTCCTCTTTATTTTTCAACATTCTCCTCGGAAAGGGGCAGGAGAGAGAAAAGCTGCTCACTTTATTCCTCTGTTTCCTCACAGTTTGCATTTCTTGCAGTGTTTTTGTAGCCTGTTACTGACCATTCTCGTCCTCCCCAAACTCACATTCCCAGAAGCTCAAGGTCACTTTACTCCGTCAACAAAGTTTTAATGGAAAAACAGCCATGGCTGTGCAGGGAAACTCACAGCCCCTCACACAAACACGTGGGCTTCAAGATCACAGAAACGAAAACCAAAATGTTTTAGCCCCCTGATTCAGACAGAAACATAACAAAAAATACTCAGTGAAGAACAAAGGAGGGGCCTTCGGCCACCTGTGAGACTGATAAAACAGACTGATTTCAATAAAAAACTTCTCTGATACATCTTATTTTGCAGAAAATCTGAATGCCCACGATTTTACCACTTCTAAAACCAGTTCAAGTGTTAAAACAGCCTCTGCCTGTTTGTCCTACTTGACAGCAAGGAGTGAGCAGGCTGTGAGCGCAGCTGAGGGTACACACAGTTCCCACAGCCTCCTCACACCAATGTGAGCCTGACCTAAGGAGAGCTGCCCTGCCTAGGCTGGAAACGAGGGATGTGACTCCAGCTAAAGGCTCCTGTGGTCCGGAGGAAGGGGCCAGTTCAAAGCAGCCCCGGGATGGCCACTGCACCAGTCACTCACTTCCTGTCTGGAGAACATTGCATTAAAAGCCTTTTCCATGACTCTCACATTTCCTAAATTCCGAGTTGAGCCAGATCACTCCAAAAAATCAAGGCTATTGCACAAGGGTGTGCTCGAAAAAGAGACTTCTAAAAGCTGAGCCTATTACAAAATCAGATGATTTACCAACTGTACAAGACACTGGGAAATGTTTTTTCACTTACATGTGATCTGAGTGTGGAGCACTATAAATTACACAGCAAACACTGTGGTAGCTGAACAAGGCAATTAAAATAATAAAAGGAATATTGATCTAATACTATTTCACTTTTCTATGCTGCCAGAACACATTTTAACAACACACAGATTTAAAAGCAGAAAAAATCCTGATAATACCAAAATAAGTGTGGAAAAAAAGCTGTTCTGTCACAGTAAATGAAAGGATTTCCAAATCTATTTATTGTTTTCTGTTTAAGCACTGGGCAAAGCAAAATGACCATTTAAAAAAGGAYGGGAAGAAAAAAAGTTGAAGATTGAAATCTTGTGTTTAGGGCAAAATAAAGATTTTAAAGCATCTTGATGAGGCTGTTACACGAGTTATTTGACACTAAAAGCTTCTGCTATTTTGATGGAGTCACAGCAGAGATTTCCAAACAACAGAGGCACAGGCACCGTAAAAACCCAAACTCAGCTGAAAACATCCCAAACACAGCGACGTAGTTCATGCTACAGCCCTGACCACACCAGAAAATCCCCCAGGGAATCAAAACTTCATCTCTCCTTGGACCAAACCGTGACGCATTTAAAAGCAAAACTCGACGTTTTGTGAAAACAACTGGAGGTTGTGATTGTCAAACTCAGCACATCTGGAAGGGCCCCGAGCGAGCCAGAAACACGGGGCCCACCGAAGCCAGGCCCTTTCACAATGACCTGGGCTGGGACACCAAAAGGCGCTGCCTCAGCCCCAAAACTGCGGCAAATCCGCCCAGGCTGGGCTGGCCCAGCCCGGCAGGGCTCAGTGGGGTTTTCTCAAGCGAGCTAAAAACGGCATTTCAAAGTGCAAATGAGTGCTTGTTACCAAAAAGGCGAGTTCATTATGAGTGGGAGCCCTCTCAGTCTGGTAAAAGCCGTAGGTAAATACCTTGGCTAACCACCAATTTCCTGAGCGGGTCAGCAGCTATAAATTACTCAGTTGCCTCAGTTTTGAGGAGCCCAGCAGATCCTTTATTGTAAATCCCTCGCACCAAATTAATTTCCATTACTTCAGGTCGGGGAAGGAGACTCCGGGATTCATTCCGAAGTAACGCAGTGGAACAGGCAGAAAAATAATCAAAGGCTTCACCCCCCGCAGCCCCCAGGGAGGGGCAGTACTTGCCTGGATGTGCATTTTAATTACTGCTTTTCCAATCAAGGTTGCACCGAAGAAGGTCCAGAAGGGAACCAGAAAATGCCCACATGTTATCCCAGCCAGGTCAAACAGAGGGTTGGGAATCTGTGGAGTGCAAGGGAAAGAGGTTCATGAATTGCAGCACACACTTGGATGAACAGGAACACGGCAGACTTTGAAATTTTGAAAAATGAACAGTTTCCCCTTCTCCAGCTTGATCCAAAACTCTTGTGCCTTAATAATTACAAAAATGTTAATGTCGCACCACATAACTTAAGTCTCTGGGATTCAGCTAGACAATGTCCCAGACAATTCCATTCTCATGGTCCCTCCTTACCCCTGGATTCTGAAAAAAGCCAGTGAAAAGTTTTCCATGTGAAATGCACAGAAACCACAGCAAAGCCATTTTGAGCGATTTATCAAATTTTCTCACTGACAAGCACATCACTCTTGGAAGCCAATGTTCCAAGTGATCCCCAGTGATTTCCAGCTGAGCAACTACATTAAAAACTGGCATTTATAGTCATATGTATCCAGTTTAAAAGCACTGATTAGATTTTATTATGCATATGCATTTCATTTAAAATTAAAAGAATTTTTTATTATTATTAAACTGTTGGCCCGACTTTTGGTATTGTGATCCTATCTGTAAAATATTTTTGAAACGAAACCAAGAAAGTATCCGAATTCCAACCTTTCCCTCTCAGCCTGCAGCACAGGGGCAGTGTCTGGGCAGGGTAACTCTGAGGAGCAGTGTGGTACTGGGGTGACAAACTGCAGCATCGGTGGCATTTTGCGACATAAATAAAGAAATACAGAGTGTAGACTGGTAAAGAATAAAAGACACTCTGCACCAAGCCTGCAGTCTGTGAGAAAGGCTTGTACTGGGCTGCTGGAGAGCAGCAATTCAGATTTATGAGCAGCCACGACAGCACCTGCAGAGGAAGAAATCCGAAACGGGCTCTAACCMTGGCCCGAAACGGTCTCTGAGCAGGCTCCACCTCGGCTGCAGAGACTCCCTCCCTACCTGGGACAGCTGCTCTGGGCTCAGGAGCTGGTCAATTATTGACTCCACAGCCTTCTGCTCCTCAGAGCCAAGTCTGCTCCAGGTCTCCAGTGTGTTCGTGCTTGGTTGGTTTGAGGGTTCTTTTGTCAGAACATTTTAATCCCTACACTGCTCCAGCAGCTAGTTTGGGGCAGGGGTGCTGTGGGTGCCTCTGAACACACCACGGTGAAAAGTCACCCAGCAAGTCCCTGTGAGGGTGAGAGCAGCCAGCGAGGTTTTCTCTGTGCTGGTTACTGAAAATTGCCAAAAAAAGCCCACAAAGACAAGAGGGCAAATTCTCACAAGTCACAGCGAGGAACTTCAGGGCTGATTCTTGCTTTGTTCCTTCCYCAGAGCTGCCTTTATATAGAAAAAAACTGCAGACAATCCTATGACTTCCTTATTGCCACTAAACAACATGACAGTCAGTTGACTTCACTGGATAAACTTGCAGACTTTTAATTTCCATTTGATGGTGTTTTTGTGCAGCATTTAGAAGCCACCACTTGACAGACAAGGACCCACAGCTGGCACGGTCGTTACCACTTCACCAGCAAGTTCTCCAATCATAAAAACACAGCAAATAAAATCTTGTTTAAAATCCAGAAGCAAGATCACAATTATGAGGGAGACAAGGAGAGGAGACACCTACAGAGAGGCAGCAAGAAGCAAGAGAAGCCCTGAATCAAAGCCCTGATGGTTGTGGGGGCACGGCCAAAGGCAAGGAGCACATGTGAGGGGCTGCCTTCCTTCCCCTTCCTCACCCAGAGGTGCCACACAAAGGGACAGCTCTGCATCCCTGCTTTTCCAGTGCCTCTGGCACATTCCACCTCTCCCTTTCTCCTGCAGTTGTTCTGTGAGCACATTTCCAAACCCTCAAGTGTGCCCTGGTGGGTCCGTGGCTCCTCCTCCCTCCCCCAGCCCAGCTGGAGCTCAGGGCCCGAGGAAGGACTGGGCAGCAAAGTGGGGAAGAAGTTAAGCAAATGTTTAAGTATTACTAAGCAGGAACTACGGAGTGTTTACAGTCACCTCTCATGTTTACCAACTCCTTCCTCCTGTTCTCCACACTCCACCTTGTCCAGTAACTCATCCCTGCCACCTACGAGCTGCTGTGGTGACACAAACGGGGAACAGCAGGGGCAGGGATGTCTCACAGGACACGGTGAGTCAGGGCTGGGGAGCAGCAGCCCRAGAGCTCCCGGGCTGGGAAGATTTAAGGAGCAGCTTGTAAGCTACGACTCCACTCTAAACATTAAGACATTTCAAAGGATTAGTGAGCAGAAGCTTTATGTCAGCAGCTCTAATCAGATTAATTCTCTCCAGCTAAGACAGGTTACCTACATTTGAGCAAGCAGTTGGCTGGGTCATCTTTACACTTTAGGAAACTTAGGAGATGTCAGACAAGTGTGGAGTGAAAACTTCATCAGCTGAGTAGCTGGGTAATGCCATGGTTATTCCAGAAAAATGGGATTGTGGGGTCCTACACTTCCCTCACCACTGCAATCACATCCCACAGTTTGTGTGTGGGATGAGGAACAAGGCACACCATTCCTACCAGTTTTCATTAAGCTTCCAGAGAGAAATTTAAACCTCAAATGGTTCAATGTTTTTTTACTCTGAAAAAACAGCATTATCCTACTTAAAAGCTAAAATAGCATCACTGGAGATGCTCCTTTCACTTCTTTCTTAAAAAGCCACAAGCAGTTTGTAGCTGCACTGCCATGACTGAAATTTGCTTCCTTGTTCTGCCCTCTCTGCTTCCCAACGACCCAAAGAGCAGATTTAGGAAGATTASAGTGGATGGACACCCTAATCAGGATTTATGCAGGTAGTTTTCCACTCTCCAATCCATGCACACCTCTGGATTTGGGGATGTCAAGGATGTCATACAACACATGAACACCTAAAGAAATCACAACACAATTCCAGCAGATGCCATTTCCCTGAGCACCACAGAGATCACAGGAACTGCAAAACAAAAATTCCATGGCAATACATCCAAGCTGCAGTTTGTGCCCATAAATCCCTCTGTTCCTGAGGAAAACTCACCGAGGCACAGGCCAGGATCCCAAAGAATCCAACCTTCTGCACCAGGTTCTGCACAGCCAGTTTAGCCCGGGAAGCAAAGTCCTGCAAACAGGAAAACAAGGTTATTAATGAGGCAAACCCCACCTGAACAGAGCTCAGAATGGAGGTGATTTCCAGGATTTCCTAACTAGGAACTGGGAGAAATTTTAAAACAAAAAGGCCTTGGACTTAGAGGGGAGAAAGGAACATTTCTGGTGCTCGGGGTAGAAATCTGACCACCCACATCCACTGAGTTATGTTTTTCAGAACTCTGCGAGTGGCACTAAGCTCACACTGCTATGGAAACAGGTTTTCCAGTATTTATTTCCCCATATTTGTGAAATGCCAGTGCTGCTTATACCTTATTCCTTAAAYAAGCAGAGGGAATTGATTCCTTCACTGCCATTTACACAGTTAAAAAGGTACTTTCTGAGAACAGAAAGAACACAATAATCCCATTATATCCTTAGATCTGTTCTCCCAAACCCAGGATCTTAATCAAAATAGCCAATTCCAGGTACTGCCTACAACAGACTTGTAAAATTCATTAAAATCCATAAAGCTGAGTCTAAACGACTTTAAAAGCAGTGAAGGTGCAGCCCCTGTGACTGGAGCTGTTCTGTATAAAATCATGCTAGAAAGTGCTGCCTCCTTTTATTTTGTGATCAGAACTCACTCCTGAATCTCAAAATTCACCAAATGCCCAGGAAAACCTTTAAAAAGCAAAAATAAAGATTCTCACAAGGAGTTTGTTTGAATGTGAGGAGCAAATTTACAAGAGATAAAATTCTTTTGAAGCAAAAGTGTCAAGAAGAAAGTTAAAAGCAAGGTCAGTGTTCCCTGCTCAGGCTTGGCTACAGCAGTTACAGAAAGCTGGGAATCTTTGGGAATAAAAAACATTTAAAAATAATTATTAATTATGTTTTAAAAACCTACAATTAAGCAATAAAATTCTGATTTTCCAGCAGCAATGCAATAAATTGCACAAGGAAATTACTTTAATCAATAATTAATGACACYCTAAATTCCACCCTTTACTATTGAATTGTAGAATTTAGAGTATCATTAATTATTGATTAAAGCAACTACAGGGTAATTCAGAAAAAGTATATTTATGCAATTTTAACTTAGTCACAGTTCTGTTGAAACCTTAATTACTACACACCAATGCAAGAAAACTCCAATTATTTSACAATGTTCTTGCATATTATTTAAATTCTGAGCTGTAGAATTGACATAATTTTCTCTGGCTGATTAAAAAAAAAATAAACCTGTGATAAGGCCATTTGCTTCTTTTTACACCCCTTTTTCAAGTAGTAACTTTTCTCAATTACTGTACTTTCAAACAGTTAAATTCTCAAATTAAAAATAAGAAAACCCCAAACAACAATTGYTACTGAAGTCAGAATAATTCTATTAATTATACTTAATATCTGGAAAAATAACTCAAATTAAAACTGAAAGAGAAATGCCAAAGAAATGAGATTTCCTGAATCTTACAGCRGGGCATTTTTAACCACAGGGGAATATAAAAACCCTCTAGAATATTCTGTGAGGGTGAATTTGCACATTTTGATCAGAAGTTACATCTTGGGATCGTGACTGTAAAATGGAACAGAAAATATTYGCTGTTTTAATGAAAATTTGTCCTGATATTTTTCCATTTAACTCGTAGGATCCACACAGAGCATGAGGGACTAAACCTGCTCCCAGTGGGGCTGACACCAAACCCTTGAGCTTATCCTGCTAGAAAACAATCTGGAATGTGCCTGCATGAAAGTAAAGTGAATTTTTGCATGTTTTTTTTGTTGTTGTTAAAACAGTGCATTTTGACACAAATTGTTACAAACAACAAAACACGACAATTCACAGAGAACCAAGCCCAAAAATCTTGCAACATCGAGGGCAGTTCCTGCTCAAACTCCAATTCCCTCGTGGCTACTTCCAAGTAAACAAAGCCCACAGAAGGTGATCCCAGATCCCCGACACGGGGTGGGCTCCAGGGGGACCCTCGGGATTTGGGATGGGGAAGGGGATGGAGGCAGCCCCAGAGGGGATGGAATGCCCGGGATTTTCCCCAAGGACACAACAGGTCTCCCATTCCCCAGCCAAGCACACAAGTGAAAATAACTCTTCAGAATTGCTTCACAAATTAATTGGACACGAAGAAGTGCTAAACCAGATTTTGTCCTTTGGAAAGGTGACCTGAAACAGTTCCTTCCACAGGGATTTCACAAGGTCTCTCCCCCTGGACTCTGGAACAAAGCTCAGTGTGACCAGGACATTTTCAGTTCCTATTTTCTCCCCCATTTCACAAAGCTCAGGGGGTTGGAGCAATATTTTCACTTTTATAAGCCAATAAATATTTTTTCTCACAGCTCCATAAATCTCATTGCAAAGTATCTTTAAAATAAAACACTCCAGAACAATTATTCAAATGGCTCCATGATTTATTTGCATGGAAGTTGTTCCTATTCTGATTTTAATTTATTTCCCCATTATCTTTTACTGTGTTGCTAATGCACTGTTGTTATTAATTTTCACAAGCTGCAATTGGAAATAAAGTCTCTAGCAAATGCCCTATAAACCAATACTTGCAGCACAGCTGCTTTAATGAAATATATTATTATAATTATATATAAATTGACTGTATTAATTTAGGGTAAGCACAGTGCACCATTTTTAACCAAATTTCTTAAAAAGAAACAGCTTCTCTCACCCACACTTCTCAACTGCAGCAAAATTCAAGGCTGCCTAGAAACTGATATTTCCCCTCCAGCTAAAAACATATAAAACATTAAAAAAACTAATGATGAAGGTCTTTAAAAAAAGTGTAACAAGTTTGTCTCATAAAAACCCCAAAACAAAACCAATGTTGGAGCAATTTTTCTCACCTTATTAATTCATAACTTTATTTTTTTTAAGTTATTACTCAGCTTGTTTCTTCTTTAAGTTTTGTTTTTACAYTGTCTATTACAAAGTACTTCATGGAAAGCACAATTTTAAACTCTAAAAATTTCACTCAAGAACTTGTAATTTGTCCATCTTTTTTCAAACTTTCTAAATAAGCCAAAAGACAAATTAAAGATATTTTTACCTATTTTCTACGATCAAATACAATCACAGCTATGAATAATTTGCAGGGTAATAAACCCACCAGGGCTGCAACAAAAATCTGTATTTACAGCCTCAACATTTACTCTGTGAAAACAAGTTCTGAACTATTTCTCTTTGGTTCCTTCCTTAAATTTGGTTTGACAAATCTTTGCGACATCTGCAACAATAAAAAAGCCTTCAAAGTTTCATTTCTCTGAGAATACAATCACCAGTTTCACAACTTTTACCTATTTCACAATATAACTTTTTTTCTTTTCTAAAGCCTGCACAGGAAACAATCTTTTTCTCTCTTTTTTTTAAGCATTTGAAATAAAACAACTGGCATAACTTACTGCTTTAAAAAAATAATATTTTTAAATATATATGAAAAAAAGACAAAAGTTCAGCTACTTACAGGCAAACCATTTTCCCCCCAAATTAAAGTTTCTAGACTGGACTGGCCTCTCAGCTAATTGTGATTCATTCTTTATAACATTTCAGGATGCTTTAGCTCACTGTGTCCCTTTCAAAGATGATTTATTTTTTGGGGTTTGGAAATAGATTTCCTGTGAGTGCCACAGGCCAGGCAAAGGAAGGTTAAATGATTAAACATGACTTCATTGGGTTAATCATCAGATCCCAAGAACTGGATGGAAACAAGAGGCATGGAAAGGTCAGGGATGATTCCCCAGGCCCAGCCGGCAGCTCGGGAGGGGATTGTCCTGGATCTGCTCAGCCTCAGGGAAAGGGAATTTTTGATCATTTGATCGACCCCAGTGGCTCCATAGGACAAAAAACCCTCCCAAATCTCCAAATCTAAAGGGAAGGTAAACAGAAATTACATGTTCTGCTGGTAAGTGAGATTTTCCACCCTGTTCCTCCTTTCAGCAGGGCCTGTGGAGCAGCTTTGTGTAAACATGGACCTTCTGTCCCTGGAAAAATCCTTCTTGAAAGAGAGAATGGACAACTTTGTCTCAATTACAAGGCTTCACCCATCCCTTTTTGATTTATATTATTACACACCCACCCATGTTTTATTTGGTTTCCATTTATAATTCAGTCTCTCCCTTCTCTCTCCCTTCACTGTAAAGTTGCACGAGCTCCTCTGCCTTTCAGTGAAGAACAAAGCTTGAGAAAAAGAATAATTTTAATATACAATTTTTTCCTCTTTTCCCTCTGTAACAGAACAGTCACAATTAATTGTTCCCA
Organism: Amblyornis subalaris; assembly: GCA_018881555.1. Classification (NCBI taxonomy): domain Eukaryota; kingdom Metazoa; phylum Chordata; class Aves; order Passeriformes; family Ptilonorhynchidae; genus Amblyornis; species Amblyornis subalaris. The sequence goes on from JACAXG010000075.1 coordinate 2,110,844, forward strand.
TTGAAATTGTGAAGCCTCTTTTTTTCTACTCTGCAAGAGCAGAGATGGTAGATTGATCCACAGGAATAGCTGGAGGTATCCAAGGAGCTCTGAATAATCAGTGTTGGACTCAATCTCTGAAAGACACAATCCAGACTTCCAGGGATTTGAGGCCCAGGAAAACTTCTCTCCCATTTCTTTTCTGCTGTAAATACCCCAAGCACTTTACAAATACATTGGTAATATTGGCAGATTTAACACTAAAAGGAAGGCCAGGCAGAAAGGGAAGGAATATGCTTGTCACTTGTGTGTGCTGAAGTGGACAGTCCTGCAAGATTTGAGTATTATTTCTATTATTGTTAGAATAAAAAAGTTTAATTATCCAGATAATAATCTCGAGAGAGAAGAACAATTTTTTCCCCCACAGATTGAAGACTATATATGAAGTTACCATCTCAGATTACCAAAATTATAGATTCCTTAACATTTAAAAAGCTGCCTACAAGGACAGTGCCCCTCTTTATGTAAAAATCTGAGTTATGTTAAAAATGAGCTGCACAGTATTTTGTTTCTTCTGGCTTTCTGTTACAACACAATGGAATCAAACACAACTTATGGGAGAATGACCATTTGTGGTCAGGCAATGGATTCCAGGATTTCAGAGGACTGGGAGGAATTATTAACTCCTTGAAATAAAGTATTAACTCCAGASGACAAGTTGCAAAGAAGTCACAGAGGTACCTGAGGCTGGGAGGCCACAACACAGTCCCTGCAAATGGTTCATCCCTCAGTGACCAAAATCCACTTCTCACCCCTCCCCAAAACATCAAAGGCAACAGATCTCATGAGTAAGTTAGAAGCAGGAATATTGTGATAGCAATCTGGGAAAGAAAGGTCCTGTCTGGGAAGCCATGCCCTCAAAAGAGCAARCTGGAAAAAGTTTTCAAGGATTACTGAAAGCAGGGAAGGGATGGTGGCAGAACTAAGGCAGCACTATTTGATAAAAGAAAGGGATTTACACACGACAGGCACAGGACAGACACTCCGAGTTCTAAGCTTGGGAAGGAGCTAAGTTTCACTTCATGAGGAGTTGGGGTTTTTCTGAGACATTAAATTCTGGAAAGGGAATTGGGTAATCATGGAGAAGTTGCAAGAGAAAAAGACATCGACGTTGAACATGAAAAGAGTTTTAAAAAGTACAAGATGAAGGCGACCAAACAGCAATAAAAGAGCCTTGGCTGCACCAGAGAACTGTGGAAAGAGGAGAGCAGCACCCACGAAGCCTCATTAAACAGATTGTGCTGGAGATCTGAGGGCTTGAAGCTGGTAGGATTTCAAACCAATATTCAGAATATCTGTAGGCAAGGATGAATATAGAGTAGATATTACATACAGCAAGAAATCAAATACACAGGTGAATTCTACTGGCCACTCTGAGGACAAGAACGCTGGATACAGATTGTGAGGAAAACACAGAGATTTATTCCCACATCTGTTTGTGTTCAAATTCTTGAGGCTGGTTGCATGTTAAGGAGTGATRCTGCAATGATCCCATCATTGGGAGGATGCTCAGCTTTGGGACTTTGTGAATGCAGACATGAGTAACTACAATTAGTTCCTGGGTCAGAAAACCTGAAGTTTTTCCACAGAAAATACAATTAAACCCATTGTCCTAATATCAGATTTTAACAACAGGCCAACAACACCAGGCTTGGCTTTTCCTGGAGATTTAATTTTAGCCTGTCTTGGGGCAAAAGTGTGAAACTTCCAAATAATGGGTCCATTTTAGGGTAAATAAGATCCCCCCATTAACACGAGCAGGAATGAAGTTAACCAGCTCTGGATCAGTCCATTAGTTCCACTAGGAACTTCCAGGTATTTTCTTCATTTCATTAATCATCTGTACCATGGYAGGAACATTTTATTTCCCTCCCTTCTCCCTCCCCCTTCTCAAGAGAAGAACCAGCAAATGATTCTTTATAACAAACTCCATCTCAGGAGCTTTAGTTTCAAGATTTTAGACTGTTACAATCCAACACTCAAGTTCAGAAGGGAAACACCAAAAGGAACGTGGATTATAGGGCTCAGTGAGCTCTATAACTCAAATTTAATGCCAGCTTTTTCCACAACTAGAAGTGAAACTCTCAGACTTCCATATAAAAAGTCCTTTTGCTTCACACTGTAAGAATAAAGAAATTTTGTAAAGAATAAGACACAATTAAAGGAAACAGCCTAAAGGAAGAGGAAGGAGCATGTCCTTTCAGTCTTATCAGATCTGTCCTGCAGAGCTGGAGCCCCTTTAACCACATCCCCTGCCACCTCTGCTGCTCAGTGCAGCTACGAGGAGCTGCGTGTCCACTCTGACACTCTGCAGCTTTACAGCAGTGCACAACAACGTGAAATTCAAAGAAATTGAACATGCTGAATTGAATTGAAAATGCTGAACAACCACTTTCTATTCACATCTCGTAGGAGAGCAGATCCTGCCACCCATTTTCGTGGGAGGGAGTTGTCAGCGGGACATGTCAGCAGCACTGGAGATTTCCCAGGGAGGTTGTGCAGCCTCCAGGACCAGCCTGGACAATGCCCTGAGGAACCTGAGCTGGATTAGAAAGAAAAGAGTTGGACTAGAAACTGCCTCAGGTCCCTTTCAAGGTGAATTTTTCTGTGATTCCATACAGGGATAAGAGTGGAGTAAAGGAATATCTGACCACTCAGGTTCCCACAAATCAGCCACTGATCTCTGCAGCCTCTGGAGAGCCTGTGCTGGCACTGCCTCCCAAAAACCCCTCAAGTGCTCATTTATCTCAAAGCTACAACTGCAATCAGTTCTTGTGGCCACATCTACTCACAGCAATTCCAGGACACTGCCACTTTGTTAAAAATCCATTTGAAATAATCAAGCCCTATTTCGGGGTGGTTTAAGAGCCACATTGTATAAGGAAGGGCTCACGATTGCTGGAATGAGGCAAATCATTGCTCCGCTTTAGCCACCACCAGCAAGAAAGGAAGGAATTTTTGATTACCACTCACAAAGATTGACATTTTCAACCTCTGACAAATCYGAGCACTCAAAGCCACCAGCACTGAGAAAAATACTGTTTCTCCACACAGGACTTAGACATAAGTTRAGGATTAAAATAGAATAGAAGTGAGGAACTTCTTACACAGCTGACAAACCCTTTAGCACACACAAGTGTTCCCTCTCAGCCCAGATGTGCAACGCTGAGCAAACCTCTCCCCTGTTCTCCCTGGAAGGGACAGAGGTTCCCAGACAGCTCAGAGAAGTGGTCTGCATACCAGACTCTTGTACAACACACATATTTAAACGGTGTCTGGAGCAGGGGGAAAAAAAAAGCAGCCATTTTCTTGATTATGATGCTATAGTTAATTTCTATCAGTTATTGAAGGTTGTCCCTGAAAAAATCCTTGAAACAGTTTTTCAGACTCAACTTGTGATCATTTATTTGTCTTTCTTGGAATACTGAGAAGAGAAAAATCAAGTATTTAAGGCCAAATTTTCACCCTAGAAACTTGTGTTGAGCATTCCCAACACAAGAGAGAACAGGGCATGCAAATCCAATGGCAGAATTCAAACTCTCTGCTTCTCCACAACTCCTGTGCAAATGCAGCTTCCAACATTGCCAGTACACTTGGTGACATTATTTCTCATTTCTGTTGCGAAGTGAAAAATTTGTTACTGAGAAAATTCTCCTGACCTAATATTGAGTGAAAATGGTGTAAAGTAACCCAGGTTTCCTCACCGCCTGGGTGATTTCTGATTTATGTACTTATACACTAAACATTAGAATAGTTTTTTTAGGGAAGAGACACAAAGAGCCCTTCAAAGCAGAGCCTCAAAAAATCATGTCCAGTCACCATCAGTAATTAGTGCAATGCTCTGTGCTGTTTTTTCCTGGTCTGTGAGCAGGTGTGCAAATGAATAGAACAATGTGGGCACCATTCTCCTGCCAGTGCCCAAAGAAATCCAACCAGGAGGTGGTTTACACATTCCTTACTCACAGCTCTTATTGTCTACCCCCTGCCTAGATTAACTCTTTGCTACCTCTTTTCTCAGGAAGTGCTCTAGATCAAGTTCCCTTACTTAAAGCTGTCACTGACTCATTCCAAAACTTATGTCAACTCAGTATTTGGAGAACAGTTCAAAACTAAGCTGTTACTCAGTATATCCACTGCTTATTGTATTGTGTGTGAAAAACCCACCACACCTCATTAGTTCACTGTCCCTTTGCCACCTCACTCCCCAGCACTCGGGGGGACTTTCTAAAGTGAAGCTTCAAGCTTTGATGAGTTCTGAATTTCTATTTAATTACAGACCACGATAAAAGGGGGAAGAAACCTCCCCTAGAGCTGTTAACAAATAGAGGCATCAAACTGGAGGAATGCAGGGCGTGAGGAGCAGTGTCCTGGTGACCACCCACAGCAGCAACCTCCTTGTGCAGCACGATTAATGAAGAGGGAGCTGAAGGAAAGGGGGTGTACTGGAAGACAGAGCAAGACAAGTGATGAGTGGAATTTGATGTTCAGTTTAAACAAGTGATTTCTGAGAAAGCAAAGGAAGAAAAAAAAGAAGTCAAGGTTTCCCACTTCCATTTTTATGATAAATGCTTTATAAAAATCTGATTGTGGTCTGCTTTAACTTCTTTTTTCTTGTACCAAGTACCCTTAAACYCTGTTGATTAACCAAGCCAGCAACCTTTTCAAGCAGGAACTTATCAGATAGTGGCTGTTAATTTAATCACGGGAGAGATCCGTTTTTAATTTGGCCATCTTTAACACTGCTAATTAAGTGAGATTTCAACTCTTAGTTGAGCCTAATCATTCCCGGTGAGTGAAGTCAGTGTCGTGTCAGAACACAGCGCCGGGTTCTCCCCGGGCGTGGCACGGACTTTGTTCTGCTCCTGCACGGAGAAACCCCACGCGGAGACRTGGAAAAGCAATCCAGGGCTTTCAGAAAGGCCGGAGAGATGGGATTAACATGTGTCCGACTGTCACTGTCACAGCAGTCCGCGGGTTTAACTCCTTGCAGCCCTCGGGGAGCAGGAAGCGGCTCGGTGGAACTCCTGACGCAACCCCAGCGAAGCAGTTGCAGCTCAGTTTAATACAAACCCTCTCGAGTCCACGTTGACAAATTCTTTAACAAGCCCTGTGGTTACAGGGAAGCTGGTTTCAGTCTGAGTCACTCCTGTTCAAACAGTTTACTGGAAATGGAGGGGAGGGGGAATTTTCAGAGAAGTCATGTGATGGCCAGACAAACCACAACCAGTAAAGGTTCAGTGGAGGCAAAAACAGGTCCCAGCAACAACTGACATCCAGCGTGCAGATGGCACTCAGTCATTTCCAAACCAGTCCTGCCGCCTCTCAGCGTTTCTATGGATTTAACCCTTTTCCATGCCTGTGTTCTCCCAGAGGCAGGACGCAGCTTGAGAAGTAAACAAACAGCAGTGGCTGATAGTAACACAGGCAACTAGAAAATATTTTTACATGGAAATTTGGCTGCAGCGAGGCTGCACAGAAGCAAAGCCCCGACGTGTAAATCATTAGTTCTTAAAGAAATGCCACTTGATGAAGCCAAACACTTAACAGCCATTAAGGATTAGATATGCAAAAATATCAGTACTTTCCCCTCTTAGCAAGGAGTACCAGGATACAGCAAGGCCCACGCACTGTCACTGAGTACCTTGAGGGAAACTGGCACTAAAAGCTGCTTTTTCACTCCTCAGCAGCGTGACAGAGAAACGATGAGAAAAATTARCAACCAGCAACTACTAAACCGGGAAAAGAGAGTCCYTGCTCAYGAGTGTGGGGACACAAAAGTGCACRAAGTATCTGTGACTGTCATTACCAACGTCCTGCCCTAGCACTAAGTACTGGATTCACTTCCCCTAATTGAGAGCTTGCTTTGAACGGCTGCACTGGAGATACTCCCTGTGGCTAAAAGGGGAGCTCTGATAAAACACTCCTTCACTCTGGAATTCGACTGGAAGAGAGTTAACAGCAGCTGAGATACCGTTTGGAACACTGGTGGGTTTTAAAAGCTGCCTCAAGGATGAACAAACCCGAGCGAGCTGCCCCGTCTGGGGCGTGCTGGGCTCTGCCTTGTGGGAGCTGTGGGGACAAAGGGCCCAGCGTGAAAACCACCCCCCTTCTGCAGGGCACGGCCACGAGGCAGCTCTGCCACTCCCTGCACGGAACTGGGACTCACTGGTGAGCACACAAAGGGACACGGAGGAAGGAGAAGTGAGCGTTCCTTTAAAATAAGGGGCTTTTCCTCAAGTGTGCTAATGGAAAGTACAAGACAGACACATCAGCTGCAGGTTAATGAGCTCTCTCCRAACCCAGCTCAAGGAGACAGGTCACTCAGATCTGACATTCAGGACAGAGAATCCATCAATAGACTCCCTAAAGTAAATGGCATTTTACTCTGTGTAACTCTGAATGGAGCATTAAACCTTTATGCTGTTTAATCCTCTTAGGTCCCTTTTTTGGCTGGTTTCTTTTTTGAAGTGCCCAGCCAGAAAGCACATTCCCCCGCACAGATCCTTCAGGCTGGATGTTATACCCATGATCTATTCTCACCAGAGAAGATCCTCATCTGTTTCTCCAAATTACCATTGTTTTTGAGAAACAGCAGCAACGAGCTCTCTGAACAACACACGCAGCAGAAACGTCAAACCAGTTGGCTCTGCCTYGTAGGCAAAGAGCAGCTCAGCTATTCTTCAAAATCCAACACCCATTCCCGAGCCTTGCAAAAAGGCTGGATGGAAGGAGACCTATACAGTGAAAGAGGGCTCCTGTCACTTGACATCAAGCATTTGCAGCATCCCCAAGGCACAGGACACTTGTCACATCCCCCGTGTGAGGCTTCAAACTCGGGGAGAGTGGGAGAAGCTGATGGAGGTAATAACAATTGTTAACGAGCAATTTAAAAATAGACATCACCACTGCTCATGAATACAAATTACAGGGCAAATAGTGATAAGCTATGCTGGAGATTGGGATTTACAGAGGTCATAGGAAAGGCAGGCCTGTCTCCCACAGACATCCAGAGAAAACATGATTGAAGCCAAAAGCAAAAAGGAAGTCACATTAGCAAATGGAAAAAACTGAACTGTCAGTTTTATGAGCACAATACAATTTAATCGGATTGTCAAAGCCTCATGTTAAAAGAGTTTATAGAAACCAAACCACAAGTGGAGTTTAAAAGATTTCTTTTTTTTTTTTTTTTTTTTTCCTGGCCATCCATCCACAAAACAACACGCTTCAATCCAAACTCAATTGCCAAGAAAATAAAATCAAAAGTACTGGTAAATAACACCATCATTTTTCTTCATTAATTCCACAAGGCCATTTGTTTACTCCGGGCAGTCAATACAGCTATAGTTTGGCCTGGCCTGACAGAATGCTCTCTAGCAAAAATTTCCTTCCCAAGAATCTTACTGTGCGTTCTGGAAACCATCTCTGGCTGCTCCCACAACTGTACACACATATAATTTGCTGGGAGAGTTTCAGTAAACACAGATACTTAAGTCATGTATTGAACTGGTTTCGTCGTTGTTTTTTTTACCACAACTTGATTTTTGTACAGTATGGGGATTACTCTGCGAAGCAAAGATTGATGAGAGAGTAAAGAACAAAGCAGATTCTTTTTTCCCCCTGCTGCATCTTTAAAAAAATAGAAGAATTTACTATTTATAATAGCAGAAAAACCCTTTGGAACCTTCTGGTAGGGGGAGGCTCTCAGGAAACACAGGGTTTACTGTTAGAATTACTAGATTGCATTCAGTATTTCCAGACAAACCACTTTCATGGAAAAGCTTCATCCATTTTTTGAAGGAGGGGGAAAAAAAAAAAAGTATGTATTTATCTCCAGAAAATACCCTGGCAGAAGAGTTTAAATACATGAGTGCATAGTAAATAGCATCTGCTGGTTTTTAACAGCAGTCTCATGACCYGCTTCAACGTAGTGGCAGACAAAACAGGATAAGAAAGGAAAAATACAGAGGAAAAATTCAGTGGCAAGCAGCATGAGGAAAAAATGTTTAATTTCTTCTAAAACACTATCAATAACTCGTGACCAGGATGCAAACTCCTGACCTGAAGGAAAAATTAGCCACAATAGTATCCGACTGATATGCAGCATCAATTGCAAACTGTGCTGTAACAGCAGCACTATTTAACCCCTCGACAAAATAAATGACAAGAGCAACAAAAAGAGACTTGGAGCAGTTTGGCTGCATTTTCACATCAGGAAAAGTGTTTCCTCAGGCTGATGAATGGATCATGCACCTGAGGGTCTCAGAGGCAAGGCAGGCAAGTGTCATCCGAAAGGGATGAGCTGAGGCTGAAAATCATCTCGTGGCCCAGGGAGGCTTTAAATGCAGCCAGAACAGCCACGATTATGGAACAGCAGCTCCTCTACCCATTTTCCCACCCTTTCCCATACCTTTATTGTGCTGTTCTTGGAAGTCTAAATAATTGCAGTACTTGTAGCAAATACCTGGCTGCACTACTGTATCTGCTTGAACAAGCTGCATTCTTGTCCTCCCATCACCACAGGTATCTCTACCCAGTGCAGGATCTTTTTCCATCCCTGGGAAGTCCCTTGTGAACTCACACCAACTGATTTTTTGGCCCATTCTCGCTTAATTGGAATGGTTATTTACCCCATCTTAGTCGTTCTGTGTTTTATTAATTCTGGGTTTTGCACTGTTCTTACTTGTGCAGCCTCTGCATGTTCCAGCATCTCCTCGAATTCCTGGTACTCCTCATCATCAGGTTCAGCACCAGAGAGTCGGGCTGCCCTCGCCATGAAATACGGAGGCAGCTCCCCAATGGCTGTACCAGCACCCTGGGAAAAGAAGAAACCTGATTTATTTTCCTGTTTATCCCTAAACACAAAACATGTGACACGCACAAATCCCGTGGCCATTATCCGAGCCGACGAGACCAGCTGTTTGGAGAAGTTTCCTTTCATCCACCAGGTCAGAATTCCCATGATTTCCAACGTAACGCTGTTCCTTTGAATCCCCGTTTCCCCCCCTTTTTCCCTGTGTAGCTCCTCTCAGGGCAGCCTGGGGTTTTTGCAGGGTCAGGCAGAGGCGACCTGCGCATCCCCGGGGCCCCGCGGAGCGGCGCGTGGCCGGAGSCGTGGGAGGCTGGAGCTGGTGCTGGGGGCCCTGCTCTCCCACACATCCCTGCTATCCCACACATCCTGAGTCAGCRCTGCTGCGTCTCACCCCACCGCATGATGCCAGACACATTCCCCGGCATGTGACAGCCCTCGATCCCGAGGGGCCTTCGGAAGAATCCGGGAGCTCCTCCCCGGTGCTGTCCCGGAGTTTGCTTGTTCGGTCATGAGACTCCGGGCAAGTGTTTATTAGAAAACAGGCTGGGGTTTTACTACAGCAAGGAAAAAAAGGTTAAGCAGAGCTTGAGCTCGAGTCTTCCCTCTCCTTCAGCTGGGGYAAGTGGAGCCAAGAGAACCCCAGATGAAAGGACGGCTGCTTTCTCACCACAGGAAAATTATATTTGTTTTCTCAGGACATCAAATGACTCAYTTCAATCTTGTGGGTAAAGGCAACTTTAGCTTAACCGAGGGAAAAAAAGAAAAGAGAGGCAGCTAAGATTGAACATATGGATAAACAGAGGCTAATGGAACAGGAACTTGGAATTAACTCAGGATGGTTTAAATTTAGGGCAGGTAGGAGACAATAGCTGGGCACCGCACGGGAATGTGCTCAGGCTGAGCTCCCTGCAGATGGCTTTTCTCTCCCAGGGTCAGCAGTGAGTAACAAATGCTTTTCTCCTCCTTTGAAGCAACGTGAAAGCTTTTCAATTTCCTTTGTTCCTGCTCTTATACACAGCTGCAAGCAAGAATTCCAGCTGCTGTGGATATTCCAAATCAACAGGTTGTGGTTTTAAATACCACCGCAGYTCCCCAAGCTGTTAAATTCTCAGTTTAAGCACCCAAAGTGCACGGCCTCAAATGTTTATGCCCTTGTTTTCCACAGAAGAAAAATTGAAACGAGTGCAACAAGCTGAACTTCATTAATCTGCATATTTCTGGCACGAGGGGAAGATAAGCCTGAAAACAGTAGCAACAACACTTCAGAAAAATTAACTTGAGGTTATGTTCTCAGGGTGATGCAAGAAGAAAAAGTCACATTGCTCCTCCAGGCTCTGCCAATTTGCTTTGGYTTCGTTCTGTGAACTGAGGAAGAGGTTTGCATGTGTGTACTGGACATGAACTTTCTTTAAATTGGATAAGTCACATGCTCATTATTACAAAACATTTCAGAAGTGCAACAAAAATCATATGATTTCATGTCTGCTGGAGATAGGTTCCTAAGTGCATTTWAAAAAAAAAAAGAGAAAGCAGCAATTAAGGGATCCAAACCAGTAACTATTTAACTGCTTTTTGTAACATTAGCTATTTTCACCATCTAACTCTGAATGCCAGTTTTACATGGAGATTCCTTGGACTAACAACAAACTGGAAAGGCAAATGCTAATCAAAATTCTTTTACTCAAATACATTCAGAAAAGGAAACTGGGAAATTACTCCACTAGAAAGAGTCTTTTAAACAGATTTGATCCTGCTCAGGACACAGGCCGCCTGTTCTGCTAATCCTCAGCAATTAAACATTTTTATTCTTTCCCCTTATTTCTTGTAAAAAACGAAAAAGGCTGCAACACATTAAAAATATAGGGCACTATTGAATTCCTTGTCCCTGTGGGATGGGAGGCTGTGAAAACTGGCATTCACCTAAGAGATTGTTTCTGAGTCCTTCTGCAGGCCAGGGCTGCTGGAGCCAACTTTTACAGGGATTGAAAAAGGCATCATTTTCATTCCACCTAATAATTCCTTGGATACAGGGATATTTAATCCTCCTAACACTCATTATCAGCAGGCATGGCCATCACTAACATGCTGGGGGCTAGTAATGATTTTCATCTCTGGCTGAAGTTGGCTGCTGATGGTTTTGTGATCTGAATGAAACCTCTTGTGCAGATAAATCCTCACATTTCACAGGACACCCAGCCTGGGCAGCTTTACACTCACAGCTCTCTGCAAAGTGCCTCTGCCTTCAGCATTTCACAGGAAAATTGTGTTGCTACCACCCTCTGCCTCCCTTCAAACAACCAGGGATATTGGCCAGATTCCACTGGGGAGCTCCACCATAACTTCACTTTACAAGTCTACAGGAAACAGTGGGGTTATTCCTCACTGGGCTCCCTGTGCTGCATTAGGAGCACATCTGTACACTCCAATAATTCCTTTGCTTTTGCATTTATCCAGCACTTATCCCAACTTCAGATTTTACATCATTTACATTTACATTGCTTGTTCTATTAAAAAAAGAGRTTTTTCTGAGCTCGCTCAATTATATATTGATTTTAGGAATTAATATTGCAAATTTCAGTTTAAAAGCAAAAATTAATTTTTTTTTTTAAATTAAAGTTTTGATCTGCAAAAACCAGCCTTTTCAGTTTCTGGAAGTCCCCATTACTTTTGCTAAGTGGCCATTTAGTTTAAGAGTGACAGAATCAAAAATAAGTCTCTTCAACAGCTTCCACAAAAAGGGAGCTGGAATTAGGACAAAAGAAACACACTGGAAGAAGCAGCAGCAATTGCCAACTTGATTTGGCCTTACAGGAAATTAGCAAGCAATGTTTATGTACTCATGAAACATTCCAAGAAAGCATAACATTACACTGGACACCACTGGTAGACAGAGGATGCTCCCAAGGGAAAATCCAGCGGAGACAGAGTTCAGTGCAAAGGTAGCTGACAGGGAATTTGAAGACGGGGGGGGGAAGGGTGAAAAAGTGGGATGCAAATGTTCCAGCTCTGTCCTATTCCCTTGTCCTTTCCCTAATCTAATCCAAGGAACACAGCTCAGACCACGAAGGCACTGCTTGTTCTCCCTCATGGCTGCTTTGGAGGGCACGGGATTCCAGAGGCTGCAACTCTGTTAACTCATTTCTAAACTTAATTCTCATCATAGCTCAGTTTTTATACGCTGGAGATGAAGCAAGAGATGTTTACCCTGAGCTACATTTTTATTTTGCAACCCTAGAAACGTAACTGGAAATGCCATTTTTATTGCTTGTCTCCATTAAACAGATTTCAGCAGAGGGGCACGAGGAAGAAAATAAAAAGAAATCTTATATATTTTATAGTCTTGTAAGTATTTGAATGTTTAGCTACTTATGGAGCATTCAGGCAGTTCTGCCTCTCAATTAGGAGTGAAATTTAAGGTGTGCTTTGCTTTTTGACAGGGCTGAGTCCACTTTCTCTGTTACTATTTTGACTTTGGTGCTGCCACAAGTGACTTTAGTCCGTAAATTCACACAACGTGACTGGAAATTTTGTAACTAACACAACTGCTGATATTTAAAAATTTGTAGTGACCAGTTACCTTACATATTAAAGAATACTAGGGCAGACATTAGATACTGTGTATTTTTAGAATTTCCTCTCTCTGCATCTGAGTTGGACAACCAAGAATTTAATAATTAAATCATCAGCTAGGACAGGAAGTCAGCAGCWAAATAAAAGTTAATTTGGCATGGAGTTCACAGCAGATGCATCTGTGTAAACTGCAATTCAAAATGATCTACATGTAATGAAAAAAACAGCTTAGCTGACCAAAAGCCTCCAAAAATTAAACTTCTGCAAGAAGCTGCAGAGAAAAAAAAGAAGAGGAAAACGGAAAGGAAGCTCCAGTGACAGCGTTTCCTAAGACCCTGATTCCCTTAAAACAGGAAAAGCAGCTCAGCTTTTAAGTGAAAAGTTTGCCATGTGGAAAGAGGCAGAGAAACAGAAATAAAATATGCAAAAATGTGCAACACAACACTTCTTTATGGAATCCAATCTACTGATGCAGCCCAGAAAAAGCTGTGCCATGAGGGCCTGAGTCCTGCAGATGAGGAACTGCAGCTTCTCTCATGTTACAGGCCCCAAATTTTTGAAATGATTTCTGGCTTAGTCCTCAGAGCTGCCAGATCATCTGGGGTGCAGACACCCTGCCTAAAATTTGCTTTTTACATCAGCAGCCTTCAAGTACATGACTTTTCTGCTGGCATTTAGCAAACAGCACTGCAGCTGACAAAAGACATCCCAGTGATATCCTTATTCCCACTCTTTACAGGGCATTACAATTGTCAGGGCTAGAAGGTTCACCAGGAAGGCAACTCTTCACAGTACCTTGGGTGGTGAAAACTGACATTATTTTGCTAATTCAGGAATTTTTGTGTGTTGCTGGACACAACTTAAGAGAATAAATGCAAATGGCTGAAGTTTTCCAAACAAACCTTACCCACATGCAGGCCTCCAGCCTGACTTTTGAGATGATTGCCCACAAGGAGATGGATCCTTCAGCCACCTCCTCGTCAGGGCAGATGATCTGATCCGGGTAAGGAGGCTCAGGGAAGTTCACAGAGTTACATTCATATGCAGCAAGGGTGACTGATGCTATGTGTGGACCCTGAAAAAAAAAAAAAGCAAAGAAATTTCAGTTGTGTTTTAATGTGAGTTAGAATAAAAGTTGGAATTAGCCCCCCACAGTTGTGCCTGATGCAGATTTTAGGCTAAAACTCAGTGCTTCTCACTCTGGCCATTGATAATGTTATTTATGTAAAATGCTGGTTTGTTGAATTTTTTTTTAGATCATCTGAATTGCAATCTTGAGCTACTAATGTACTTTTAAAAAATATAAACCCTTATTTTGTTTCACTAAAATGTTAGGGAGCCTTTCAGCTTTTGCCCTGCCACTTAGGAGGTTGCCAAGGAGAAATAAGAATCCTTACTTCTTAAAAAAACAGCAATTTTCAAATATTTTACAATGTTCTCCTTAAGGCATTTATGACCTACAGCTTTATTAGAGGAGGTGTTTGCCCTACTGCTGCTTTTAGAGGATTAGGCATTTAAATTATATATTGATTTTTTTAATGACTGGATTTAATGACATCTTGCAGCAGGCTTTCTTAACTGCTGGATCTTTCTCCCAAAGCCAGTTGTTTAATTTGTGTCTTTTTTTCTGAGTAAACAAGAAAGTGACCTTACTGCTCTTTGCTAAAAATGGTTTGAAATGCAATTCAAAATTTAAACATTATTTAAATACCATTTAATTGAATTATTTCCACTCTCCATCTTACATTGAAAGACTTTTTTGGACAGACATCCAAGTAAAACGAGCATAAAAATCTATTCAAGAAATGAACTGCTACATACTTTAAAAACCTGAAAGAATTGCCATTATTTTTAATACAAAAGAACTGAGAAGCAATTCAAACAATCTATGGCCTGAAGACCAGACATTGCAGCTAAAAAAGCAATTACTTAGCAAAGGTCATGGAAACACTGTCCAGGGAAGAAGGAGTGGAAAAAAATAAAATTATTGCATTAAACTGAGGTCTTTATGTAAAACCACAGATTTAAATAAATCTAAAAGTTTCATTATGTGCAGAACAAATTACACAAATCTTAACTTCTGCTATTCATTATTTGATGGGTTTTGACATCGTGTTAGGAAACACTGCCAGCAATTTTCTTCTACGTTTTTATCTGTAACCTTAATTTCTTTTCATTTTATCTTTTATTAGACCAATAATGGAGTTTGATACCCCCCACCCAAATCAAAGCTATATTTATTACAGGATAACGAGGGAAAGTGAGAGAGACCTGAGCACTGCCCTTCCCTGCCCAGGGCTCCCAGAGCTCCCTTTGAAATGCAGGAGCCAGGGACACATCCAGACCCCAAAAGCTTCATTTGCACATTAAAGGGTGAAATTCCACCGCAGGTCCCACACAAAAGGTGAAGCTCCCTCACTTCTAGGTTTGCTGGGAAGATGAGGTTCACTCACCAACATTTCAGGTCCCCCTGAAGGGACCAAGCACTGGACTGAGGCAATGACATCGATACTGTAATTTTTCAGTGGCAATGAATTAAGAATGTTGAAAATAAAAAAAAGTTATATTTTCTCTATGGCAGCTGCAACTACTGCTGTCATATGCAAACAATTCAAAATAAAACCATTCTACTGGCATGCAACTGGTAAAGGACAAGCTGCTCTGATACCAAGAAAATTCTTTTATTTATTCCTTGTTACTTTACAGGAGATGAATTCAAAGTGCTGGGGAGTATTTTAGATTGCAGGAATACAAAGCTGCAGGCTGTGAGATGATAAATGAGGCACAGTCTCTCTTGGGGAGAAAAAGAGGTTCACTGAAATAAAACTGAAAAGGAGGGGATCCAGAAATTGATACACAAGAGTGATGTTGATATGGAAGGGAGAACAATGAATGGATGAATAAACCAATGATTAATAATTTATCAATATTTCTATATGTCCCAATGGCAATAAACTCCTTCTTGGTCCTTGTAGCAAGATCATCCCTGTCCCCAGCTGCTTCAGAGCTAAACAAATAACATGTCTCTATTTTACTCATCGAGGGCAGATGCAAAGAGAGAGTTGACACTCCCCTAAAATTGTAGAGTATATTTATGGCAAACCTGGGAACCTCCTTCACCACACTCTGAAACCTGGGGGATTTAATCCCATCCCCTACTTGCCCCTCCCAAGGTCTGACAGCCACCTTGGGATAAAAAAAGGTCTCAAGCCATCATCCTAAAATTAATGGTTTTCACCCGCAGAAATTAGCAGCGAAGCTCTCCTGAAAGGCAAATTTGCATGGAGGAAATTCCCCCGTGTTTGAGTTGTAAATGACCATTCCCTCGGCTCTCAAGGGAGTCGGGGCGAGGTCGTGGCCAAGGCAGTGAGATACATGTGGGAATCCAGAGGTGTGGCTTTCACTTCCACAAAATTCGGAAGACATGCCATAGCACAGTGTAACGACAGCCAGCTGCTTGCTTAGAATAGCAAGAGACAAATTTAATCACTATCAGTAGTGATAAGTAGCCCCCCAGCCCTTGCAAGGTTTTAGCATCACCAGCATTTGTTCCCAAAGTGCACTCAGGGTGGATAAAGCAGATCCCACAATCTCAGGGCAGCAAACAAGGACAAAACGCCCAACTGGAGATGCTGCGGGAGCTTCTCCCGACGGAGCTGCCACTCTGGAACTGGCTGGAACCCTCCTGTTGAGAGCCCTCCCAGTCTCAAGAAATGTCTGCAAAAGGAAAAAATTCACAATGGAAAAAAAGAAAAAAAAGGCATTTCACAAACCAGCTGTAAACGGCCACCTGAAGCCCACGCCAAGGGAACATAACTCTCCCAGCGCAACGTAAACAATTCTATAATGGAAAAAAGTTGGAGCGACGGAACCCACAGAAGCCACATTTTAACTGGAATAAGAAATAAAGCGCAAATGGTTCGTTGAGAGTGATGAAGCGTGGGACCGGAGCGGAGGGGAGCAGAGCAATCCCGTGTCCTCCTCCCGGAGCCGGGCGTCCCGCGGGTCACACRGACACCGTCCCGGGCTCGGCAGGCTGAGAGCAACACCCCCAACATCTGCTTTTGTTCCAGCCCAGCTCCGAGCACACGGGGAGCTTCCCCAAAGCCCCGGTTACCAAGCACCTCCAAACAATGGTTGGCTAAACAGGCCCAGGGCCGCAGAGGGGTGGGAGGAGGAGCGGGAGGGCTGTGGGGGGTTCGTTTATATTTAGCAATAGTGATGGTTTAACTCTGAACGGAGCGGGCGACCGGCTTCAAACAGGCCTGAGGTGGCGCCTCTGGAAAACCCCTGACAATATACCCTCAGATGTTTTCTCTGCACTCCTCCCTGCGCCAGGAGGATTCATTCTCATCCAATTTTTTAATCCTCTTCACAAATAACACCTCCTCCACCCTCTCCTCCTCCTCCGCGTGGGGCCGCAGGAAACACAGAGCGTTTTGCCTCTCTGCAATAGTTCAGTTTGTTTCAACACTTTGGGAAATCCTCTCAGATGTCCCCTCTTGGACTGTAACTGCAGCTCTACCTTTGAAAAGCTCTAACTTTGAAAAGTTCTGCATTTGCAGAACTACTTCAAACCCCATCACACCCAACAACAAACACTAAATCCCGGGCGATGTGGAAGATGTGCTCCTTGCCAAACCAGGGAAAGTCACTGAAACTCAAGGCATGTAAGATCCTGAACACCAACTGTCTTTCCCTCACCCTCTTCCAATGATTTTTTTTTTCTTTTAAGCTGCAGGAGGCACTAACAAGGGATAGCAGAGAAGAAATTGAGAAACATTCTGCTGACTCGGGTGAGAAACATTCGCTTGCCACTACTGACGACCAGAAGGAGCCTGTGGTCAGGCTGGAATGTGATGTGTTAGAAATATCTGTACAATTTGCAAATCAAACAAGACAAGATTTGGTCATCGAGATGAACTCAACATAAATCTATTTTTTAGCAACAGCAGCTTAGGGGAGTTTGGAAATCCCTGTCTGCACAACCCCAATGTCTCAGAGAAGGTAACTTCAAACTCTTGAACTCACAGGCCTTCAAAGGAGACTTATTCCAGTGATTGAAGGCACCCAAGTTAGAATGACACAGCTAATCCTCAGAAATAAGTTCCTTAAAATGATGTATTATGAAATTTCTAGAAAGTCAAATCTTTTTATCTATAAATTATGCTTGGAAATTCATCAGTGGAAGTAGAAAGAGACAGCAGCCACATGTAAAAAAAATCACGAGTTAAAATCCTTAAAAACATGCTGATCTGTGTAATTCTTACAGCAGAAAGTCTTTACCATAAGGAAAAGTGACTGAATATCCAATTAAAAATTAATCATATTTTCACATTATTAATCATTCTGGGCACCTGGACTGGGAAGTCAATTAAAGCTCTAAACAAACCCTGTATCAAGTGCTGGTTTCTCATGTGCCCCTTCACAGAACAGCCAGGCTGCTCAAGTGATACAAGAACAACTACATCTAATTTTAACCTTTTATTYTGGGGGAAGATATAATTTTAGACTGGCTTTAATTTAGAAACATTTCTCAAAGAAAAGTGATACGCCCGCCAGCAAGAAAAATATTACTCTGAACTCCTTGCTGAACTTAATGCACTAAAAATCTGTTTTCCTCCATGGATACTCACTCTGCTTTTCATACTGGGTTCAAGACTCAGCCGTTGCACAGAGGGGGAACATGTCATGCTGGATTTGATTGAGATAAATTGGAAAAACAAAAGCTTGCTTCTCATGGGAAACATCCTGCAAGTGGTGCCCCAGGCCACGACTCATCCCATACTTATCCATGAAGTCATTACACCTCTCCAGAAAAGTCACACCACGTTACAGCATCTTTTTTATCTTCGAGAGCGGTGGCCAACTGCCCACAAAGAAAACTGCTCTGTGATTAAGAGGGAGAAGCTTGGTCTGGAGGTGGCTGGTAAATACGTCCAGTTTGTCTGTCTGTCTGTGTTACAAGATTAAAAAGTCTCATGATTTTAGAACGTCTGGTATGTGGTGCTGGCTGGAAAACAGGGCTGGGGACGAGGGATCCTGTACCTACAGCATCCTCAAGTGACACAAACATCCATCAAGTGGTCAGGGCTGGTTTTAGGAGACCTTCACAGCATTTCAAGCCATGTATTAATTTTGCAATCACGTGTCTGTGGGTAAGTTTCTATTCCCACTTCAGCCAAGCCTTGCCTCACAGTGCAGAGCTGATGGAAATTCCAAATGACTGGCCACGAACTCCGAATTTGACTAAACAAGAACCACCAAGGGAGCAGCACGTGGTACCACTGCCTGTGYAAAGGGCCACGGTGCTACTCTGAGAAGTAACATGAAAAGCAGATGTTTTTTAAGGCTGTGCCCACATTACTTTCTATAGGAGCAGAGAGGCTCATGCCATGGGAAAGCACAATTGGAAAAATCCAAGTTTATCTTCTGGTGCTGACAGAAAACTGATAATAAAATAATCTGACAGTGTTCTCTCCTTGCCCTTCCCTAGCCATCCACTCATTTCTGAAGAATAAACCTCAGCATCTATTCAAATTGCCACCAGCAGTGGTGATTGGCTTTAATGTCTCCAATTACAGATGGTTTTGCACCATTATCGTTATTTCCAACCTGCTCCAGGAAGCAGCAACAAGAAAAGTGTAAAGTTCAGGCTKTGCATAAAAAAAAAAAAGGAGAAACTCCCAGGGAGCAAACGAGGAGAAAGCACAACGTGACCTCCCGGCAGAGATGTGACAGAAAAAACGTTGAGGAAGTGCAGAGCAGATAATGAAAATGAGGCATCAGCTTCTAAAAGCTAAAGTCCATCAACCTTCAGGAGAAAGAAAAGGGAGCRGCCATCGTCCCATTAACTCCTCCATCATCCCACTAACTCCTCCATCGCCCCACGGGACTGTTCTTGCAATCTGATCCAAGCCTGGTTTTACTCTCTGTAGTTCCTAGGGGCTTCTACACATTCTGACACACAAGGCGTGCACTTGGAGGGACCAGGACTTCGAATGAACATTTTTCTCCTTGAAAATACCACTTTTCAGATTTTTAGAATGCAAGCAAGCCACCAGAAGATTTAAGAAACACCCAGGCTATACAACTGATTTAGCAGCAGTGTCCAGTTAATTCACCAGACCTTTCCAGTTCATCAGTGCATTATTAATATCAACACTGCAGTTTCAAGCAGAACAGAACCCAGGTGAGCTGTAAGCAGGAGTTTCTGTTGAGATAATTGCAAAAGTGATTTAAAAAAAAAGTTATATGTGATTCAAGTATTCCAGGATATTTCAGTTCATTGTAGAAAGCTTAGGACAGCTGGAGGAAGTAAAGACACAAAAGAAACAAATGACAAAGTAAGAGACACAAATGACCCTCACACAAACAGGCTCCATTTCAACTTATTTTAAAATTAATTTCTGTGTTTTGCACCCTCCATGTATTTTTCTTTCAACCACCTCAGCAACTCAATAGCAGTAATTTGAGCACAGGTATTAGAGAGAACCCTTTTTTATTTCCTTTGTTTTAGGCTTGACATGTGAATTGGAGAACAGTGAGGGCTGGAAATGAACACCTCACTTCACAAAAAGAATTCAGCCCTGGGAAGGGGAGCACTGCTGCACCTCCCACCTGGCTSAGGCAAGCTCAGCCTTTGTTTCTCACTTTTTCCTTTACACACAGAACCATCATTTTCTGGGTTACTCACAATAGTTTTGAATGATCTGCGTGGAAAGAGCAAAACCTCTCCTGAAGCTCATAATTACTATGAAAATACTCCTGTATTAGTCACGAGGAAATAAATGAAGAAAAAAAAAAAGAGAGTAAGTTCTGTGGATTTCTAAATTATTCTGTCTACTTCATAAACGTGGMGTAAGCCCTGTTTGTGAGCTTCTCTTTTAAGAAGGAAAATTAAGTAATTTTTATGATGAGTTTCCTTACAAGCTCAGCTCCTGGAACAAGAGAACTAAAAGGAATTAGGTTTGACTTGAAAAAGTTTTTAGTAGCCCTGACAGGAAACGGTTTATTTGTGTGGGTTTGGTTTTTTTTAAATTATTTACACCAAAAACATCCCTTTTTTTCCAGATAATGGACTCATTATTGCACAAGTGTCTGGCTTTTAAACCTTCAAATTCTAACCTAAACCAGTTTGGGTAGGGCCAACACACGACTCACTTCAGCTGCAAACTGTGACCGTTTTGGGAGGCCAAAATGTGACCCCTCCCCAGGGCCAAACCCCGGAACCAATTCAGAATGAAACTGAGATGCTGAACCCTCAAGCCCAGACAAACCCAGCCCGGCTCTCCAAGGGCGGCACTGGCAATAAGGGCACTGCCTTTCTGACTCCTCTTTAAAGGCACATTTCTGCTCTTTCGCACGGCCTGAAGTTTTTGCCGTGCCCTCTTCCACTCTGCTGCCGGGCAGCCCTGTAAGAATTCCTGACAAACCCACGTATTCCAGCTCAGAAATATCCGGGCTGGTGTGTGACCTCGGCACAACCGTTCCCATTGTACCTCACGTTTCCTGTTTGTGCTCGCCCCGGGCCCGGCCACCAGCACAAACCCCCTCAGCAGTTGCCCCCTCTGCTCCAGCAGCAGCAAACAGAATCCACATTTAAGCAACAAAAACACCAACAATGCCAACGGCCAGAGCTCGCCCTGAGCTTTTGACCGGTGAGGAATTCGCCGCCATCCATCCCGTGAGGGATTTCACATCCGCAGGGAGGAGAAAGGACGTCGCCGCGCCCTCCTCGCGTGCAGCGCTGCGACAGGCACTCATTTCAAGCACATTTTGCGGCCACATCTTTGACAATCCGTTTTTCAGAGCTGAAGTGAAACCAAGGCACGAGGCAGAGCGTTGGGTGGGGACGGCCAYGGCCCACGATCCCAGCCCAGCACTCCACCTACCGTCCCCTGCCCCGGCGCCCTCCGGCACCGCCGCCTCATTCATTCACTGTCGGCAGCAGAGACCTCTCTGAGATGTACAAACACAAAAAATTCCTGATGAGTTACCCTCAGTCATCCTCTGCTGGTAATGAGGTGATTCATGCTGTTCATATTTTAATATACCACCAACAGAAAACATCTCAGGACTGAGGAAAAAGCTGTGTGCTGCTAAAACCAATATTTAGAGTCATTAATCATAATAGTTGTATTTCCTACAGAACCACATCATGATTACTATTTTTAAGGGGTGTTTTTAAAGAACTGTGAAAAACCTTTAATGGGCTTCAGGAAAATAAGCCAGCAGACTTGTTTTGAAAGTGTCAGAATGGAAAGGATTCTTGGAAGAGTGGCCTGCTTCCCTGTTTCTGCGTTGAAGATCTGCTCTGTGCCAGCCCTTAGCTCGGTGCCAAGTGCAGCATGAGAATTATTTCCCAAAAAGCCATGTCAGATTTTACATTTAGTGCTGGCTACAGCTAAGGAAGCAGCATTAAACTAGGAACTGACACATCAGACAATGTTCAGGCCTTTTATAACATGCGGAAAGCTCTTGAATCACAGAAATAGTAATAAAAAGTCTATTATCAAACTGACACGCTTGACCTGTCCCCCCCTTGCAGGGATGTGTGTGCCAAGGATTGGTGACCAAAAAAATCCAAATCAGATGTGAACTGAAATGATCCCGGGGCASTAACACCCCTCCCACACTGAGGCTGCTTTAAACTGTCAATTCTACTTTTAGCAAACCGTTTCCAAGTACTCTTTTCTCAGCTAACCCCRGGATCTCTCCTGGCACTGGAACGCAAAAAGCAGCTGGTGAGAGATGCTTTGGAGAATCCAGACAAACGACAGTTTTCAACACTGCAAAAACAGCTAAGCAGGCCAGGGAAAGCAAACATCAGAGTCATTCCTACGCTGCACCCACTGCATAACCACTTCCACAGCCTGCCCAGCAAGGCTGTGCTTGGGAACAGTTGGATATGGAAAAGGCCATAGCCAGTAAGTGGCTAATCCAGTGTATTTAACATGGATGCACCTGTGTGACAGCTGAAGGAGCCCGAGCAGGTGCCTACATGCCATCAATTCCTCCACGTGCCCTCAGTGGCACAGACAATGCTGCAAGTCCCAGCAGAGCTCAGCACCACATGGGTGGGCCCAAGGGCATTGTTCTCCCAGCATGTAATTGCATTCCCGACAATCTCCCTGTACATACGGCTTTAAAATGAGCAATTAATTAAAAGCAATTTGAAAGCACTTACTGGGTGTATTCTCTATTGCCAGCAAATCCGGGCACTAAAGCAGGAGAGGATTTGTGTTGTAACTTTTCCTTTCTTTGAGTCAATAGAAGARTAAGTTTTACCATAATGAAGAAATGTAATTAAGTATATGGAGCATGAAGAGTAGATCAACAGTAATGCAAAWGTTAATACAGAGAGAGCCCCACTGAATGCATTGTATTTCTACTTTTASAGGGAACTGCTGTACAAATAACAAAGCAAAATAGTTACAACTCCTCCCTTTGAGAGCTGGGGCTTCTAATTGCTTTCTTTCCAGATAGGTTAAATCCAGAAAATCTCTGAAAGAGTTCACCCCTAAGAGTTGCACCAACAGCCCCATGTTAGTACTCCTTGTTCCCTCTCACAGCAGCTGGAGGCTCAAACTGAGCAGATATCAAGCACTGTTTTACTACAGTGATAACATATTCCACGTACACGTTGCTGATACAGCTGCAGTGATAAGAATATTAACAATTCAGGTACTTAAAACGAAAACACGGSTTGTTAAGGGCCAGGAACTCCTGTTTTTACACTCCCTCTGCCACCTAGTGGCAACRACCGCGTGGGTTCCACCGAGGTGTAAAACCATGAGGTGCTCAGACAGTGCCCAGAAGGTGTTAACTGACCTGAAGAGTCCATGCTAATCACTAAATCTTGCACAGGAGAAAAAAGGGAAGCAAATCCTGGCTTCTCGTTCTTCCTACACTCACTGCCTTAATGGAATTCCCTCAATGTAACAGGAACATGCTTATCTGCCTCACATATTTAAAGCAAAGCAGTATTTCTCCTGTAGCAACACATTAGATGTTGATAGTACATTTTTATTACATTTTATTCTATAACACCTTCCAATTATTCAGTGTAACCTATTCAGTCTGTTTCCTCCTCCTAACAAAGTGATGTGAAACCTTCCCTATGTCATGTTCCAAATAAATACCTTCCCTAACAATGTTAAACTGAATTTCTTCTCCTGGGTGATGCATCCCTGTAATCTTTGGAAGGTTGTTCACCTCTTAAACACCCACCGTAAGTTATACAGATGATATATTTTCTAGAACTTACTTCAATGTCAGCTCAGGTCATGGCCTAAATACCTCCACGAGGTTYAAACACCCCACAAATAATCAAAGTGATGTATTATGAAATTTAATTTTTCTGTATTGAAGTAATTCAGAACTATTGAAACATGTGGATTTTTAAATACAGAGTAAAAAAAAGGTTAACTCATTCCACCTCCTTTAAGAAAAAAAGTGGTGCTGGCTTAGGAAGACTTCATGTGCCAAAATCACAGAAGTTACACTAAGA
This sequence comes from Amblyornis subalaris, assembly GCA_018881555.1. Taxonomy (NCBI): domain Eukaryota; kingdom Metazoa; phylum Chordata; class Aves; order Passeriformes; family Ptilonorhynchidae; genus Amblyornis; species Amblyornis subalaris. Next base: position 2,134,774 of record JACAXG010000075.1, read on the forward strand.
GTAAATCTGAGGCTACTCATCCCATGCCATTCCATCTCACAGGCACTGCCCTGCTGTGGGGAAAGGCAGGAGTTTCTTGTAGTGTTTTCTGTGTTATTGTTAATGATTAAAGCAGCTCTGAAAGTAAACATCTGTAATTGTTCCAAATACAAGATGACATTTGTTGCATAAACTGGTTTTAATTATTTTGTGGCCATGAATCCTTTTCTTGAATCCAGGACAGTGGTTTCATAAACCAGGAACTAATCCAATGGCCAAAAGCAAAACACACCCAAACATTTCCCTGACTTTCATAGCTACGTTGAGATAAACAACATCATGCAAATTTTCGTAAGATATTTTATCTTCATAGAAAAACATTTTTCTTGCTATTATTTTCAAAGCAAAATTATTACACACAGAACTTTAAACCAGCTGCCTATTTTGGTGGTTTCAGTTAGAAAAATGATGATTTTAAACTACTAAAAAAATACTCTGAAAAATTTTAAATGGAAACATTTGAGCTGCACACACTAGAACATGCTTCACTTAAATGAGATTAGAGGACAGAGCTTGCAGATTTGGCTCATTGTTTCAAAGTGAGGATTGACAAACAGCAGGCCAATATCTACACTTCAATAAACACAGAGCTTACAAACTACAAAACAAGGTGATGCAGTGTAGAGCATAAACAGCATTCAATAGAGCACCACCTTTAAAAGTATTTAATGTTTAGAACTTGCAGAACATTGTCTATTCGCCTATCTTAAAATATGCAACAATTAAAGTACTCAATTCAGAAAGGACATGGTGTGGAAATATCCTTACCAAGTAGAGCAGAAAGGTGTGGAGACCTGTTCCAAGCCCAACAGAGGACAGAATGCCCAATCCTACCCAGTAGGCACACCAGAAGAACTTCTTCTCCATATACCGCACATACTGAGCGAGAAAAGTCACAAAAGAGAAAAAAAAAAATATAAATTATGCAATCTCCAAGGGAGAAAATTAAGCTACAAGCTAACACAGACATTTATCTGGATTATAACAACTGAAATAGAAATCTAGATACTTCTATTTGCCATTTATTACAGTTACAGCACAGACATGTAGAGAAAACAGAAAAGAAAAGCCCCCACATCTTGGCATCAGCAAGTTTCCAAGGAGATAGATGAAAATTCAGGTTCAATAGCAGGAGGTTGAAATCCAGAACAGGCACATGAGGAGCAAGCCTCAGGCAGTGTCCAGTAGAGCCCAGGCAGCTCAGGGAATTGTCTGAACAGATTAAATAAAGGAATAAAATCAGCTGCACTTCCAGTGAGTCTGCTGAATGTTGTATCTTGGACCAGTGAGTAGCAGGGTTGTTACTTTTAGGAAACCATTAAAACGCTGGTTTTCTGCTGCACACAGAAACGAGGGGATATGGGAAAGTCACAGCAAGTTCTGGGCACTGTTTTACACCATCCATGGACCAACAGCACCAAGACGAAGTTTACACCATTCTTATCCAGGCTCCAACCYGCCAGGGCACAAAAACATCCCAAAAATGCCAAGGGCACAGGGCTGACACCTCCCTTAACAGGGAGCTCCTGCACTGGCTGTCACCTGAGAGTGACACTGCCCTCACCAGTCCCAGAAGATCAGGTTTCTTCCCAGCAGGCTCAAGGAAACCCGGGAAGTCAGGACTCCTGTTCCAGCCCTGCACGTCCCTCAGGCAGCGAGTGACACACCACAGCAGCAGGGACGGAAGTTCTTTGAAATTGGGAACCTGCTCATTTCAGAGCTCTAAGATGATTCAGCTGGAAAGGGTTTCAAAGGGCTGTCTGTCCTCCAGGAAAATCTGAAACTCCAAGACAAATGGGAAGGGGAAATGTGCAGACACCACTGTCACTAAGCCTAAACAATGTCTTACACTTCCAGTGATGCAAAAGCATCAGTCTGTGTTCACCAAAGCTCCACAAAGCTTTCAAACGACCATTTGAAAACAATGGGGCTATGAGAAGCATCACAGGACCAGATTTGAACCATGAAACCATTTTATATCTCTGTATACGCCTGTCCTAGCTGGGCAGGAGACCCTTCCACAGAGACTGAAGAAACATTTCTTGGGAACCACAAAGTTCTGCCATGACTCAGTACAACATTATCCCTCTAGAGCTCCCACCACTATTAAAAGCTTGCTAACAGCAGATGTGAAGGAGTGCTGCAGCACCCGAGGTGTGCTTACTCAGGAACAGAAGAGACACCTCCAGATCCAACAGAGCAAATGGCACAGCTCATCACTCCCCACCTCTGAAACACAACTCATCCACACCCAACAGAGCACTCACGACTTGAGAAACAAAACTTTAGTATGCAGTTCAAAAGATACATTATAAATTCACGGAGATCCCAGCACCATTCATTCAATCCCCAGCACAGGGACAGGGAGTGTGAGTGAGCAAGGAAAGCAGAGGGTGGTACCTGTTGATGTGTTCCTTCGATGTAGTACATGGCTGTGAGCACTGCCAGTGCCAGCACCACGCACACCAAGAYGCCTCGCCGATGCCACAATCTTAAAGACAAATGGCAAATTAGGGTTTTTCATCATGGAGCACGCATTTCAAAGTAACTCAGTTATCCCTGGGGACTGGGGCTGCCTGGATGTACTCAGCAGGGACAATGGCAGCTGAAAAGTTTRCTATAGTAAAAGCATAAACCTCCCAAGAAAATATCTGGGGAGCCTTTACTCTTTAGGGAAAAAGCTCCGCTTGGCTGTCAAGCGAGATCAAAGTTCAGCCWCGCATATTTTATTTTTTTTTTAATAAAGAAAAACAAAGTAAGTGTCTGAAAACAAACACAAGCTGCAAACAATTCAGCTTCTGCAGCCAAGAGTTAGCCACAGGCCCTCAGCAGCAGCTGTGGCCAAGCACAGAGCAAAGCAGGCCCTGCGCTGGCCCTGGGCAAGGACGAGCTGGGTGGAATTCAGCAGTGCTGATTTCCAACTGTGCTGCTGGGCAGAGCCACAGTGACAGTCACAGGGACAAATCTGTACATTATTTTGTCTCCCCATATCTATTCAAATTAGTATCTTGTAACAGCTGTAAATTTAATAAATATATTTTAGGTAACTATGAAGCATTAGAGGAATAAAGGGAGTAAAGTGTTTTCCAATGTAATTTGCTGCCAAATCACTTTGGAGCATGTTTGGCTCTCTTGGGTTTTTTTCTGCTTGATGTGTATGTGGTCACACAGAGTAGATTAGCAAATACATTTATTATTTTCCAGAAAACACTATTATATTGTCACCCAATGATATATAAAAAACCAAGTGCTAGCATCACTTAAAATTCTCAGACTATAACAGCTAACTATGAACATAACTTACCTATTTGGACAGAAAAAGATGGAAATGTAAGACATAATACAGAAAAACAGCCACAAATATTTCATATTAAGCAAACTGGAAAAAGCACTCAAATTATTTTAAAATTAAAGTTAGTGCTGCTTACATTAGTATGACAATTGAATTTTCAAGTGATTGCCATTTAAAACATGATTTATGCAACGGAACACAGGAGATCATTAAGAGTCAATCCGAGGTCTCAACTTAATACTTATAATAGTCAGGGTTATTTTCTGTTAAGATTCTGTCAGGGTAGTGCCAGACAACTAAATGTGCTGCACAGCAGAGGAGGCAAGTGCTATCTGGGACAGAATTGGATGTCTAGGAAGCCAAATAAGATTTGAGGTCTTAAAATAAATCCTCAAATGTTATTTCTGCTCAGTTTAAATAAATGCTTGGATATTGTCAGAAATTACTGATGTCAGACCAAATAAAACAGTTCTCAAAGAGACAATTCCTAATGGTAGTTGAAAGAATGCACATAATAAAATAAGTAAACTGGGGGGTTAGACTTTTTTAGGGGTGTGTGGGGTGTAAAAGGGAATTAGGACCACACTAAATAAACCTGGTATTTTTCATACCAATAATTTCATACAAAAGAAAATGGAAAATAGAAGTTTCTGTCAGTAAATCTGAACTGGCAGCACCTCCAGCCTAGCCCAGAGGGTCAGTGAGCACAACCCTTAGCACCAGGCTCAGCTCACCCTGCAGAGGAGCAGCCCAACAGCTGGAATCACCCAAGGTGATGTTAGATCCTGTCTGCTGACTGGGAAAAGCTTTCCCAAACACAACAGAGCCCAGTTACCAACACAGGCACTGGATGGCTGCTCCTCTTGGTATTTTCATTGCAAATTTTACTCATGTTTTGGCAGCCTAAACCCTCGGGCCTTGTGCCTTAAGAACTGGCTCTGCATTTCAGCACTAGCAGGGAATGGCAGGACTGCTCCTCACAAATTCTCTCACTGGAATAAAAGCTGATTTTATCCAGGGTGAAAATAACACTCAGGGAAAGTGCTTTAATAAATCATTTCCTGCTGTAAAAGGGCCCACAGAGAAGCAAAGTCCTCTTTACAGCATCATAAACATCACTGCAAGCTCCACATAACCCTCATCTCTGCCCTGGCTGAGCTATTTGAAGATTACTCAGTGATACCAACACCTACATTAATAGGTGAGTGTTTAACACTGCAGCCATAAGCACAACACCCCTTGCCTTAAAGGTCCCTAAACACTGTCCCACTCCTTCAAGCTGGAATATTCAACTCTTCAGAAAGGAAGTTTGCAATTTTCTCCCACAGGCACCTTACTGCACTCATGTAATTTAAGCAGAAGGTCTGAGTGCACAGCTACAAGTGGGGGATGTTCCAACAGCCACCTTTAAGAGATAAAAACACATGCTCTCTGCAAAAAGAACTTTAAAGTTGTGAATCATCAGGGAAAGTGAGATGTCAGAATGACCTACTGAATCAGAGCATGGGTTTCCCCAGAACGCTTAGTAGAAGTTAAAGAAATGATCTTTACTTTATGGTCCATTCCTTCAAGTTTATTAGAGTTTCCAGGAAAAAATACTGCAAGGTAACAAGCGGTTTTTTCCACAGTACAATATTCAACCTCTCCTCTCGGTCCCTTCGCTTCCGCTCGCTCAACATAGAGGAATCTGCAAAGGAAAAGCAAAAAAAATATATATAAAAGCACAAGCTGGCAGCTCAGATTCTATCCCACACAGAAATACACTGATTTTTAAAAATTTGTTAGGAAGTTAATGTGAGCTCTCAGCCATCTTTTCTCCTCATCCCAAAGCATTTGCTCCAAGTGTGCCAGGAATCAGGCGACTCCCAGGAAATGCAGTGGTTTTTTCCCCCCTGTAGCTGACAAGCATCCAAGGAACCAGGGTGCAAAAGGCCTGGCATCCCCAGCAGCCTTTCTGCAAGGCACTGCATGGGGAGCTAAAACCAGCCACTAACCCCAGGTCAAATGTGACTTTAGCACCCACTGCAGGGACATTTCCCTTTGAACTTTTGAATTGGTTCTCTTCCAGGAGAGCTATTCCCAGAGTGCTCTGCTGGAACTGGATGGAATTACACGTGCTGTTTATCCCCCTCAGCCACCGTGTAACTGGATAAGAGCACCTGCCCTCCCAGTCGGGATCCTCCAGCCTGTTCAGCTTCTCCCAGACTCCTCCTGTGGAAAGGAGCTGCTTTTGGAGCACAACCCTTCCTGGGACTGACACTTTTCCTGCAGTGCTGTGGTTACAAGGCAGAGCTCACACCCAGCCCAGTCCCTGCTCACTGCCACGCAATGACATAAAAAATTTCTCCTAATCAAGGCGTTATTTTGTGCTCACAATAAGATGAGTAAAACCCCAAATCCGAGCTGGTTTTTTGGAGGAGAATGGCTTGTTCAAAACTAAGAGCGGTAATAATTTTTAAACTTTTAAAGAAAAGGAATTCTGGAATAAGAGGAAAAACATAATACCAGTAAACAAAGAAAAAATTCCCAAAAATAACACTTGTATCCAAACAGGCACCAAAATTGTTTAAACATCACTTACTACACAGTCCCAACACATGTATTCTATTTTGCACAGTAATAATATTCATAGATTTTAGATTTTTAAAAAGCTGTTGCATTTAAAATATTAATCTAACTGAATCCCCAGCATATTGTAACCCAAGAAGTATTATTTCAGTCTTACTCCAGTAATTGAAACATTCTGCCTTATCAGATGCTGATATTTACATCGAAATTGCAGCTCTCATTAGTCACACAGCCCATTTAATTTTGTATTCCTTAGCTGCAAAATCAGTTGCTTCAGATGAACTAACAGAAATCCTAAATGGCAAATACTGGAGAACACCCACATTCCCTCAGAGTTACAGAATGATTTAAGCCTTTAAGTAAAAGGCTTTAATTTGTTCCATACATACACGCATGCAGTTAATCTTTTTCACTTGATATGTGTAATAAAAATGCTTCAACCTTGTTTTTATGACCTTGTTTTTAGTAAAGGTCATAAAAGACAATGGTGTAAGACTGCACACAACTTGAGAAATCACTCGATTACAAAACTTAATTAAATATGGAACTGGCACATTCGAAGCTGACAGGAAATAAACAAAGATGATTATATTTTCCATGCTTTACTACACAGCACGGATAATTCAGTGACGCAAAAATCTCCATTAAATGTTTTCAGGTTATTTTTCATGAGTTCTAAGCATTAACCCCAGGCTACTTCAGACATACCAGCAGGAGAAACAGAGAAGAGGCAGAAGGTGAAGTAGTTAAAACTGTTTTGTTAGTAATTTATCACTGAAAACAATAAATCACAGTGACACTGTATTTCAACAGAATAGCTAGAAATCGGGAGACTAATAACTGGATCTCTCCCAGAGTAAAACAGATTTTTATTACCAAGTACTAACTTTCCAGTGCCAAAGGGTGGGGTTGCACAGCCTGACTTCCACAGCCACACATTTGCCAACACAGTTTAATTTTTTAGCTCAGCCCTGGTGCAGCCCCTGTTGGTACCCAGGGTCAGATTTGTGGGGCTTAAATGCGTGTGAACCACACATCAAGAACTCTGGGGGGAGAAAAGTGTCCAAGAGAAATATGAATGGAAATACACAGCATAAATCTATTCCATGGCTTTATAATACATAAACCTTTCAGGCTTCAGCCTTAGAGATGACTGAGGTTTCCAAGACTGATTCAGGCATTGAGGCCCTTTGCATTATGTAGGCATAAAGCCACAGAGTCCCAGAATGGTTTGGGTTGGAAGGGGCCTCAAAGCCCATCTGATTCCAACCCCTGGCACGGGCAGATGGGTCAGTGACCAAATGCCACACACTAGGTCAGGKTGCTCAGAGCCCCATCCAGCCTGGCCTAAACAGAAAACCAACATCAATTCCTTTTCAACATTGTGCTGGTCATTTTACATCCCAAACAGACCAGTAGAAGACAAAGTGATTTTCCACCTACCTGTGAAGTTCCCATTGTGCTGCTCTTTGCTCATTCCTATGCGTCTCTGGTCACAGTCTGTGCCATTCTCTGCCATTTCATAGATCAGTCACGTGTGGGGATCTAAGAGCAGAGGAAAACCAAAAAGCACAATATGTGTTTCTGGTTAGGAAGACTCCACAGTCAAAAGATACAGGCAAACACCCAGCAGTTCTCCAAATCCAACTCACAGTCATCCTGCATTACACCATTAAACAGGAGAAAGTGATTCAATTCCCACAATGACAGAGATTAAAACATTTCCGCCTACATAATTCTAAATTTTTCACTCAAATGACAAAACTCCCTCACTTCTAACAGCTGAACAAAAGCTCATCAAACAACCCCTTCCGTGACCCAACCCACTGTTTGGGCTCCAGGAGCAGCAGAGCTTCATACAAACCTCACTTCCGTCCTGGGAGTGGTGCTTCAGGTGTGATCCTCATCCTGGCACTAAACTTTACAGGTAGTTAGTGTGCAAGCAGCCCTCAAAAACCTCCCAGCCTGGAAGATCAGCCCCCAGTGTGGTAACCAAGATACAGAGCTGCATCTCCTGCTTTGCACAGTCTGCTATCCCTGAAGMACAAAAGGCAAACTCTTCAGAGGACAAGAGCTCTGTGATGGGAGGATTTTCTGACACTGTCCATACCCTCTGCTGGTTTAGGCTCTCTCTAGAGAGATCAGCCCTAAAAAAAAAAAACAAACCCAAAAGAACAGATGTGGTTTTCCTTATCCAGGAGAGTAAATAATGCAAGAACTGGGAGCCAGCATAAACCAGAATGTTGCAAGAGCTTGCCTTGAAAAAAAAAAACCTGAACAGCTGACAATTCTTATGCAATCACACACAAGGACAGCAACCAGTCAGACTCCTTGCTTTAAAAACCCTCTCTTGAACCTTAAAACAGTTTCTGGAGTTTGATTTTGGAAAAGAGAGTCCCACAAAGCTAAAGCATCTTCTTTGCACTGCATTTCTCCCTGTAAGCAAACTTGATTTACAGTTTCTGATACGCTGCTTTTGTTGGAAAGAAAAGTAGTGCARTATTAAAATGACAGGTTATATAAAACTGTCCAGTGGAGGAAATTAAAGTTCTACAGAAAAAATACTTCCCTTTTGATTTATGTTAGGCTTAAGAGCCAAGCAGCAACTCAGGTTTGGTAAACAGGATGAGATCACCCCTTGGATTCAGACTGCAATAATTTTGTCAAATTTTTAAATAAAATGTTCAAAGATTTCAGATACTGTATTTGACATTTCCAGGGTCTTACAAGTTAGTTTCAGACAGTTATTTTTCTAAACAGGTACAAGGCTTTTGCATTACTGGTAATACAGATAAAATTGCTAGCTAGGATCTGATCGTTAAAGGGGTTTTTATTAAAATCCAGTAGYCAAAAGCATTGAGGCCTTGGGAAGGAGTCCTTTCTCCAACACCTCCCCCGACACAAAATGTGTAGAAACAGCAATCTGTCTACTTAAATAAGGTAGCAGAAACTCATCTCATGCATGTTACAGTTTTTATTCACTGCAAYGTGAGCCCCAGAATACCCAAACCCACCCAGAAAATGAATAAAACACCCCTGCAAAAGTTGGCTTCTGAAAAATGCCAAGGGCTCCACAGTCAGCCAAGGACAAGAGGCCTGAGCTGCTGCASTGGGAGCTCCACAGCTTCACTCTGCAGTCACCTGCAACCCAGGGATTGCTCCAACACCAGGGAAACATGAACCTCTCCCTCTCCACAGAGGAGTTTAGAGCAGCCTGACACTCTGGAGCTACCCTAGGACTCAGCTGAGGATAACTGGCCAGTTGCTATGGCAATATCAGGATCGAATGTTCAGCCRTCCCTGAATTCCAGCAGGAGAGTGAGTCCAGGTAGATGGTGGAATGTTTTGCTTCTACTGCCTGCACTTAGTTGTGCTTATTTTTTATATATATTTGCATTTATGAATATGTATTTATGACATAGACAATATAAGTTTATATCCACACATACACGTGTATATCACACGAATTTACACACACAGAGCTCAAACTGCAGAGGGCAATATTTAWATTGCACACCCACACACAGCAAGTTCACAGAAAGCTGCTTAGGAAGCAAAAGCCACCCTGAGCCATTGTGCACACACAGCCACACTCAAAAAGTCTTCTGGTTTAGGGAACTTCAGTCACATTTTGTTGACTTAAATATAGCAAAGATTAAAAAACAAACTTCAGTGGAAGCCACACGTTCCTCATTTTGAAATCCATCTTTTTTCATGTGTGCAAATCTAGCCTTCCAAATTAAAGTCTCAATTGGTTTGGTCTCTGCTCTCAGCTTAATTACATTCCAAGGAAGTTCATTTACTGTAATGCAAAGTGCTCTCCATGTTTGATACTAAACCCCAGGCTGTTCACACCACTGAATTCCAGTGCAATCCATAAAACTCCTCCATCTCTGGAGGTCTCAGGTGTGTTGTTCCCTAGGCATGACAGCTTTTTTTTCAGGAGCTCAACTGCCAGAGCCACTTTTACCCTGCCTGCTTGGAAAGGCACTAATCCAGGATTAGCTTTGMATAACACCACCCCAAGTACACAAGTCAACGTTTACAGTAAAGCAGATAAATAATCCCCTTCCACACTTCTGCAGGACAAATACTTGTCAGGAAGGTCTTAAAGTTCAACCATTCTGCAGGAAAGCTCTAAAAATTGCTATTTAAAAACACAGCTGACTTGGGGATTGGATATCTGTCACAAGGGCAAGGCTGAAGAGGCTGCAAACCTTCCTGGCTCCAGAAGAAAACTTCCCTGGTTTACCCTAATTATACTTAAAGCATCTTAGCAAAGGGACTGGAGGATGCACATCCCCTCAGCTCAGCACCCTTGATCTGCTGTGCTGCTTGATGCCCATTAGAATCACTAGTCCTGCACTAATGCCTCCCCACAGGGATTAATTGGAGTGGGAGTCTGACCCAAAATGGAGTTATCCTTCATTAACTCAGCCCATATTCTCAAGTCTACACCAAATCCATGAGAGCTCACCACAGGAAATTAAATTCCATCTGCTAAACAGAACTTCACTTCTGACAGATGCTGGAAAAGACACAGAGCCCATCTCTAAAAATAAATTTGCCTACTACATGAGTAGTTAGCAGCAAACATAAAAATAAACTATTTAAAAGAGCGAGAAAAACAACTGTGGACAGTTCTTGTATCAGGGTGGCTTAGATCATTTGTTAGAGCTGTGCTCACACAAGAACTGCTTTGTAGGGCTGAACAAAGAGCCCACAATACACCATTCAGCTTTAGTGCAACCCAAAACATGAAATATAAAAAGACAATTATTGCTAGTCAAAAATGCAAATTGGTCAACAAAAAGAGTTTATGGTAACTGTGACTGGCACTTCACAGCATAAGTGAGACAAAGCAAAACAAGCTATCAGAGCATGAGAACACAACAAAACTAGGCACTGCAATATCTGCTCTCTGTAATCAGACAAAAGGACAACAGTCTCTTCTCTGAAGCTCTGGGGAGGCTGTGGAAGCACCCAAGTGTTGGGTGCACTTATGCAAAAGGAAACAGTTTTAGACAAGGCAGTTGGGTGTTTGCACTCACTTGGAGGAGCAGAACGTGGACTCATGCTCTGTACTAAGGATTTTTGGAGGACTCCTTCCCAATGCGCTGGAACAACAAGGAACCTGTTTTAGTAATCTCACTGCTTTCCTAGACATTGTTTGAATCACTAATTCTCACACTTCTTACTGAAAGAGACCCTGGATTCTCATCTCCATCAATTACTGGTCACACAGCTCCCAGAACCAGAGTCAGAGCTTGGAGCATTTTGTTGTTTCCCCCAGTCACCTCAGCAACACATCATCTCCAGTTATTTCTTACATTTTAAGCCAAATGTTCCAATCCTGCTGCTTCTTTCTCATCAGCTTTTCTGGTAACTATTCCTCCTTCTTTCTCTACACCCCTGTTTGTCAATTACAATAAGGAGAACAAAGGATTAAAATCCAGCCTTTCCAGGTGGGTAAGGAATTGCACTAAGCCAGGCAGTGCTGCGCATCTGTGAGAGGGTTTTGTCTCAGTCACCAAACGCTCTACTAGAGGCAACACCACACACAGAGAATAAGTTAACAATTTCTTGGCAAAAAAACAGCTTGGAGAGCACTTTCCCTCGAAAGCCAAAGACTGCCTGGCACAGGAACACATTTAAGTGAAGGATGGGATCAGTTTGGAAGGGAGACATTACCTACCCCTTTCAGCTCTGCACAGTTATTCCCTCTCCACCACTTCTCCAGGATCTGAAGGCAGTGGAAGAGCCAACCAAGTCCTCAGGTCTGCAGCACTCGAGCCCAAAGAGACTCCTCTTGCAACCCTCCTGCCCCTAAGAGCAAGACAACACCATTCATGTGACACTGAACTGACACAGCCYCTCACTTGGAGGTTAATGACTTTCCTAAAGATGACAAAAAATAGAAAAAGTAACTGCTCGATTTTTTTYCCAGTCCTTTAGCACTCCTGGGAAGCATTCAATTAAAATAAATTAGGGCACATCTGAAAGATGGTCCAAATCTCTGYAGATTGAGCTATAATGGGTTATTTTGATACGAGTGCATTTATTCCCATACTAAAAATGTTTTCCTAACTAAAATAGTTTAATCCCTCAAAGGAGAAGTAATTCAGTTAAAGACCACAGATTTCCATTTTGTGGGTTATGCCTCTGTACACCAGACCTATTTTCCAATTCCTACCCAAATAAATCGTCTTAGAATTTAAAATTTCCAATTTTTCCAAAAAGACTGTGGGATGCCTTTTAGGAAAGGCTGTTGTCGCACAGGTTTCAGGGATGCCCAGCAATTTCTTTTGAGTTGACTAAAAGTTCTGTCCCTGCCATTAAAGCCACACATATTAAACTGTTCTTTTTGGTGTATTTTTGCAGGTGAAACATGAATATTGATTGTTGTCTGCTTGCATCCAGCAGTAGAGTCAGGTGCTGTAATAATGTAGTAGATGCTGTAATAATGTGCAATAAATAGATGAAAAGGTGGAGATCCAGGGATAAGAGGATATCTAGAAGAGGCACAGCACAGATGAAAAGGGATGAATAGAAAAACCTGACAAAGCCCACAGTGGCTGAAAGCAGCTCCTGAGATTACAAGTTCTGCTTTTCACAGGAACAGTCTCTAAGTGGAGCCAATTCATATTTCACACTTGGCCATCCAGTGAGGACACCCTGCCCAGACAAGGCTCACAGAAGCCAAATCTGAGCCCCTGGAGAGAGAATAGTATTCTTTTAATAAGTTTGAAATACACTGAACAACTGCCTGCCTCGCTCATAACATCTTACTGTCCCCTGGCTCCCTCTGATCCAAGCAGCACCAAAACCAGCAAGGTTTAGTGGTTTTGGTGCTGCCCCACGACTGTATCTGAAGCTGGTACAGGGCTAGAAAAAGCTCAGTGTTGCAACAGCTTTGAGGTTGCGCCCTTCGTCCTCAGGGAATAGCAAAGTCCACCCAGCTCACACTTGTCCACAAGAAAAAGAAGTTAAAGCTCCAACCTGCAGATAACAACGTGTTTCCCATAACCATACAGCAGGAATTACAGGCTTTTTTTCTGTTTTAAACCCACAGCTTTTTAAGCACGCACTAATTACACARATCATTCCAAGGAGAGGTGTTCATGAGATGCAGTCAGAGGCAGTTATGACACTCAGAAGAAATTCTACGACAACAACTTAGAAAGAAAGCTTTAAGGTGGCAAGAGTGCCGTTGTTCCAGTCTACTCACCTTCCTCATTGCTCCCACCCACTTGAAAGCTACTGAGTCTCCTCCTACCCTTCCCCACAGCAATTACAAACACCCTTGATTTCAGCTGCTCAGCAGGACACGAAACAAAGCTCAATTTAATAAGGAGAGCTCACCTCCCATTGCACAACTGGGAACTGGCTTTTGAAACCCTCATCTGAAAACAGGGGATGAAGCCATCCTTACAACTGTCACTTATCCAATAAGGAATAAAGAAAAGTCTATTCCATGCTGCAGAAACAATGGATTGGAAGAAAGAGGACTGACATAACGAAGTCTGTTTCATCAGGAGAATTAATGCATTAAGRAGAGGTGATATATGTTATAATAAGGTGTTATGAAGCATGAGAACTCCCAACTAAACTGAGGTGAAACAACCTTCAAAGAGGAGAATTCCTAACAGCAAAACAGCATCAAAATCCACTGCCCAAACACAACACACGTGCTCCAAGGCATGAAAGAGCAACATSACACTTTCTGCACCTCAACCCACATTGCCACCATTAACTAAACCAGGATACCCACTTGTTGGTAAGCACACAGCAGAGAAAACAAGGGCACGAGAAAACCCTGAAGAAATGTCATAGGTGCAGTTGAAAGGGAATAACCTGGATTTACAGCACTTGACAGACAAACAGCTGCTATCAAACACACTTATCACCCCTTCCCTCAGGTCACCTACATGGCCTGCCAAACATCTGGGAGGTAAAACTGGAAGAAAATAGGAATCTTGCCGCTTTATTATCTCCGGTAAACACCAGACAGCATTAGCCAGAGAACTGAAAACCAGACAAGGTGCTTAACCCCAGCCAGCAGGAATGTTTCCATGGATTTGAGCCTCACACCCACAAGCCCCGAGCAGCCCACAGGGATGCAGGGAACACCCACCCCGGAAAGCACAGCACGTTTCTAATGAAAAAGCAAACAAAGGCCACCGGTATCCGACTCTCCGCGGGCARAAGGACGGATTTCTCCCTGTGTCATCAGACGCCGTTCCTGAGGCCGGAGCAGGGCGAGTCTTTCCCACACGTTCCGGGGCTTTGGAAGAGCAGAACCGCTCTCCATCGGGGTGAGATGGCAGTGGCTCATTTGTCGCCCTGAARGCCGGCGAGGAGCAGCCTCCCATCCCGCCCTCCTCCTCCTCCTCCACCCCCGCAGCGCTCCCGGCCGCCCCCCGGCTCCCCTCACGGGTCCCTCCCGTCCCCCCGGTCTGCACAGCACCGCCCGGGCCGAGGGTCCCGCCGGGGCTCCGGAGCCGCCCGGACCGGGGGTCCTCCCTCGCCGCCGTCACCTCAGAGCCRGGGGCGCGACCCCCGGGCCGTGAGGGGAGCGGGTCGGCCCCGCGGGCAGCGCTGAGGGCGCCATGGGCAGCGCAGGGCGGGCCYCGCGGAGAGGCCGCTGAGGCGACCCCCGCCCGCCGGGGCAGCCCCGGGCCCGGCCCCGCACTCACCGCGCTCCGCGCCGGCAGCTCCGCTGGGCCCGGCACAACGCGGAACTGGGCCCGGCACAGCACGCCCCGTCCCGCCCCCGGGACTCGTCACTTCCCGAGCGCCGCTGCTTCGTCACCTCCGGGCGGGCGCGGCGGAGTGGCCGGGCGGGAGCGGCAGGTGAGAGGTGTGTGTGAGGGTCCTTCATGGTTCCCTCGTGGCCCCTGAGGGCCGCGGCGCCCCGCACGGTTCGGCCCCCGCTCGGCCTTCGCCCTCCGTCTCCCCTCGGGCTCCAGCGGAGCCGGGCCCGGCCGGGCTGAGCTGCCGCAGCCCGCGGTGGAGCTGCAGGCGGCCCCGCTCCTCAGCTGAGTTTGGGGTATTGTCCTAAAACCCCCGCCATTGCTCCGTTTCTCTCCGTATTTTTAGGTGTAATTTTAACATGAGGAAAGGCTGAAAGAATTGGGAGTGTTCAGGCTGGAGAAGCTCCGGGGTGACTTAATTGTGGCCTTCCAATGCCTGAAGGGAACTTACTGGAAAGGTGGGGCGAAACTATTTACAAGGACCTRGAGTGACGGGACAAGGGGGAATGGGTTCAGACTGACAGAGAGGAGGCTTATATTGGGTATTAGGAAAAATTCTTCCCTGGCACAAGTTGCCCAGAGAAGCTGTGGCTGCCCCATCCCTGGAAGTGTCCTAGGTCAGGTTGAACGGAACTTGGAGCAACGTGGGATAGTGGAAGGTGTCCCTGCCCATGGCAGCGGCTGGAACAGATGAATTTTAAGGTCCTTTCCAACTCAAACCATTCTATGATAATTGGCCATTTTATCTTAGCTCAGCTTCCTGAGTCGAAGCCCATCACCAGTGAGGTGTTTGTGGTCAGAAAGCTGTGTCTGGGGAAGTGTTCCTTTGTTTCTAACAAATGTTTGTCTTCAAATAACCAAGTGCAGATCAGGTGAGAGCACACCAAATGCTCTCAGAACCTGCAAAACGCTCAAGTTCATTCTGTCTTTCCCCTCTTTCAGAGCCACCCTCCAAAATCCACCATGATTTCTCTCTTCGGGTCTGAGTTCCTGAACTTCATCATTGGAGTCGTGTGTGGCACGTGCCTGGGATGGGGCATCCGGGCGAGACTCCTCAGGAATCCTGGAGCTGGAATGACAGAGCCTTCCAACAGCCTGGGGAGCRAGGCCGACATCATGGGAGAGTCTGGGGAGTTCAAGCTGGTGCTGATCGTCCGCAACGACCTGAAGATGGGCAAGGGCAAAGTAGCAGCCCAGTGCTCCCACGCTGCTGTCTCTGCCTACAAGCAAGTCCAGAAAAGGAATCCTGAGCTCCTGAAGGAGTGGGAGTACTGTGGACAACCTAAAGTGGTCCTCAAAGCTCCCGATGAAGAGACTCTGGTGCAGCTCCTGGCTGAGGCGAAGCGCCTCGGGCTGACTGTGAGCTTGATCCAGGATGCTGGTCGTACTCAGATAGCTCCAGGCTCCAGGACAGTCCTTGGGATCGGACCAGGACCAGCTGATGTCATAGATAAAGTTTCTGGTCACCTCAAACTCTTCTAAATTAGTACCAAAAAGACCTGGATGTGTTGATGTATGTCAGTACCAAAGGGATAAAAATCCAAGTTGGGAGATTTTTCCATATCTTCTCTCAGTGTTAATAAAATAAGGAAGTTTTGTAAGATTTAAATTTGTAAATCATGAGTTTCTCTAGTTTGTGTGTTGTGTTCCGAAGGGGGATATAAAATGCTAGGCTCAGGGCAGTTGAGGAAAGCAGAGCTGGCACAGTTTTTACTACCCACAAGATGGAACCCAGTAAATTTACAACTCGTGCAATTGGTTGAGTATTCTGCATGTTGGTTGACAGCAAAGTTCAAGAGAATTTATCCCACGTACTAAAAAAGGGCAGGTTTTGTCTTTCTGCCTATTTTTTGAAGTGAATATATTCTTTAATTCAGAAAGGTTCAGGTGATGAAGCAGTTAAAAACTGCCCCATGGAGCTGGGGGTAACTGTAGCCAACTTCCTGCCCAAACAACTGCTGCAACAACTTGTAACTGGTATGGGGCTGACCAGTTCAACTGGATTTGCAGCCCAGACCAGTAAACAGTCGTGGGGAGCAGCTGTAAGCTGAGCTTCCCTCTGGAAGGGTCTGTGTAGCTCCTACACATGCAAAACTCTGCAGTTTAGCCAAGATGTGGGGAGTTACCCTCATATGAACAGCTGGGCACTCAGGGACAGAGTTAAATCCTGTTTTATTTGGGATTAAAAGGCCCTGCTGGGTTTAAGGAAGTGCTGTTACAGTTGTTACTGCACAGTTCAGAGCACCCTGATGGTGGTTCAAGTGAATTCTACCTGTACAGCGCCATGGTGGCTCTAATAGTGTAAAAGGCAAGTTCCCTGCACTTTTATTAGGTGGAGTTTCCACAAGTCAGTTTTAGAAAAAAGGTGGTTTGTGAGAGTTCTGCTGTTGAGCACCTTTTGCAGCCTCTCAGCCACATCCTCCAGCTGAGTGCCTAGGAAATGGGTTGTAAGAGGGGGAACAGGAGGATTTACCTCTATCAGTCAGCTTTACACACCCAGAGCGAATGGCAGAGGGGCTGAAATGCCAATAAACACAGAGAATGGAGAAGTTTTTATACTGCACCTCTTCCTTAGAGGCATAATCCTTTTCAGAGAGTCACTGCAGGCTTGTGCTCCACCACTGCTGACCACAGAGAGCCTGGGGCAGGTGAGGCCCCTGCCACCCCCATTCCATGGAAGTGCTGCAGTGCTCAGCGCCAGGATCTCAGGACACAACTGTGGAGCTCACAGGAGCATGAGGGAACGGGAGCTGGATCCTGCTGCCCAGTGTGGCTCCTGGTTAAGGGACAGATTCTACAGCTGTTGGAAGTCTGGCCAGTGCTGCGAGACTCATTACACTCAAATATGACAGTATTCATAGAGAAACATTTAAGTCAATTTTATTTGAAGCTAAATATGTTTAAGGCAATTTACATACCTAGAACATGATCTCAGTTTAACTGGCACGCCCTACCACAATCCTAACGTATCATCTGGTCAAATATGCTGGAGTTGACCACAGTGCAGCCAACTAGTGAAAAGTGCTATTTTCTTCTCTCTGGCATAATCTTTCTCTAGAAAAAGCGTTACGTATTTTCCTGTATTGCCCCCTCAGTGCAAGACCCCACTACTGGTCCCCATTCCTGCTCTTCTACTGGCCCCTCAGACCCCTGGCTGCACYACCTGCATTGCCCCCCTCTACCAGCACTGGAATACTTGGTTTGAGTTCAAAGGTCCTTTTTTTTGAAGACAGTAAAGTGAAGCTACCACTATGCAGCATGTCCACAGTCCAGTAATTTATTTTTAAATTGCGTAATTTCAAATTGCACAAACAAAACTGAACAGCAATATGCTTGAATTCTCTCTTCTGTACACTCAAAACAGTGATCTAAAACACCACAATATCCAACATACACAAACCTCAGGGCAGGGTTAGTAAATACACAGATTGGAATCATGGTGCTCTGTTCCTGAATGGAATGTCCCACAAAAGCACAGGATACAGCACAACATAAGGTCATCTGTTACATATGGAGTGAGCAAAAAGACACTAGCATTTTCTATATGCATAACTGGAAAAACCTGCATAGGTTAAGGAGGAAAAAAAAAAAAACTTTTACTCATTTTAATTCAGGCAAGGTTGTCTGTACGCATTTTAAATTCTTTTTAGAGCTATGCAATCCAACCCAGGGAGGATATGCTGATTAGTGTTGTCTCTTGTCAGCAGTCTTGCAAGGTCAAATACAAGTATCTTGGCTTTAGCTTTCTCCAAATATACAGTGAGACTTAAATGCATTTAGAATAGACAGTACATACCGTAAGCTGCTCACATACAATGAACTTAAGATTCAATATTAGAGTGTAACACTATAGAGTGCAAATCAGAATTTTCACAATAGACTTAATGGTAAGAAGCAGTCCTGCAAAAGCCCACTTGAAYAAAGTCGTTTAAACTATTCCCCTTCGAAAGTAAAAGTCTAAATGACATGGAATGTGAAAAAGATTTAACATAAGTGATTCAAATAGTTTGCGCTAGAAAAAACCAGTCCTTCATGAAATAAAGGTTACGAGAACACGAGGCAGAACTCTTGCTTTTCCCTGTTATGAGTTAAAGCGGGGAGGGACGGTGGAGTTTCAGTAAGAAAAGTTGCTGCTCCAGACTGACTTGTGCTGCATCTCACATGCTGTAGCCGAAGCCGGGCTGCGGCTGCCCGTACGGAGGGGCCGTGTAGCCGTAGCCGAAAGGTGCCTGCGGAGGAACTGCCACGCTGGGTCCCGCTGTCAACATCAGCTGGGGCTGACCTGCAACACACCACAGGCATCTTATTCCTCCTGAACTGAGGCAGCAAAACGCCTGCACGTTTTCTATAGATATCTGTATGTTTGATCAGTAAGTCCCTATCCCGCGGAGCCAGGGTGGGAATTTCCCCACAAAGCTCAGGACACGGCACGCGGCTAAAAATACTGCACGACAAAGTATACGAAGAAACTCGTACTAGAGTTAGTAGAATAACCTGGATATGAAGAAAACACCCAAGCTAGATATAAAGCATATTGGACAAGATCCACATAATCACTTGCTGGAAGTCTGGAATAGCACAGCTCCTGTACACCTTTCCTTTAGAAGAGTTCCCCTAAGGAGCCAGGACAACCTTAAATCCTGCAGTCCACAGCCCATCTTAGCACCACAGCATCAGAGTGGCACTTTATCTAGTATTTTGGAACACATTCCTTAAGACTTGATTTCATATGAAGAATGTTCCCATTTCCCAGGACTTTCTTGGGAAAAAAACAAGATTAGGGAAGGATTGTTTTAAAAGTGAAATATGTTATTGATAACGCATTACCATAAACAATAGGTTGTGTTTCTGTAGCTTGCTCCTCTTCCTTTCTCAAAGACTCTGATGCATCCAGTTTATCCACCTGGAATTGAGACCAACAATTAAAAAATCTCCTCTAAAACAGGTACTTATTCGTGGCAGAGAAGTGGAAAAGCCTTAGTGGTATGTTAACACCCATCAAGAAAAGGAGACCATTTACAAGTTAAGATCAATTCAAGTAGCAATGTTGGTACTGGTGCAGTCAAGATTGTCTGTTTCCTGAAAAAAAACCCTCATTGAGGGATTTTCAACTACTTTGAAAGCTCACTCCAGCCTGAAGCTTTGTACAAAAGGTTCTGTACTGGACTGGAGCTGGACAGCCTCTAGGACACAGACTCAGATTTGAGCACGGTCTCAATTGGAGACCTTTGGCATTGGGGCAATTGCCAAGATAATGCCCAGACCTGGAGAAGTTTCCCTGGAGGTGACATTGAGGCAAAGGAATCTGGTTTGTATTTGTACAGAGCAGACTGCAATAGCATCCGACATGTCACTTGAGCCTCAAGATTTCACTTTCCAAACCCATTCACTCATGCAATTTAAGTTCAAATGCAGAGAATGCATGTGTATAAGACTTGCTTTTTCCACTCCAGAACTGTGTGGCAGTCAGCCTAAACCCACAGATACTCCAATTCTTCCAGCTTTACACACAGTAACAGACAAGCCTGGCCAGCTTCACTGCCACACGGCGAGTGCAATGGTGCTGTTTGCCCACCCCTACAGAAAGGCAAGAGAAGAAACTTCTTCTGTAGTGAAATACTGCTCATTACTAAGACAGATTCAAGGGAACTCAGCATTACTACAGTCTAAGGCAGGCCCTGAAACTAAAACCACAACATGAGGTATTGATATTTTACCTGGGAGATAAGATTTAGAATAAAGTCAGAGACAATCATGCCAATCACTTTAAAAGACAACAAGACAACTCACAAACCAGATTAATGTTTCATTTCATTTCATTCACGTCCTTAATAAAGGAGTTTGAAGGTTTCCTGCACTTACACAGGGTCAGTGTTATTTATTCAGCTAMAACATCCACAAGTGAGTTTTCAGCATAACTGTGCTACATGAGCAAATATTTGCTGGCAGCTCCACGAGCTGTGAGCTCCTCCTTCCAGCTCTGAGTTACAACATGTGTTCCATAAACCTGTTCATCTGTAACCTCAAGCTGAGGCACAACTCCAGGGAGTGGCAGAAGTCCTGAGCTCGAGTTCCCTCATTGACTGGGCTTCCATGGCCAGCCTGGTTGTTGCCTCCCACAGTATCTGGCTTGCTGCTGCCCAAGTGCACAGGATGGTATCCAATGCTCCAAGACTCATTTCCAGACACCGTGCTGGGAACTGCACTGTTTTTAACTCAAACAGCAACACACTGAACACAGAAGCACAAGTTTAGAGATGCAAATCCAAGGAAAATGTGCAGAGTTTGCTACTAAGCAGAGGCATTTGGCTTACTCACACTTGGAAAGCCTCCAGCCCAGGACATTCAATGCATTTTTGACCCAGTTTTGATGCCTCCCCTCAGAGCTAAACAAATATCGACAGGAACAAGCGCAAGTTTGAAACCAGCCTGCAGGATGGTTCTTACACCACTTGCTTGAGCATCACCAGCTTCAGGGCCCTACACACTTGTAGCAAGATTGATTTAAAGGCTTTTCCACAGGGACTGCAATAAAGCTGCAGAGGAAAAGTAACATGCATTCAATGTTATCGTGTTATGTGTGCATGAAAAAGAGGCAAAAGTACTGAAGCACGAGTGAGGTCTGAAGATGACTGCCATACAGGCTCCCCCCAAAAAACCAACACGCAGCCCACAGCAATGCCTTGTAGCTTCAGGAGTAGTGGGATGTAATTGCAATGACTGCTACACATGCGTAGTTTATGCAAACACTGCAGTTCAATTACCTTTTTTCACACACACGCTCTCCTACTTTCCTTACTAGCTGCTGAAGGACCTTACACTACGTGTCTTAGGTTAGCCTCGAGTTCCAGTGGTGTCTTTACAACCAGCAGTTTGCATTTAGTCCATCTTCAAAGCTGTTTTGTCACTTTGGTTTGCCCTTTGCTGAACCACATTAATGGAAAAAACTCATGCTAGGGCTGACCCCTGGGCTAAGGAGGATCACGGTGGCATTGGTAGGGAAGCAGATGGACAGAAAACCTTGGATTGCCCTTCTGAAGGTCAGAATTACATAGCAAAAGGCAAGCCCTGGAGTAGCCTCAGAAGAGCAATAAGCATTACCATTTTTGTATTTTTTTTAATGAGGTAGCAAGAGAAGTTTAGTGAAGCTGAAGAGCTTGGAAGGCAGTCTTTTTTTTGGACAACTACTAGAAATTTACTACAGGGAGGAGAACCACAGACTTAGTGTAACAGCTGAAGTTTTGAGTTGCTACATGAACTAGAGCACTGTGTGGATTAGATCAGCACCATGAGAACTGACACCTGAGTGAGGAAGAGTCCCTCTGGAAGCAGCCAGTATCTATTCTGCCTACAGTCAGCACGCATTAGTCATGGTCTAGAGATCAGAAACTGGATCACAGCCCTTGAACTAGCAAATGCCAGACTGATTTATGGGTCAGAGACTTAATTCTTATCGTAGGAGGTTCTTCCAGTCAGATTCGCTGTCAAATAGTAGCACTTGAGTAAGCACTTGTGTGTTGTTTGAATACCAGGTTGACTGTGATCCAACTGATCACCTGTATGCCCTTCCTGAGGATCTATTAGCTTATTAGTAGCAAATGAATCTACTTTTCTCCTACAGCACTAGCTACTGAGAGTTAAACAATTTGCATATGCTTTAGTGATATTTTGTTTGGGGAAAAAGCAGTAGCAGCAGTGTAGTAAACATAGGAAAGAAAAAAACTCATGCAGAATCCTTAGACTTAGTCCTCCAGACTTAAAGATGGAAAACAAGAATCAACTTTCACCTTTTCCTTTATTGCATCAACCTGCAAAGGAATTCAGAAGGTGCAGCTTAGAAAAATCAAATTCCATATTTAGCATATAAAAGGTAGAAACAAAAGCGTCAGGGAAGAAATAATTAAGGTACAGGCGAGTAAAAACAAAGATACACCAGAAGTATCTGCTTTAGAAAGGCAGCTCTGCTTGTTGCTGGCTCTTACTGCGTTGACTTTATTAGCTACACTAAAGCTATATCCTAATCCTTTAGCAGATCAGGAAATTTTTATCTTTAAGAATCCTACTACTCCCACCAAAGGCCTGGTGTTAGCTTGGTACATCAGGCATCTCTGACAAACAGTGTTGTTATTGCTCAGCCAGCTCCCCACCTCCCCCAAAACAGCATTTCAGACTGGCTACAGAACTACAGGGTAGTCCTACCTTTAGAATGAACAGCCAAGCAAATCTCTGGACTAACAGGCCCCCTAGTCTTCACTGACTGCATGAAAGTAAAAGCTTAACTCCAGCTTGAAAGACTCTTAATCATTAAGGAATTTACACCATTTCCCTGGAAGATACTCTAAAAGCTTCAGCTGGGCAAATCTTGCTAGTGACAGTTGGATTTAACTCAAGTCTGTTCAAGTCTGCCAGAGCATTACCAAGTACTTTCCCCATCCTGAGTCACTCCAGATAAGAGCTGAGTCATAATTAGTGCCATTAAATATCAGAGCCACATTTTAGAGTTAAATGCACAGCAGAATAAGTTATCTCCAGATCTGGCTATAAAGCTTTTTTTAGTACACAGTCTAGAATTTAGTTAAAGCTTGATCCCAGCTGGGACTCCTGACTGACACAGCATAAGAAAAGCCTGGAGCCTGGAACTACTTTAGACACTGCCCAGGGTCAGGCAAATACTACTGATGTAGGTTCTGTAATTGGTAGAGAGGGTGGAGCCTGCAAGTGTTTCAGCCTCTTAGAGGGCGAAGTCTCTCCCCAGATGGACTGAAAAGTAAGTGTGGACATGGACAGACAGACATTGGACAAAGCCCAAATCAATGTTAGTAGCAAGCAGACAGTCTCAAGGCATACAACACAGTGACTAACAAGCTCTGGGTGTTGGAGAGGCACCTGCTCTTACCTTGGTCAAGTACTCCTTCATGACCTGAATAAAGTATGGCATGGCAAAGTCCATAATGTTGTGCCTCCATGCTGTTTCCAAGACAACATCCGGCCTTAGGAGATCGTAGCAGGTGAAGAGACAAGCACCAAAGCATTCCCTCTTGTTCTCCTGCAAGAACCACTGCAACAACTCTTCTGCCAGCTCAGTATCTTTGGATTCGGAAGCGTACTGCATTGCATCCTGCAACGGGAGAGAGCCTCAGCCTCAGGGGCCAGACAGCAATCCTGGCATGCATGTGGTATTAACTAAGCTCACATTAGAGCCCAACAAGCTAAGCCTGCTGAAGCTGAGCTGTGTGGTGGTCTCACCTTGTAGAGCCTGTCCTTCTTACAGAGCTCCACACTCTGTTTCCAGCGGTTGTTGCCTTTGAAGAGATAGGCGGCGATCCTTCGGAACTCGATGAGCTCGTGTTTCTCCAAACGTTGGGCAAGAGAAATGTTGTCAAAGTTGTCATAAGCATCTATAGAAGTCCTAAGAGCCTGAGTGAAGCAGGAAAAAAAGTTACACCTCAGATGTACAACTGCGTCTACAAAACGCAAACATTTTCCATTAGTTCTGTATTCCTGCTTTTAGGAGGATGAAGTACTTCAAGTCAGACCTGCAGAGATCTACTCTTATTTGAGAAGCTGCTCTTTGACACACATGGAATTTAGGGCATTTCAGTCAGTATTTTTCAGCAGTGATTGCTGAGGTTAAGAGCCTCTGAACACCCCACTGTTCTCTGAAAAGAGTAGAACAGCCAGACATCATAACTGTTTGCCTCTTCTGCAAGTCCTTTCCTTAGCACCCACTGTTTGCCTCAAACAAAAGCTGTCACACTCAAAGTAGCCAGTCTACCTCCAGTAGAAATGACAAAAAAGCTCCCAGAAAGCCACTAACACTTAATCCCACTTAATCCTCCTTAGTCACCACTAACTCAGTTTGAAGTGATAGAGAACATATACTTAAGGAATTAAAGTTAACAGCAAGCAGGTAAAAACTACTGAAAACAAGAAAGAAACCTGTGTTTCTACACATTAAACACAGACTGAGAATATGAAGTAAATCCAGAATGAAGTGCTTCAAGACAAGACATACCTGGTAATCTTCTTCAATAATGAAGAGGTTGTTCAGGGACTCATTCACTGATTTGTTGTTGTGATTTTGAACAGAGCGCAGGTAAGGCTTCACCAGGGGCAGCTGTTTAACCTTCAAGGAATCAGGGAGATACATTTAAATCAACTTCTTAGGGAAGTCTCTGCATCTTCTGGGAGGCAGGGGAGGAGCTAAGCATTTTAAAATGCTACTACAGCTCAATGCTTTCCCAGCTGTTGCTTTGCAAAATTACCTTTGTGAAGAAGGTGACAGCACGAGTGTGGTCAAGCCGAGGGGACAACACCATCAGCAGATCATTGAGCAACAGAGGTTTAAATTCCAAATAGAATTGAACTGCTTTGTAGTACAGCTCCACATTGGCCACCTGGAGATGAGTAAAGATGCACATTCAGAGCAGAAGTTTGATTGCAGGGAAATTCAAATGAAAAACAGACTTAACTTTAGGTACTCCTGCACAACTGAGCCACCCACCCATTTTTGTCTCTGGAAATCTCTTTCTTTACTGTAGTGGACTTGCTTTGAAATTATGTGGCAGTATCAAGAACCTTGCATTTTAAACAGGCTATTAATGAAGGAATAGAACTGAAGTGCTCATAGCAAGAAAACTATCTCCTTTCATTAGGAAAGCCATACCTTAGTGATGATGTCTTTGAACTGGCCTTCTTTCCAAGCATCTGTGGGGTGATTCATCATTGTGATTATGGCATTATCATATTCTTCATACTTATCATACAAGAACACCAGTTCGGCCCAGAGATGGGCTTGTTCTGCAGCTCTCAGAACCTAAGCAAAAGGCAGAATTAGCAAAATATGTTAACTCGAATTTCCATCAGTGCTCACGCTTTAAGTGCCCTCAATAACCTCAAGAGCTGCTATTGCAAAAGCCAGGGTACAGACAGCCCAAAAAGGTGTGTTTTCAGCTAAATTTAAGGCTTTGGACATTCACCTTGGGAATGTTGACTCTGGACCAGAACAGCTCCAAGTGCTCCCTCATCTTCTGTGGCTTGAACTTGGAGTAGAGAATTGCTAGCTCTGTGAACATCCCCATGTGTGCTCGCTCCAGTCCAAGTGCTGCTTCCAACATGGTGATCAGCTCTTCAAAGTAGCCACGATCCTTAGAGACACAGAGACATTTCACATYGGGAACCATCCTGACTCTAGAATTCCACTTTCTGACAGGGTTGCCAYGGCAGAATTGATTGTATAACAAGAGTCAGCTTAATTACCTGGTAATAGTTGATTAGCTCTTCCAGCTCATCCGCGTGCACTACAATATGGAGCCCACACATCTGAGCCAGCCGGAATTCTTTTCCATCCACACAAGCAAAGCAGACCTGGAATTGAGAGTTGTGTTACTGCTTAGAATCAAGGCTTCTGAGGAGGCCACGGCTTTGAAGTCCCTTAACTTAGAGGCAGTAAATTTACCTCTTTCCATGTGCGGGTGCTGTTGGCTTTCCGAGCACCATCCACAGCTGCCTGGTACTCGCCGAGGTGCACTAAAGTTGAGGCCAAACGGCCAAAGTTGGACACGTTGTTGTACAACAGCTTGGCTGCTTCATACATCTTCTCATCGTAACAGCGATCACCAACCTAGGGCAGAGCACAGCCAGGTTATTCCAGCACATTTTCAGCCAGTGGCTTACACAGGATGTGTGCCATTCAAGCCCTTATCAAGATGGATTTAAGGTCCAAGATCTATCCATGTCTCCAAAGAGAGGGAAGTCCCAACACCCCTCTGGTCAGCCTGACACTGTGATTCAGCAAAACAAAGTCAGTCTCACTCACTTGCTGGATATGTGCATTGTTGGGTCCATTGATGAACTCCTCTAGCTCTGCCAGGCGGTTTGTTTTAGCAAGAGCAAAGATTAATTCTGTTTCCACATACGACTCCCGGGCCTTCTTGCGTGCCATCTGGAGGTACTTCACCAGTTCTTCCCAGTTTCCTATGGAAAGAAGTTCAGAATGTTTAATTCCCACCACTGAGGAGTCTTGTGTTTAAGCTATACTATCAGCTCAACCTAATTTTGACATATTTCTGCAGCTATTCCCCAACAATCCAGACCAGCCTTCATGCTGCACATTATGCGTTAGGTTAATAAAATCATCTTAGAATGGGCCTAACTAAAATCCTGCTATTTAATTTCATGCAAAGACTCTGCAAGAAGTCTCCAGCTGGCTAAAGAAGGTAATTATAAGGCCACTGATGATCTGCAAATGGAATACACTACCTTTTCTCATTCTTATTTAGGGCAGTCCTTGAAGGGCCAGATTCCTCTACTTGCATCAAGATACAGGTCTGGCAGATCTGCAGTTTGAGCAGACCAGGCAAGAGCTAAGCAACATCAACAGCAAAGATGTAAATAAAACTTAATCATACCACTGGCATTAGCAGCTTGAACAACTTCCATGTATGAAGAAGGATCATCTGCTTTAATGTAGGAGTCAATTGCTTCCTTTACCATCCCCTTCTGGAGCTGTGCTTTGGCCAGCTGGCTCCACACTGCAGGTTCATTGCAGCGCTCAGCAAACTCATACGCACGGTCCAGGTTCCCAATGTGCTCTATTAACACCTGGAAAAAGGATAACCRTGATCAGCCACTCTCATAAAGGTCAGTTCTACAACACACTAAGCTGTGTTTTATCTAAGTTCCTCAATGGATTCACAGCTTTTAAAATAGGGACTAACTCCTTACAACCCACACAGAGTAAGTGATTTTAGGCTTACGAAGTTTCACTTACTAGAAGGTTCAATAGACAACATTTGTTCAACTTCATTAGACAAAACACTGAGCAGCTTTGGTCACTTTGCTAATTGGTATTAAGTACTGAAGTCACAAGTTACCAGTCCTTATGTTGGGATGCACCTGGCACAGGGAGTTCTTACAGCCTGAGAATTTAAGATACCTGTACAGCTGATGTGTTGACATCAAACTTCCTGAAGATAGCAAATGCCTCCTCGAAGAGCTCATTGCTGATAGCAATATTGGCTATATCAGGGGCATCATAGTTATCCAGGCGATTGATGTACTCCATGACACGAGTGCGATCAGCCTTGATAGCTGTAAGAATGAGAAGGTTCTGCAGATTCCTAAATAGGGAAAGAAAATAGTACTTAGCAACTAATGACCAAGAAATTCACCCTCTCCTCTGGAGAAGRTATTAGTTTATTCGCTGTTCCACACCACAGCAATTTAACACSTGCACCACGTGTAACTCCAAGTTTCCCGTGGCTTAGTTTTGATTTCACACACCTGTGCTCACTGAACACGGAGTTATCCAGAACTATTTTCTCCAGCAGCTCAATGAGCTCATTGGGAAGATCTGCAGTCATGAAGGCCTTCACAGTAACTGAGACTTCCTCGGGGTCCTGGGTCTCCGACAGCGCAGTCTGGACAACCTGAGGGCAGAGTCAAGGTGTTGGCCAATCAGTTATGTCAGGTTCTGCAAGTCCAGTTAGGGCAGGCAAGGCTTTGAAGGTCCTGTCAGTTGTACCTGGTCGATGAGGGGTCTTCKGTAGGGGTTGCTTTCCAGTAGCACACTGGCCCACAGCTCGGGGTCTTTACGACGGACTAAGTAGCGCGAGAGACTCTTGAAGAGGGAGTTCTCATTGCACACCTGGAGAAAGGCACAGTCTGTTCAGAGTGAGGTCACAGCTATTGAGCCTMCAGCTAATTGTAATGAGGATGTGCAGGAGAGCTTCACATTTCTCATTAAGCTGCAGAGGGAGATTAAACAGCGACCTCCCCTCCTGTTCTAGGAACGTGCACTTCCCAGCTTAACGCTTTTTAGGAAATAYATACTTTTGTCATAAACCTTTATATCTACCCCATGACACTGATGTTAGAACTCAACCCCCAAGGCAGCTGCCTGGGCATACATACATTAATAAGCTCCAAATCGCACTGTCCACGCTCATAAGCCACACAGGCCAGGTGAGGGTCCCTCTTCTCACAGTACTTGCCAACAACACGACTGTCGTAGTAGGGATTCTCGCGCAGGAATCTCTCTGGGTTGTTGTTGCTATCAATGTATATCTTGGCCAGTGCATTGTGAGTGGCAGGCTCCTCACAGCCCTCGTGAATTCTTGCTTCCAGCCAGGGCAGAAGCAGCTTCAGCCTAGAAGGAAGAGATTTTCACATTAGAGGTTGAGTAATTAAGTATCCACTTGCACAATTTCTACACTCTGGAAGCCAGTCTTGGTGTAGGACAGTCAGGAACTAAACCAGAGTTMCAGTACTCTGTTTTAACCCACATTTTGGTTCATTATTATAATGGTGTAACTTTCTGACACTATGAAGAACATCACATGCCAAAAACTCGTTATCTGGAGAGATCMCCACATCAGCCAAGAACTAAAGCTGGTTCTCACCAGTGGCAGCTCCTGGCTGTGTCACTACCAGCTTTGGCTGTGATGAGGACACACACTGATGGATGAGCAGCAAACACTGACAGACTGGGAATTAAGAGACTTGTAAAAGTTTAATACCTGTTTCTTTTCTCAACCTCTGCAACAAGTTCATCAGTCGAAAACTGGCCTCTCACTACAAGGATGAGGTTCTTTATCACGTCTTCTGAGCAATCCACATCAAGCAGTCCCCCAATAACAACTGGCAGACGGCTTGGATTCACCTAAACAGGAGAATTTAAAGTCGTCAGTGTGTTGTCAGGGACCAAAGGCAGCCAACACCTAGCCCTAGAACTACACAAGAAGGCCACTTGTTAAGATTGTTCCCCATCTTCCTGCCTTTACTCCCAGCTTCCTCAGATTTTGGACAAGTTTGAAAGTCAATTCTTCAGTCAACAGGTGTTCACATCCCAGCTCAGTGGCTCACTCAGTTCCCATAGGAAGAGTTCCTGAGCAATCCACTTTGTCCCTGCAGGAAGTAAAAGGGAGAACTCCACCTCCCCCTCCCAGCCCTGCCAAAATACTGGGAGTTAAAATCACCCCAAGAACTCCAAAGTAATTCCACCAAGTCTTCCTCCTGCAAGAGGCACATCAGTGGGAGTAACTGCTTAACCTAACTGAAGAATGAGATCTGACTCACATTAGGACTAATTTCCTGGAGGCCACTAATAATCACTTAAATGTCAGTCCAAGTAYAAAGCTGTTTGCAGAATACTTAAACATGATGCCTGTAGTTGTATATAATGCTGGAAAGATTGATCAGTTTGACTCTTGAAGCCAAGGGACAAGCTGTCACTTACCTTCTGTACATAAATCTCAATATATTTTTGGAGATTATTTCTRTACAAATACAGCACCAAGTCGTGGACAAAGTCAAAGCGGTCGCACACAATGATGAGAGGCAGCTGGTCAGTGAGTTTAGCTTCCTAGAAAGAGAAGAGCTTTAGTAATTTGGTTTTGCTCTTGGACTTAAGCAGACAAATAATACAGTCACTTAAACTGTTAAAGCAGCTGAATTTGGAAAGCCAAAACTCAACAGTCAACCAAATAATGACAGCTTGTTGTTCAGCTAATTGTTTGCAAGATGTAGCAAGTGGGAGTACCCACACCCACTACAGGGCCGGAGGAGCAAGAAGCTTCTTGGAGTTTAACMCTGCTCCTTTGCATGGCAGAGTCTACAAAGTTTTACAACACAATACAACTATGACAAGCCTAARCTATAGAGAGTATTTTTCGTTGCCACTGGTGTTTGGTGTGCAGGATTAGCACTCTGGGATTTCAAAAGAAATTTAACCAAGACTAGATTAAGTTGTGGTTCATAAMGTAAAACTTATATACAGAATTGACTTCGAGTGCCATGTGTCTTGTGATACCTCCTAACTATGGATTTAGAGAACAGTAAGAATCAAGCTATAGCAGTACTACTTAAATTGCTTATCAGATTAATTATCTAAAAGCATTCCAACTTTCAGCATAAGGTTACAATGGTTACAGTACAGAAGCTTAGTCTATGTGGCAGACAGTATTCCGGATGCATATTTCAGATCACTTGTTCCAACATGCACATCCCAGAATATAATCCTACATATAAATTACACTTAAGGACTTTACACAGGGAGGCCTGTACTGGGAGATTTACCTGGTACATGTCCTGCACATTCCAGACATGGAACAGCACAAAAAACAATAACTTTCATCAGGAATTTGACAGCTTGATAACATATCTTAGGTGGCTTGATCAAATTACATACCTTACACCTCGGTGACACCAGGTTAGTTTTAGAGAATTCTCTTGGGAAGAGTTTTGCCATCTTCAGATATGATCAGCAAAATCTAAGACTATGCTATGTAACCAACAAACATGAAGGCAGGAAATGTTCCCAGATAAAGTTTTCCCCTCCCACATGGTTCCTCAGGTATTTCTCATAGTCTTGTATTTGCCAAAATACACTAGGACTAGGACTGAATCTGAATTCTGAGCACACCGTCTTTTCCTASTCTCCAGCAATGCTCTGGATCAGCCAGCAGTAACAGTCAGCACRCACTCACACTGACTGTCACCTCCCAGCAGAGCTAAACCATGGCTCACCTGGCTGAAATTTCAGTGTGTGTGAGTCAGACAGATCAGCCCTGAATCTGAAAGCATTTATGGAATTAATCGACTCTATTCATCTGTTGTTTCTGTAGTTGCTCAGTTGGAGTTGATTACACCATAAATAAGYATTAAGGTATCAACTCATTTGGCACCATGATTGTTCTGAATCTTAAGTAAACTGTTTCCTACTTTACAGCAGACATTYGTAACAAGTTCTAGGTGAGCTGGTGCAATTACTACAGGTTAAGAGTTCAAGCCAGATTAACCTGAGTAAGAGCAGTGAGGAACTGATCTGACAGTCTCCACTTTTTAGACAATATTCCAGGCTCAGACCATATTAGCAGGCACTGTCAATGTCATGATACCTCTGATTTGAGGACAGTTGGATCCTTAAGTGCAAAGGTTAAAGCTCATCTATTTTCACAGAGCTGCCTCATTTCACTGGTGACACATCACGTTTTATTAGAACCCCAACCAGCCCCAGACAGTCCAGTGTTACCCAAACATTACCTTGAGGAAGTTTTTAACACGTTCTGGATCATAGCAGTTACTTTCCCTGCAGATTCTTTCCACTTCTTTAATTTGTCCTGTCTTGCATGCAGCTTGAATATACTTGAAGTGCACATCTGGATCCTGGCTGAAGTTTACAATAGAGCCCAGGAAATAAAACAAACCTGGAGAGAAACAGTCAACACATTATTTGCTAGACTTGTGGAGAAGTACAAAAGCCCAAAACCCCAAAGGCTACAGAAATTTAAGACAACCATTTTGGACAAAGGAAAAAGGCCAGCATTTTAGGGTTTTCTACAGCTCCAAACATTTTCYAGGATTTCAGAAAAACAAATTATGCAACTGAATGTTGGTGCCTGTCCTAMACACAGGAAATTTAAGGTTTAGGTCAGGTTTCAAGACAGTTTGAGGCCTAACTACTTAAGTTCAATGTGGCTTTTTTGATTTCAGCAGAGACAATCCTTCAGACACACATCTATAATGAGCTGAGAACCAGCTCCTTTTGCAGAAGTACAAACTTACCTTCAAAGCTCTTGAAGGACTCGAAGAGCTCAATGAGTGACTGTGTTGACAGCTGTTCATGGTATTTGGAAGCTACCTGGACACAGATCTGCAGGTTCTGACGAATGTTAGCGGACAACATCGCACGCAGACACTCCAGAGAGTCTTCTACTGATAAGGACCCAAAATAATTCACTAACCACTGCAAAGACACACAAGCCATTTCAGACCTGAGCAGAACAGCAATTACTAATGGCTGGATTTCTAGATGCAGGGTGCTTGATGCCATACCTCAGGATTGAGGAGGTGAGTGTGAACTACCGCACGCTTGATGTCGTACAGGTCTGTGAAGTGCTCGAGTGCTCTCTGCAGCAAACCAGCCTTCTCACACAGCTGAGCTATGTGGGCCCGGTCATAGTGAGTAAACATTTGGTTTCCCAGGATGGCATCTGCAACCTAGAAGGAATATTGGAAATTTCACTCAGTTCCTGAGCGCTATCACCAGCATTTGCCAGTGTTCACAGCTCTGAACAGGTACCTGAGGGGCATGCATGAGGTTCATCTCAAGTAAACGTGTTTGCAGGGGACCTTCTGAGGGACGATTATTCTTCAGTGCATCCAGCAAAAAGGCTGTACATTGCTGGATTAAATTATATTCCATAAAGACATCCACAATCTGAAAAAAAAAAAAAAAAGAAATTTAAGTTTTTGATTAGGAACTGGAAGCATATTTAAGCATCAAGTGCAGCTTCTAAAGCTAAACTGTTTATTCTGACACTGCACTAAGCTGTCATTTAGTGTTCCTAAAAGTAGGCAAGAAACAGAATTGTTCCACTAAGGAAAATCCAGACTCATAGCTCTGATGGCAACAGTATGGCTCTTCTTACCAATATAATGCTTTGAAGTTAACATTTCATAGCAATTAAGTTATTTACCTGTGTTATATCTGCAAGAGGCTCTTCATCTTGAACAAGCATTTGTGCAAACTGCTGTCCTTGATCAGGGCTAATTCTCATTACATTCCTCAGCAAAAAAATCCAGTCTGGAGTATATCCAACCTGAAGAGAGGATGAAAAGTGAGAACTCAGCAAAAGCACACACCTTGTTAAATACAGAGCTCAGTAAAAGCTACTGTCAGTAGATTACACAACCCAGTCAGGATTTCCTCTTTTGGGAAAGGCTACATGGGGAAGTAGGAAAAGATCTGTGTATGAAGTCTAGCAGTAATTACTCATAAAAAACTTGAGGCCAAAGTAGGAACTACACAGGCTCTCAGATCACCCACAACTACTTTCAGCTACTTTGGAACATACACTAGTTATTCTTAAATACAGGATAGACATGGCAATTTAATTCATTTAATTTCCTCTCACCTTCTTAGCATACAAAACAATCTTCTGGACTTGTCCTGTTTCAGCAAAACACTGGATGACTTTGTTTGGAACATTGGCTCTCAGGTAGACACTAAGTGCTAGCGTAGGATCTACAGATTTCACAAGGTCTCCCAGCTCCTCCGAGCACTCCAGCTGTTTAAAACAGAAATACACTCAGTCCACCCTGATAGTGCCATGSTGAAATGCACTGCCACCTTCTTCCTCATTTATCTTCCTTTTGGACTTCTCTCAAAAAAAATTCAGGCCCAGGTTGATAGCCTTAGATCACTCTTTCAGCAGTCACCTAGCGGGCTCGTCATGCAGTTCTACSTGAGTCAAAGGCATTTTTAGAGCCAAAAAATTGGGTGACACATTSTATCAGCATGTTTCTTCAGCTAATTACAGAAATGCAAGCACAGAGTTTGTACCCAAAGAAGTTGTTTGGCAAAGCACAGCAGCAGCTCAGGGGCTTTCCATGCTCTGCACATCCTGCTGTGATTTTAAGTAGAAGGAGTGAAGCTCTGAGTATTTGATCGATTCTCTTGCAGTAACACGAGCCATGGTTACAGGCAGAGTGAAAGTCTACTGCTCCACTATTTGATGCCCCCAGTGCACTGATGAGCTCCCAGCTGAGTTTTCCTGGGAAGGGGGGAGGCTATCAAGCAGTTCTGTTCCTCCCCTCCAGGGCTCTGAAGGTATCAACCCCAAACTTACCTTATCTTCCTTTAACCATTTTTCCAAGAGCTGCTTGCGGCCCTGCTGAAGCACTGGTCTGCAGAGCTCCAGTGACTCATACTTGTTCAGCTGCCCTTGGTCCAGCAGAATGCCAAAGTACTGCAGGAGAGGGGAAGTCTGCCCTGGCTGAGCTGGAACACTCTGGAACCGGCGTATGGTGTCTGGAGTACGCAGGATTCCCTGCCAGGGAGAGAGAGAGAGAGGCACTTCAATTTTCTTTTCTGCTATTGTGGCTTGGCAAGAGCTGCTCCAGAAAGCTGGAGGTAATGTCACTGTCGCTGTCACAAGCATTTTTATGTTTTGCCAGCCTGGAATGTCAGGAGCAATATGGCTGAACATTAGCTCAGACACTGAGATGCTTTGACAGAAAATGTGCTATAATAGCCCATCACACTTGTTTCAGTAGCAGTGCAGATTTAAGTTCAGAATTAAGGCAGCCCTGGCCTTGCAAGCAAGTTTCTCTCATCTGAATTTAGTCTTAGTCTGGTTTTGTTATTCTGTTTCCAGGTGCAGCCTCAGCTAGAGGCTGTCCTTCCACAGATACTTGTTTAATCACAGCAGAGATAAAGTTAAGTACCAGAAACATTACGACTCATAGCCATTACTTCATCATTTATTCCTCCCCTCCTCTGTGGGCTTTACAAACTCCAAGATCACCCAGTTTACAATCGGTGCTCAGCACCCAACATGCCTGTGAAGCACCTGCACACCAAGTAGTACCTTGGGACAGGAGCAGTAACAAAACTGTGGCTTTGGCACTCAGAAAATTCACCGAGCTTTCCTAAAGCAAGGAGCTGAAGCCAGTAGAGTTCAGTGCTGTTCTGAACATTTACCTTTGGGGCATTAGCTGCCACTTTTGCTGCCTCTGAATAGTTCCCTTGTGCAAAGAGTGCATTGAATTTTCTGGCAAAGAGCTCCTCGGCACCCGCCAGGTTGTTGCGGACAGCCATCCGTAACGCCAGGTCAGGATTCTGCAGCACGTTTGTGATGTAGGGAATGATGTTCTCCTCTTCCACACACACTGAGAGCACCTGGATAAATCACCAGGGAAAGCTTCCAGTCAGTCCAAATATCAAAAGTGAGCCAAAGGCTAAGCTAACTTCTAAGAGGGAAGCCATGGCACACATGGAAAGTTTTTCATCCCTTGATAACTGCAGAGTTTTGCCATTTTATTTATGTAAGAGACCTCTGGTTAGAAAGAACTTGTGCCATCCACTGTTGCATCAAAGCAGGCAATTGTCAGTTTAACTGAGCTATTTGCAGAAGTCAGAAACACAGGATACAAGGGATCTTTCTACAACTCAATGTCTTAAGTAACCAATCTTCGAGGATACTAGGAACAAGACTTCTGTTCCATATTACCCAAAACAAGCAACACCATCCAAAATCAATTTGGTCTAAAGGCATGGCTGTACAATGTTAGTTAACTTGTTTAAAATAGTTTAAAGTTAGATGTGTATGAAGATACAACAGCAAATTTATTATGGGGCTCACACCACTGTCAGACCTCACATGTTCTGAGCAGAGTTCAAACTTAACATTTCTGGAAACTTTTAGACACAGATAAGAACCCTGCAGTGTATCATTAAGAGTCAGTGGGATTAGCTAAATAAAGGGTTTCCAGGCCAAGTTTCCTTACTTGTCCCTTTCTGTTTACTCCAATAATTCCAGCTGTTGCTTCATGCTGTGCAGTAACAAAAATGGTCTCTCCACTGATTCTGTTCATGTAGATACAGGTGCCAGTTTCCAGGTCATACAAGTGGATGTAGCCATATTTTGTTATGAGGAACACCACATCGTGCTTGTCACTGATCTGCAAAACAGAAATAGATTACTCGAATTTGGCACTGGATAAATGAGTTGGTGCTTTTGAGACTCAGCAAACAGCTGGGCCATTTCAGGACAGCCAGAAGTGCTGTTATATTTTTACTTGAGTACTATCATAGTAGAATGATGTTTGAAGAGCTTGAAAAGCAGTTAAAATACATGGATATTTCTTCCATAAGTAAGAACATGCTGCCTTTGAAAGCTGCTTGTCTCCACCTTTACTTCACCACTACTGAAGCAGGAGCAGCAGTCACACCAGTCACACCAGTTTAGGGCCAACCCTCAGGTCCACAGTAACCACGTGGCTCCCAGTGCCCTGTTCCTGTCACATCCCCCAAGAGAAGCTCCACACCTGTTTGCAGCTGTCATACCTGCATGGCAACAGGAAAGTCACTTTGTGCTTCAGGAGGAAAGAAGACATCCACAGCTTTCTTTGGAAAGGGCTGATTCCCAGTGGGTGGTGTGCCAACCTCAATGATATGCAGCTGTGTAAGAGATAAGATTAATCTGTTAGTTCTTGCATCTAATTTATTTAACAATAGATTCAACAACGAAGCTGTAGCAATTCTCTTGCTGCTCAGCCTTAATTCCAAGTTTATGCAAAGACAAACTAAGTTAATTTTCCTAAATATTTTCACTGGCTAAAGGTGTGGCACCTGGTATTCACATACCACAGGTGAGGGAAACAGTTCAATATGATCTTTAGTTACCCCTAGTTACTTGGAAGTTTCAGGATTCATTTAGGTTACTTTAGATGCACTTTTAACTTGGTTAACATTCTACAGAGACAGTTCCCAAGGTGTTTCTCTRACTCTAGCTCTGGTTGTACTGTGTTCTAGCTGTAGCTCACATAATTCCAGCACTGGCATTAAATCACTATTTAGCCTTGTAACAGTAGTGTTTCATTTTTTTTTCATCCAATAATTTGGAAATTAAAGTCTGATATTGGGGATCAGCATCAAAGAAAGATTACAACAGCTTTTCCCTCAAGCTTAGCCTGTGAAGCTGAGAGTCACATGTTTCAAGCAGCTAATTAGGCTGGTCATGACATGCCACTTAACTTCTCCACTCACAGACTCTTGCTACACCAGGTAGTCCGTGCTGCCAAGCTCTGCATGCACCACATGTCATATCCAGACTGACACAGTCCTTCACTTTCTTCCTTAAATGCAAYTTTTTGCATTAAACCACTTGTTCTCCTGGAAGCAGAGAACCAGGGTGAGTCACTGAAGATTACGGTACATTTAGAACCAAGCCTTACCTTACCCCCAGCTTGCCCTCTTACAGCAAAACAGAAGAGAGTGGATTCTTCAGCATTCCCTTCCATCTTGAACTGTGCAAAGCTGGCTGCATGTCCCTCGATGGGCTGGGACACTTTTCTGTCCACAGAGTACAGCTGCATTGCTCCCACTACACGGTTTTGCTACACAAGACAGGACAATTGTCAGGAAAAACAGGCACTATGACAGTAATTTCATTTAAGTTAATACTGGTAAATATGCTGCCATTTCAAGCTTCCTGTTACCAGAGCATCGCTTCAGACTCTTAACTTTGCACTAGAGTTCATCTCATTATATATGCATTTAGATTTTCAGCCACACTCAAAGTTGTTATTTGAAGATCAAGACAAGCATGTACATTTAATAAAACAAACGTATCAGTCCTGTTTCTATAGAAGGAGGCAACAAGACAAGCTCTGGGCAGTAAAGTACCTGTGCAGATATTCCTGTCAGCAGGAGCCATTTCTGCTTGGCATCAGTCCTGTAGTTGATGATCTGGCAGCCAGCAAGGCTGGAATGGCGATCAAACATCTTCACGGGCTGGGACTCCCCCTCCATGCTCCAGTGGTAAACTGCATTATCCGTCACAAGGGCAACAGTGTTCAGGGAGATCCACTTCCAGAAGGTGACATCATCTGTCATGGTGTGAGCCTTCATCTTGCTCTTCATTTCAATGTTAAAGATTTGCAGCGTTTTCCCAGCTAGAAGACACAGCATTGTTAGCCACGTGACAAAGCAGGAAAGTTGCACTAGGACATTAAACCCTGGGGACTTCCTTCAAGGAAAAGCTGTTCTACACTGGGAGACCTTCAGGGACCAGCTTTTACTTTGAACCAGACCACACTCCTAGGGCTGATCTCACCCATTTGCCACTACTGAGCAATCAAACAGATGCGGAGAACAAGTTGGTAGGAGACAAAAGCTTCAGCCACACAAACAGGTTGTAGGATACTTCACGTACATCAAAACCAGGTTACAATCATGCTGAGGCTCTGGAGTTGTGAGGAAAGCTATGCCAGTGTCATTAAAAACTATGTCCACATCTGTTTTAAGTATTAAAAGGGCACAATATGGAACAGTCAGGTTGGCAGAGGTCTTTTGTAATTCAGGCTAATTAACCAAAACCTTGGGGTTGCACTAATGGGATACACAGCTACTGACTGCAAACCAGACTGATGGGAACTGTGCAAGGGAAGGAATCTAGTGACCAACACAAGCTCTACAAGGCAAGAGGAAAAGTTCTCCAAATCACATAGAATGGTGCATTCAAACATCCTGAACAGCCACCTGCAGTCACTTCTACCAGTTTTTACAACACAGTGGCATCAGAAATTATTTCTTCCTGTTGAGAAGATAAGAAAGGTTCTGACCAGTTCTACTACTTATAGGAAAGTTATTTAAGCACATGTAGCCCAAGTGGAATATAAAAGATCCCATGAATCTAGATGCAGGTCAGAATATCTGCTACAGTCGCTCACTGTAGCCCAGCTTGAGGAAGTCTCAGTGCCACAGGCAAGTGCCTGCACTCACCAAGGACTGGTTTAGTTCAAAGCCACCATTAGCTCAGCAACGGATGCAAGATGCTGGGTCAGGAGTTTCTCCAGAACATGGAGAAATCTCTCTACTACAGAGTTACTCAGGCTACAGGCAGCAGTTTGTTTCCACATCTAGTGCAGCTGGAGCTTTAGGGTCAAGGGAGAAGACATTCAGGTAACACATTCCTACATGCTAGGCAAGGTATATTACAAGGCAAAATCTACACTTGAGTCAAAAGGGTCAGTCCTGTTCATAAAAAGCTCAGTGTCAAGATCCCAACGATTTCAGTACACTTCGGGTTCTTGATCGGATTAATTTCTGGAATCTTAGGGACTCCCTTGTTTGGGAGGGCATGAAAAACCTCTGAGTTTTAGGCCTTCAGTTGCTTAAACACCACTGTTCAGCCATGTGCACCATAAATCTGAGCCATTTTATTCTGCTTTTTCTTGTCATAAGACACAACAGGAACTAGTACAGTCAATTGAAGTAACTCACCATCTGCACACACAAGAAAGCATTAAAGTTGTGACAAAACAGTAGCACAGTATTAAAGTCAAAGTTAGATAACATTGGATACATACAAATTTCTTCATTAGCAATACATGCATTTCTAGAATGACTGTACTTAAGGCTTTTGGGGCCTCTTAGGGGAAGAGATGGACATTTCTGGAAACTCCAGAGGAATGCTTGTTCTCTGTATCATCAGAGATACCAAGCTGGCTGACCTTGTACTTCATTCACCACACAAATCTTCTCTGCATAGTTCTACTCCTCTTATCACTGACTGATACAATAAATATGCACAAACTGGTACACTGGTCTCTTTCAGCAAGGCCAAACTAAGGCCTTCAGGAATAATTCTCCCCCTCTCCCAGCCTTAGTTTTCCCTTCTCTAAGGAAAGGTTTAGTTGATAGACCTTATACTCTTAGATCAAGGTCTCACTTCCCTCTAACATGATTCCTTAAAGCCCACACTTTGCTGCCAGCTCTCTCTGCTCAGAAGCTGCAAGCATTTGGACTGAAGGAAAAAGCTCATCCTAATGACCAGCAAAGGGCAGGAAGCCTCAGCTGAAGCTCCCTGCCCAGCTGCCTCCAGAAGAACTGAAAATGCATTCAACTTAAGCTCCCATTAAGCCGTRGAAAATTGCTACAGGATCCTCCCACATAAATTACCTGAGAGACCTCAGTCACTCATAAACTAGTTCTACAGAAAGCTCTGCATCCACTTCAAACAGCCCTTTATCAGGACTTCATACCTTTTAATGCAATGACTTTACTGGCAGGGTTCATGATAGCACTGTCAGCTGAAATTGGTCTTCGGATTGGGTTGCTGGGGTCATTCATGTCAATGATCACCACCTGAGCCTGTTCTCCTACTTTCTCTCTGATGCAGATGAATTTGTCAGACTCCATTGTCAGAGTGCTGAACCCAATGTTTGCTGGGTTGATGCCCAGATTTTGGAGCTGGAAGAGAAAAAAGGTTTAACATTAAGTTATTACCTTAGTATAGAGACAAACAGCTTTTGTGAACGTGACAGGAGATATTAGGCTTTGCTTTTTTCTTTTGTGACAATACAACCAGGCTACCCAAAACCAGCATTTGCCCAATTTCAACTAAGCCCAGCAGGCTTCCTGGAGAAGCCCTGCAGCATTCAAACACTCGGTATCTTGTCTTCAAGGTCCATTTATGACTTAACCATTGAGAACTCAACTTTTGAGCCCCTCATATGGTTTAAGGCAGATTGAACTCGCTGTGCTGCACTTGCAGCTTCAGTCATCACTCTCACCAGCATTCCTTCCTGAACCCATTCCACTGAGCTTGACAGCTATCACTATTTCAAGCTTAACATCACACGTGAGGTGTCTGAGCTTTATCTTTATCCTTGTGGAGCTAAAAAAAGCTGCCTGTCTAGCAATTAGCCCAGGCCTGTCTCGCAGCAGGAGGCAGAGCTGGACACTACTGAAATCAGCAGTGGCTCATCCACAGCCCTACTTAACACAGAAGTTATCAATAAACCACTTCCTTCTCTGCTGAGCCACAGTCTGCTCCCCCTAAGCCTTTCAAGGCCTACCTTTAAATTAGGTGTTTTGTACAGCTTGCAACAAAACAGTTTAGTTAATAGCACTTTATCCTGTTTGCAAGAAGCTACTGTATGAGGATGTCAGGAGGGAAACAAAGTTTATTGCATTTTTAACAGTGAAAATGCAGCATGGACAGTTCACCTCACACACAGATACCCAGCTTGTCTACACCTTAAGAACTCCAGATCAGTTTTCTTCTATAAGAAGAACTATCACTTCTGGTATTTTTCTTTCTGGAAGACTTTCAAGCCCAAGGTGCCCCAAGAAGGGCAAGACCTCCAAAGCCATTTTAGGATGATTGTGCTGGTTTGGAGCACTCAGCTCTTATCAGCTGTGCTGTGCACCAGCTCCAAGGAGAACATGCCCCAGCTGCTCTGCTCCTGCCTGTTTGCAGTTCCTGATAAAGAGGGTGTTTTACTCCACTTCCCCTTCGCCCGGGCTTTCCAACAGCACATGTGAGGAACAAGAAACATCTAAGTTACGGCACACCAAGTCAACAGAACAAGCTTCACAGAAGTCACTTGGATGGATGATCTAGATTACTGAGGGAATACGTGACAATAAAGCCAGGAAACTTACAGGTGAAAGAGAGTGTTTGACAGCTATTAAAAAAATAAAAAAGTCAAACCCTTCCTCCTTGACAGGTCAGGACTCTGTCACTCAGATTTAAGCGAATGTTTGAGGTCCAGCACCCCAGAGCCTGACCACATTCTCCAGCGACASGGACCACTTAGAATTTAGATTCAAGCTTAAATCTCCCTTTCACAATTGGAGCAGTGTCCTCTAGAACTGGGACTGGCATTCTACATGAGCTAGGCAGGGTTACATGCAACCCAATCACACCCCTGCAGGGAGGGAAGGTTTGAAACGTGGGAGTTCGATCTGGTATTGCTGGAGCGACTTACTGGGATGTGGCATTTCCTTTTGCTAGGGCTGCAAGCTTAACAAGTGCAAAATCATTTATCAAGCACTAAATTTCCTTGTTAATTTGGTAGTGGGGGGTAGTTTCAGAGTGCCAGCCACTCTGCCTGGCAATAACTCACAGCACTATACTCAAAGGCTGTTGACAGAACAAACTGGAGCAGATGGCAGGACCTGTTAGAGAGATCTAGACAAAACCACCAAATCAAAGGTGCTTGGATATTCCAAGACAGATTTACCTTCATCACCAGCAAACTGCCATCTGTTAGTGCCAGGTCTGAGGTACTAACCCTAGGTGGGAGATGGGAAACTTTTTAAACACTTGTTTTCAAAGGTGCAGTATTTCTTTGCAAAGATTCAGTCGACTGGCATAGGAGCTCTGAAGAAAGGCTGCAGAAGTTTGCTGATGGAGGTGCAACCTTTAGGAAGGTCTCTAAGTACACAAGCTCCTTCTGCTAGTATTTCATCTCTTCATCTCAACAGACCAAGTGTATGAACCACCTCTGCTTCAAGGGTCAGGAAGCTGACTCTAACAGTGACAATCTCTGTACTTGATTACACAAGTGTGTCACCAGCCAAGGGTGGCACTTGCCTTGCCCAGCTGGTAAAGGCAACAGTAACTCTTCTTAGCTGCCCCAGACCTGATTCACAGAGCTCTTGAGCAGAGACCATTCCCTGGAATATAGGTTGTTTTCTTGCCCAAACAGGCTAAAGTTCAGGTGAGTGAGGCAGGCGTGTTTATAAAGCTAAGCAAAGCAAACAGAGATGAAGATTACTGTTAGGAAACATGACAGCAAATATTTCTCTGGAGGCTTTTATTGTGAAAATTTCAATACTATTCCATGTACAAACTCATGAGTTGAACTACAACTAAAGGAGTCCAAGAGTTTATGGCAGATTTTCTACCCCTCAACTACAAAGGGAAAAAACCCCAAATATTTAATATTGCACTCACTTAGGTCCACTACATTTCACTGATTCACAAAAAAAAAGAGAAGGAATTTAAGATATTGCTACATTTTACTACAAAACCCACTTCCTTGGCTTTCAAGCAGATACGAAAGCAGAACTTGCTAACTGTGCTTGGGCAACTGATTTACAGTTTGAGTTATTTTACAGCAACATTTGTTGGAAAGATCAGTTACAGCAGTCTCCTGTTAGGAATAAAGTGTTCTGTGAAATAGCTGCTCCAGTAGAGTGGAACCACGAAACAGATTGTCAGGGACAGCAGCAACTCTTGTGTTCAGCAGAGATGTCGCCTCGAAGGACTCATTGCACCCAAGATCAGATACTTCAGTCACTTGCAGGCTCTGCTGGACCATGAAATTCTGAGATGGCATTTATCTGAGCGGCACCGAGATGTGAGTCATTGTAATGTAGTAAGGGAATGTCTGATTACCAGAATTATTTTTTCACTGGAACATAATTCAAGTGCATTCTTAGTAACTTACCCAGAGAAGTTGTCACATGTATGGGACATCAAAYTGAATGGTAAAACTGCTGACAGGAATCTCTTTGTTGACCCCTTCCTGTAATGTTCCCTTTCTTGTGACAGTCTGCTTAGCTGTCACATAATTTCTCCTTGCCTACGAGGAAGGGCACGGAACTGCTGAGCACACATTTCACCTCGACTCTCACACTCAACAGGATATAACCACTGCTCTTGTGGCCACAAGCAGCTCCTCAGCCTCTGYCCAGAGACTCCTTATCTACACGCAGCTAGAAATCACACAGCTGGAAACGCCACTTAACTGGAAAATTCCCAGTTTTTTGAGAAGCATGAAGCACCTCAGTGTGCAATGAGTCACATTAGCTCTATCACAGGCCATGCTCTACTGGGCTTTTATTGAATAAAGCAGACACCAGGCTACATTTCAGCTGCTCTTTTAATTCCCTACATGAAAACTAGAAAGGAAAACTTAAGTCACACAAAACCATTTGTATTTGTGCTGCTCTGTTAGTTACTGACTGCAGTTCTGTGAGAGTCCCAAAGCCAGTCAGTCCATGGCTCCAAAGTTCTCCATGCTTCCCAGTGCAAGGTAAGAGYTACAGCTTGTGACAGGCTAGGAAGTTGTGTTTTCAACAGATAAGGGACCTCTCTAACATTCAAGAGCTCTCCTATTTCTATATCCTTCCTATTTTCTGCCTCACCCTCAGCAGGCCGAGGCACCACCTGCTCTCAGCAGCCAGGGACATGCTGTGGGACTGTTTCAGTTCCACCACTGAGGCTGTACCTGCTGGAACTGGAGTTCAGAACCACTGAATCCCAATCCTTACCTTTGGTTGAGGCCCCATTCCCAGCAGGAAGCACTAAATCAGCAGGGCCACCAAGGCAGGCAGGCCCCTGCACCTCAGTGCCTGCTGTGAGGGACATGCCCAGAACAGCTTATAAACTGCTTAACCAATTGCTCCTATCCAATTAGTTGATTGACACACACACACACACTCTCTCTCTCCCCAAGACATTCCAATTCTCTGTTAAGTATTTTCCCTCTGTAGGAATACTCTAAACTCACTCATTTAGGAATTCAGATCCACTAAGAAGCAGAGAGCAAGAATCCCACCAAAACAGCATCAGGCACAGCAGTCCTCTAATTCCTGACTTATATTATCAACAAAGGATGTAACTGCTTCGAACTAATGCTGTTACAGCAGAGATTTAGTGTTTTAGGTTGTATTAAACTGGCTCACTGTCAGCACAATACATGGAAGAATTTTGCTGTTTGTCATTTTTAGAGCAAAGTATTGAATTTATATGTTTTATTATATGATGCCTTGGCTGTCCTGTTTTATTCTTCGGCACAGCTGTG
This sequence comes from Amblyornis subalaris, assembly GCA_018881555.1. Taxonomy (NCBI): domain Eukaryota; kingdom Metazoa; phylum Chordata; class Aves; order Passeriformes; family Ptilonorhynchidae; genus Amblyornis; species Amblyornis subalaris. The sequence goes on from JACAXG010000075.1 coordinate 2,179,534, forward strand.
ATTGCAAGAGCCATCCAAGCACCACCACACTAGAACAGCATAGCTGCCATTCAGGTTTGCTCCATCAATGAACAATAGATACAAACCCCCTTTTCCTAGTTTAAAAAAGCACTTCTGTCTCAGTATCAAGTGCACAGCCTGAGCTGGCAGTTTTCTAYACTGCCTACAGAGGCTTACTAAAATATTCAGATTCAGAAGAGTATTTATTAATGCCTCAGCACAGCAGTGGGCCTGGTCCAAGTTCAATTTTTATATATTTCAGGGTAGTGTGGCTAAATTAACTGGCAATTACAGCTCATCACCTGCTAATCAGTCTGGTTCCTTCTCACTCATCAAGACTTGTAATCTTAGAAAAGCTCCACTGAYCCACCACAGTAAGGAGCTGTTTTACTTTCACCCTCAAATACATACAGACACATTTTAGGCATCCTTAAAGCCTGGATATGAGCAACCAGATTTGCAATCATCCCACACACTGAACTCTGATCTCCCACTACATGCACAGTGGATTGTTTCCTCATAGCCACTTTGAAAAAACCCCAAGTAGCTATATAAAGTTTTATAACATGAGTTTTGATAGCACAGGAATCAGGTTCCTCCTTGAAAATTCCCAAGGAAAGCTTCTCCACAGCGTGTTGTTGATGTTTTTTCGTGGCAAGGCAGGGATACAGCACAGACACCACACAGATAACAGCCTGCACACCTGGGGCTGCTGAGATTGCAGAGCATGTGATGGGACTCAGACAAACAAAACCTGAAACTGAAAACACTTTTTGGTTTTAGACTACCCAGACAGCTCCCTTTTCCCCAGCAAGCAAACTATTTGTTCAAAGTACATCTTTAGCTGCAATTTGGAGTACAAAGCACTGTGCACACAGGAGATGAGGCACTCAGGAGCAAGGCTTCTGGAGCCTTCACCTCCTCATTCCCAAATCACCCAGCCAAGCTATCAACAGCAACAGGCAAGGGACTGGCTTGAAGCTGAAGATCAGGACAAGCTTTGTACGTGACCATTTTTTAGCCTCTAGTAATGGATCCATGGAGAACAGGATCACACTGTGTATATTGATGACTCCCAATCTTCTGGATTGATCAAAAGCAAATTTCAATAATAGCCTGCAAAAACTTTCTCATTCAACTCAGTCACCTGCTTTTTATGGATAAGGCTCCAGTTGGGTACCTCATCTTTCCTTAAGCATCACTACAAACTTGAAAGCGTTGCACAACACCTGCACAACAAGTTTCCTAGACAATGCGGGTCAGGTATAGTTCAAGAAATTGTATTATTGAGTCCATGAGGATTTCCTAGGAGCAGCCTGGAACGTGCTAAAGCAGTCCTGGGTAGCAAAAACATTGCAACATCAACGTTTCTGCTCTCAAAATTTACGTCAGAAACTTCAGCAGAAAAGCAATTAACTCCTAGCATTCAAATTCCCCTGAAATTTTTCAATGAAATAAAATGAGGAAGTTCACTAGCTGCAGCAAATTGCAGCATGAAGGGCAAGAGCCACGTGCACCCAGGCTCAGATGGGTGCACACCCATCCCAGAAAGGATCAGYTCATATGTGCAGCTGCAAAAGATACTGGTTCAGCCAGTGTTCCACACCGAATAGGTACAGGGAAAGAAAATGCAAATTAAAATCCAAATAAACAGATAAATCAGTCTTTAGGCAGAACAGTCCTGTTCCACAATAGTGCTGGCCCRAAACCTGCCAGCACTTCTGGCGTGAAGCAGATGAGTTTCATTATGTAACAGGACTCATGTCATTAGAGACCTGGCAGTGGGTCACATGCAAGGTTTGGGTCTTAAATAATGTAGCAGAGGTGCATTGCCACAATGCTTTATTAAGAGTTGGGCTGCCCAGAGGGATGAGTTTCACCTGAGCTAACAGAACCTCCTCAGTACCTGGCTCTGGGCTTTGTCACTGCCAGGACAAGGCACTTGCTTGGAGCTGAAGCTCTGGACAACTCCTGAGATTCTCCTGTCAGTGCTGCTCGCTACAGGGACGCCTAAACTATGGATTCTGGCCTGGTTTTAAACTGATGTTGGAGCAAAATCCTTCAGTGCTCAGCTACCCACCTAAACAACAAGCACAGCAGCATTTTTTAAACACTATGAGCAGCTGTAACCTTCAAAAAAGTATTTTGCAATGGTTCTTTTAACAAGGTGCCTAGACATTTTTTTTTCCCACTTGAGTTAGGAAAAGAAGTCACTATAAATCATGCAAATCCACCACTACATCAGTGCTCACCAGAGTCCCAGTTAGCCGCACACAAACCAAACACAGACACTGGCACCACAGGGCAGCAGGGCTGCACACACAACACCTTGGCCAGGTGTGCCAGTGTAGCTTTTATTACACAAATTCTCCTCAAAAAACGCTCCTTAGCAGCRAAACCAAGCTTAATAACACCGTGGCTCATAGCGCTTCGCCCTTCAGACCTGTCAGATAGGAAGTGCACATTGCACAACTGCATCACCACTTCCAGACCCCTCCCTGTGCTCCAGCTTCAGCCACGGACACGGAACGCACAACTTTTCTGGGAAGGCGACCCTGCATTCCCGCATTTGGGATGTGGTACCAGCGCCTCCAGGAAGTCACGTTAGAGAAATTCAAGGCCATCACTCGGAAATAAACTATTGGCGTGTGGTTATGGTGCAGTGAGTCCCAGAGCTGGGCTTGGGGAGAGGCCAGCGGACACCAGAGCTGGCACCTGGGCACCTGCACTGCCACAGCTGCACTGCAGGGAGCCGCAGCAGCTCCCACATTTCGCTGCAATACGTGGTTTTTCTTCCAGAAGATGACATTACCGGCGAGAACACCGGCAAAACGATTTAGTACGACCTTATAATTATAGCAGCTTTTAGCAACGTTAAAATAAGTGAAATCAAGCAGCACACGGAGGCAGCTCGGCCACCTGCCCAGCTCACCCCCGTGCCTTGCAGACCCCGGGCCGGGCCGGGATTTCCCCTGGCGCTGCCCCGGGAAGCGCGGAGGAGCCACCCGCGCCCCGCCGGCCCGGCCCGCACGGGCACCGCGCCAGCCTCGCCCGCCCCGCCGGGGCACGGCCCGCGGGGCACCGGCAAGGGCGGGATGGCCGGCCCGGCCCTCCCGGGGCACGGCGGAAGGTGCCCTTCGGAAAGCGCCTCCCGAGCCGGACACCCGCAGGGCGAACGCCCCGCCGAGRGGGCCGGGCCGTCCCGCGGTCCTCACGGAGCCACCGCGGGCGGGCCCGGCGCTTCTCCCCCGGCACCGTCCCCGGGCGGCTCCCCCGGCGGAGAGAGGCAGCGGCCCGCCCGCCCCCGCGCCCACCTGGAGATGCTCCTGGAAGCGGATGGGCAGGATCTGGGCCATGGCGGCGGCGGGGCGCTCCGGGCCGGGCCGGGCTCAGCGGTGCGGGCGGAGCGGGGCCGCGATGGCGGAGCGGAGCCGTGCGGAAGCTGCCCCCGCCGGCGGAAGGATACCGCCGCGGACGGATACCCGCACCTGCCGCCGCCGGCCTCGAGCGCGCCGACCGCGCGCGGAGGGATCCGGGCGAGCGGCGCCAATGGGAGCGGCGGGGGTGATGCGCCGCCGGAAGGGACTCTTTGGGGACGCATCACTCCCTCCCTTCCCTCCCCTCCCCGGCCTTTTTTTTTTTTGCCACATCATGCGACCGAGGGGCCGCGGCGTCACTTCCGGGCCGCGCGCGCGCGCGCGCCGCCCCGCCGGGTCACGTGGGCCGGGCGGCACGGCCGGGCAAGGTGACACCGGGGGGACACCGGGGATGGCCCCTGGACACCCCCCCCCTCCCCCCGGGGTGTCCCTGTGACCCGGGCGGGAGGGATCCCCCACCCCCGAGTGTCCCTGCCACCGGGAGCTGGTGGATTTTCCCCCCCCAGGGTGTTCCTGTCACCGGGAGCTGATGGATCCCCCACCCCGGCGTGTCCCTGTCACCAGGATCTGATGAATTTTTCCCCCCCAGGGTGTCCTGGTCACCGGGATCTGATGGATCCCCCCCGCCATGTTCCTGTCACCCCCTTCCCATTCCCTGGGGATGCTCCCCAGGACTCTTCCCACGGCCCCCTGTTAATGAGTACAGTAAAGTAACGAAGCTCCACGTTTCCTTCTGTGTTTATTAACTTAAAATTTAACTCCAGCACACAGAAACAGGTGAAACTTAACTTCTTCTGGGATGGTTGCAGCATTCCAGGTGCTTTGCCCAGAGCTGTGTGTGCTGTAACACTTGGGCTGTAACACTGGCTGTAACACTGGCTTTCCTTACATCTTATTTTGCAATCTCACGGTTATTTCCCCCGATAATTTTTACTTTGTCTTAAATTCCCCATTTCCAAACCTCTGAGAATCCCTGGAATACAGGAGGGAAAAACCCCTCACTTCTTGCTACGAAGAAAGTGGAAAAAATAGAATAAATCAGAAAGCATTAGGATCTGCCAAGAGATTTATAGCCCCAAGGAGAAGCGGGCATTCTGTGTACTCATTTCAGACCCACTGTGTGGTGCAGATGGCATTTGACTCATGAGAGGCTATGACACTGCAAATACAAATCAAATCAAACAGCAGAATTCAGAGTATGGGATGAGTCAAGCCAGAGCAGAGCCCGAGCAGCAGCATGAAAGAACAAAACCCTTTTCCATCAATCACAGAAAGAGCAACAATTACCAGACCCACCTCTTCCTTTATGAGCAATAATATTACCCTATTCAACAGAATCCCAAGGTTTTGGAGAGTTTGTGATCCTGTATTGGAATGCTGAAGGTGAGGCAGAGGTGGAATGGTGAATGTTTTATTCCCACTGCTCCGGCTACATCACTTGGAGCAGTGACCCAGGTGACACAGAGCACACAGCTGAGGCAGCAAAAATGACAGCAAGTTCTTCTAATTATTTGGAAATTTTTATACAAACTCCACACTAGGGAGCCCTGGAATGTTTTAGGATTATTATGGTGATAAAACAGGATTATTTCTTTATTGAGAAGGGAACAAACTTTATGATGACAAAGCACCACAGCTCCCGCTCTTTTAGATGCTTAAGGAAAAAAAAAAAAAGCTTTTATTTCCTTGTGTATTCTTTCCCACACACTTAAAACTCCATTCTTGAGATCAAAATCCGTATATTTTGAAAATAACAGCCACCAAATTCAGCAAAAGAGCCCGTGAGGCAGCAGGCCTGCTGACAGGCTGGGCCAGAACCTGGCTGATACAGGACCCACTGCTGCGATGGGCTCCTGTGCCAAGGGGGAAGCACACAGTGCTAAGTCATCCCTGACAAAAACGATGCCTTGTTAGCAGGAATGGGAAAACATTTACAGAACACTTTGCACACAAAGACATCTTCGCCCAGAAGCATCACTGTACGTGCTACAGCACAGCACAGGGCAGGAACAACACGGGATGCAGGTGGCACAGGTCCCTTTGGATTTAATCCTGCTGGTTCCACCCTTACAAGAGCCCTTCCTACACATTTTCCCGAGGAGTGTATGAGCATGAAGGCTGCGTGACCACCATCAGACAGAATAAAATGGGTAAAAAGTTACAGTTCCACTCCTTAAAAAAATAAACCCCAACCAACCGTTAGGAAAATTTCATTTATAACAGCGCTGAGACCTTTCTAAGCCAACCCAGTGCCAGAGAATTGGCACCACAGCTGGTATCAGGGCTTCAGCCACTAAAATTGTTGCCACTGACCTGCAGCAACACAACTCAGCTCGGGAAGCTTTCCCTGCTGGATGCAGCAAAGGAAGATTGTGCTTGTCTTTGGCACTCACGCTGGCCACAAAGATTCTGCATTATGCAAACGTCCCCAGAGCTGCACAAACTGCCTCTCCTCCCTCTGGGAGCAGAGCTGCCACCAGTGTTACCCCATTTCCTTTGCTGGGCCACTTAAACCCTGAGCTCTCTGCTGCTTCCTCTCCAGATACCGAGCTCTGGCATCCAGGATGGATTGGTCATCATTCCTCCTCTCCAGCTTCTTCGCAGAGTTGTCTGTGACTCTTTCTAGGAGGAGAGGAGAGAAAGAAAGAAACTCTTCTGTGTCCAAAAGCCCCCACAGCATTACAAGTCCTCCTATTTGTTAAATACCAAAAAAACCCCAATAGAATATTTTTTTTTTTCCCAAGTCCCAGGCAGCCATTTGAATGACTTCCAGAGAGGACAGACTGTACCACAGCAGGGAGGGAAAAAAAATTAAAAATAAAATCATGCCTTAACTCCCATGTCAATATTTGCAGCTGGGCTCATCTCACCCCCAAATCTTGCTTTTTATTGTAGCAGAGAATATGCAGCTTGTGTTCTCCACACCCATTTCTTCTCTAAATTACACATCCCAAACTCAGGTTTAGGCAGGACAAGGACAGCACAGGGAGCAGGAAAAAACATTAGGATAAACTATCTTTAAAACAATTTCCGGAGGCAGGAGGAAGAGAGAGGAAAACAGGCAGATAAGGGAGTGGGAAAAGTCAATCCTGCAGATCAGGCACCATTAGAAATGCACATTCTCCCACAGCACTGAGACCTTGGGACTGCTTCTCACAGAAAGGAAGAAAAGCAAGAAATATTTTCAATTTAAAATAACAATAATAATAAAAAAAATAATCAAAGACTGAGAGCTGCCTTTCCTTCCACTGGGCACTAATTAAGCCTTTGTCAGCTATTCAGCCACCTATTTTAATGAAGGTCTCAGAAATACAACATCTGTAAGGTCAATATTAACGTCCAATTAATTGACATTTGCCTGGTGAAGTCACAATGCAAAGAGGGACACAGAGAACAAACATCATCTCCTTGGACTTCAGATAAAGAGATGAGACTCTTCTGCATCACCCAATAATGCAAATAATCCTTTCCAGCAGATTTATAACCAAACCATGCTTCTAGCATTTAAAATGGTGGCTCTACATAATAATGCAGGGCAGAAAGAGATGCTGGCCTGAGCCCAGAAGCCTACATTTTTTCTATTGTTAAGGAAATTGAAGAGAATCAGTATTGCCAGTGCCTGCACTGTACAGTAAATCAATATTTTGGAAGGGTCAGCTCAGGAGTAAAGAGGCCCTTTGAATACTTGGCTGCTTTAGGAACCTGCTGACAGAAGAATTCAAAGAATGTCAAGCAGCCAGATCAGTTAGCAGGCACCACTTCTAATTAAAACTGACTATTTCAACATATGGCATTCAATTCATTGTCAGAATGAGACATTCACCAAAATGTGGTATTTTTTCCCTCTGTGTTTTTTGTTGGGTGAGGTTTTTTAGGTTGATTTTTTTTTTCCTACCCCTGCCCCATAGCTCTTAGGACTTCTCTTGGGGCAGTATCAATGGCTACATACCCTTCAACAAACCTAAATAACGACCAGACTTAAAACACTTTTATCCAACTCTGTTCAAGCTCTGCTGCAGGAAACCGAAAGAAGTGGGGGAGCATGGCAAGAAGCAGCAAGCAAACACTGCTGGGACAGAAAATAAGGCTTGCAGAGCCGTGGGAAGAAGCAAACAGCCGGAACCACACACATCAAACACCAATTAACACCTCCCAGCCCAGAATGCGACAAAATAAACGCTCGGGGCTCCACAACAACCACACCTCCGCGGGTATGGATGGGGACCGTGCTCACCACGCTGCCTTTTCAGCTCCTCCTTCTGCTCCCACTTGGCGATTTCCTCTTCGGTCACCTCTTCCCTGGCCACGCTGCTGAGCTCGTGGGCGTCCAGCTGGTGCAGCCTGGGCAGCAGGTCCCGCAGCCACTCGTAGCGCACGGGGCACACGGTGCGCACGTAGATCTTGGACGTCACGGCCACGTCGTGGAAGATGATCCACTCCAGCAGGGTCTCCTGGTTGTAGAGCTGGAGAATTCGAAGGTTATCTCGCCAAGTGGTTTGGTTTTACAGCCCCCCCCCTCCCCACCACGCTCTATCGGAATGTCTTGCAGCGGTTCAGGTGCGAGGAGATGAAGCTGATGTTATGCTGAATTTTCAGACTCGGGTGTAGGGACTTAAAATTGCCCATGAGATCCACAGGGCCAGACAGAAAGTTCAGCCTGTATCACACTCATATCATAAGCCAAACATTTACCAGGTTTGGAGAAGTGAGGCTCTTCCCCACTCTCAAAACGAACACTGCAGGAGAGCACAAACCAAACACCAGGAAGGGTTTATACGGATCTGCCTCTTATTCCTTTTACAGATGCTCTGCTACTTTATCAACAGACTTTGGGAACTCACTGTGGATGAGGGGTGGATGTAGACTATGCTGCCATGCCCATCCATCGTGCAGAACGTCCTGGCTGCAGATCTGAAAGGTTTGTGAAACAAGAAATTAAAAATCCAAAACAACAAAACAAAACACACATCGCTGTGATTAGACAGCAACACAGACAGCAACACTAAACTAAACAAATCAGCAGCAGCATGGGAAGAAATTCCCAGATATCTAACTAGAGGAAGGTGCTTCCAGAATTAAACAAAAAAAAACCCCAGCAAAACAATGTGAAATACAATATATCTCATGTACCACAGCAGCACTGCAGGTGTAACAGCACAGCAACAACAGGGCTTGGGAGTGAAGCCTTTCAAAGCCATGATAACTGGAAATTTCCAAGCCCTTTACTTAATATCTGGAATTACTCATCAGCTGGTGAGTTCATCTCAGATAGAAAAACGACATTCCTGGGAAGTTGCTGACATCCTTGGAATAGCAATGACAGTCCAAAGCACAGAACCTCCCAGGCTTCCAGCTCCTTGCAGAAACATTTCCTTCACCTGCAATTACTACTTTGCTACTTTTACCAACATACAGCTACATTTTTAAGTAATTTCTACAGTATCTTTTCCATTCAATCCTCCAAACTTTATTCCTTACCTCCTAGCAACATTGATAAAATATCCTGCACACAGGCATCTTCTCAGTATTTCAGTTCTGGAGCCTTCAAATGTCTCTTTAGGGAAGTCTGGCAGCTGTGAAAAGAAAAAAACAACATGAATCAGAATCTTTCTTCAAGAAAAAGAAGTTATACCCTCTCCATCCCACGGATTTTAAACTCTGGGTTTCTGGCTGTACAGAAACCATGAGGAAAGGAGTAAAACTCTCCTTCTTGCCTGTTACCTCCACTGTACCTGTGAGTCACACAAGCAAGGGTGCTCTAAAGAAATACTTAAGTGGATTAGTTTCTACTGGAGAAAGGCAGCAGCAATCTGGCAAAGGCTCAGTATCCACTACTTGTCTTAAATATGAACTTGTATAAGTCAAACATATCTAGAAATTGTATTTTTTTTACCTGTTTCAGTTTGGTGGTTATTTCCCGAAGCTGTCTTTCCACACTAAAAGCAGATTTTACAGCTCTCCAATGGATCCAGTATTTCTGGCACCAGGCTGAAGGAGACTTGCTGAGAACAGGAATATTTTGATTATAAAGAAGCCCTTTGTAAGCTGCTTGTAAGAAACTTGCCTCTATTTTTTGTTATGGTCATACAGAGGCAACAACCCATGCAGGCAGATTTTTTGTTGGTTTAAAAAAAAGGTGTTTTGATAGAAATTACAGATCACAACAAGGAATAAACCTGAAATTAGGTATGAGCACACACGTGTGTGTCTGCAGCACATCTAAAAACTGGGAGTTATGAGCAATGCAAAACCACTTACTGTAAGGGAGCATTTTATACCTTGCTTTGCACTGTTCAAAAATGTTTAAGAGGGTTGCAAAGTCATTGCATCCTCCCACTTGCGAGGCAAGTTCCTGGTGTTGAAGCTCAGCCTCCTTTTGCTTCTGAGGATCACCTGAGGAAGTAAGTTATATCTCACTTAAAGTCAATTTTATTTATCACTACCTGATTTTCTGTTAGTGTGTGTTTGGCAGCCTTGGCTCTTTATTCCTGTTATTTTTAGATTTGTCTCTACAGCTGCATTTACAGTTCTTCCTCCTTCCACTACTGCTGAACAAGAGCATGTAGAGCTATTAAATCTGTGATTAATATCATCAGTCAGCACTGGAGATGAAGAATTCCAGTCTCTCAAAAAGTATTTCTCACTCCCAATCTATCCAGAGGCTGATGTGGAAAGATAAAGGAACAGTGACCTTAAACAAACAGCTCACAGGGACCAAGTGAGAGGAAAAACAAGACTGTTGAACCCACCCCACCACAGCACCCTCTAATCTACTGAACTCAGCTTTGTCCTACTGCCATAGTCATGGAGGTCTTAAAGTAAATAAAAAAGAAAAAAAAACAGTGGATCTGTGAGTTTGGTGGGAATTCACCTTCACTAAATGCTAGGAATGTACTGGGCAAAAGCAACATTTCCAAAGTGTTATTTCAAGCTTTAAATGCCCAAAGAATTTCTCCTCCAGCCCAGCCTATTCCCATTGGGAGAGGGAGACAGGACTGCAAAGGCCATTGCACCAGTGCTGCTGTGGAGGATGCCAGAAGTTTGTGGCTACTAAAAGGAACATGGATGAAGTAGGGAGGCCTGATCCCACACATGTGGCACTGGAGCAAGTGCCTGCAGGATGGGAATCCGTGTCTGCTTCCCGATTCATGGGGCTGCTGAAGGGCACCAGGCTGTGCATTAACCAGGTGAGCAGAGAACAAGGGCACATGGGAAAGCCAAGAGGGCAGTTGTGAATGGGAAGGGGCAGAATCCAGGCTATCAGGGCTGGCAGCAGGGCCCGTGGCTGCTGCTCTAACGGGCTCAGTTAATGGAGTACAGAGATAACTGGAGCAGGGCCAGGGAGTGACTGGGGAGGACAAAGGTCTCCCACAAAGGCTGTATATGTGTGCCACAGCTGGGGGGGTGGGCAGCAGGAGGGGAGAGACTGAGTCTCACCCTAGTGAAACTACCTTGGAACCACAGAAAAATTAGATTTTCCATTTAGAAAAACACTGGAAATGAGGCAGTGACAAGTCGAGCTCTCAGGGTCACCCGAAAGGTCTATTTGGTCAAACAGTTCTTGAACAGAAAAGACAATCCAGAGGTGATGCCTCATTTGTTAAAAACAATCAGGCCCTGTTGTCTGTACTCAGACCAACAGCACAACATCTGCTTTGGTTTTCTGGTGTTTTTTTTTTTTAATTTTATTTTTCCCTGTTGTAACACAGTTTTTCCCCTCGTGACCTCCCAGCTTAGGCATATGTTGCTTTCCAGCTCACGGCCCTGGGACAAATGCAACCCAATTCCTGCTGCTCTGAGGTCCCTGGAAGAGCTGTTGCCCAATCCCCAGCACGCAGAGTGCCCTGGCTCCCAGACCATGGGAAGCTGGGAGGGCACATGGGCTGCTTTGGGATAAGAGGCTTCCCACCTGGACGAATGAAGACGTTTTCCACAGACAGCATGGCAGCAATGGGAAGCAGGAGGTCTTCACAGTCCAGAGAAGCAGCTTTTATGACAGCACAGGCCAGGTTGGGAGGGAGGGGAAACTGCACCAGGAATTCACCCAGTCTTGTCACGTGGCCTCTCCTTATCCCAGGGAAAAAAAATATATAAACAGCAGATTCGATGAAATTATGTTTAAACGTAAATTGGGATGTGCACACATAATATCAGTCACCACATGCTGATAAGAAACATTTTTGTCTGGACCCTGTGTGCCCAGACAGGTGCTGGGGACGTGGAGAAGTGTCACCAGCAGAAGAACCATCCCTGTTTCTCCAGTTTGATTGTGTCTGCTCCATGGCAGGCACAGCCAGCTTTTTTTTTTATTTGCAAGAACAATTCCTGGAAGTTCGGGATAAGATCTCACTTCCTGTCTTGAGCTCTTGGATGGAGCTCACAGCCAGAGCCTGAGCTCCTGAGCCACAACAGTCTGGGATCTGCTCTCAGGAACTGCAGCACAGAGCTGAGGGAACTTGTCTGAGGTCACTTAGGAACTCCAGGACAACATGGACAACTCGATCCGTATCTCCCAAGCCCTAAACTGTGCTCTACCCCTGTTTTTATAGACAGTACATTAAACCCCAGTAAACTTCCTGGAAGTTAAATAAGGAAACGCATTCTACTGCTGGGAGAAGTCTTTTAGTCCACACAAAATACTCACTAACACCAGCTTAACCATCAGATTTTAAATTCTTGAAGTGATGACACCCCTTTGATTCTTACCTGTCAATAGCACTGCACTGGTAAAGTTCCTTGAGAGCTTCCAAAATGTGTCTTTCCTCAGGGGGGTCCAAATAGGGGAACCTATGGTAAAAAATGAAGTAGCTTTGTTGGTTTTCATTCTTCTTAAAACACTTTTTAAACCTCCCAATGCAGGTTTCTGACCAAAGTCAGATAATCATAATAATCATCTTCAGCATTTGGGTGTGTTAATGCATGTACAGCCTCCAGCTRAGGAATTCTGATGACAAATCCCAGCATGGAACACACCAAACTGTAACTTCTGCACTTGCACGATCTTAAAACTAAAAAATTCCACAGAGATGAAGCTTTTTGGRTATAAAAATTAATATTTTAAAGGAACCTCAAGCTGCACTTGAGCTCGAGATCCAAGMTGGAATTACTGTGGAGAACAGCAGAAAATCTGCTGGAATTGAAGTGTCACAGTTGGCTGGGGACCTAATCCTGCCCTCCTGCCACTCCCGAGGCCACGCYGAGACTCCGGGACAGGGATAATCCCCCTCCAGGGAGGTCACCTGATGACATCATGCACGGAAAGGCACTTCAAGGTCAGGATCACAGATGTCAGGCTGGTCCTCTTGATCTCTGGCACGGTGTGGTCGGGCATGCACWGCTCCCAGAACTCCCTGCTGTACAATCCGTAGCTTTTCCCGGATGACGTGCGGCCAGCCCGGCCAGCTCGCTGCTTCGCTTCGCTCCTTCCCAAACAAAAAAGAGCAGGGAAAAAAACCAACATCCAGGCTCTTCATCCCTTCTGTTACCACCCAAAGAAGCTGTGATAAATAACAGCAATTTCTCTGCTTGTAAGTGGAAGAGATATTCCTGAGAAATCCAGCTTTGCCAGAGCTCAGAAGAAGAATTTCTGCGCATGGAAGATTTTTTTAAGCTTCCCTGAATCAGGCTGCTGCATTCAGCAAACACCTTCCAGACTGCAGACAATTCCTYCTTAATGTCTCTAACTTTTAGGAAATTGCACGTCCTGAACCACTTTCTACTTAGCAACAAATAAAGTGTTTAAATCGTGGAGCTTCCAGGTTGCTGCCCACCTTTTTATTTAATTTTTTTTAAAGAGCGACCAATACACAGCACGACTGCCAGAGCAACTCCCAGAAGCCCCGAGTATGTGACACTTTTAAAACTTACTTTGAGATGGGAACCACCTCCAGGATGTCCAAACCAACTCGGGGGTTATGACTGAGCTGCTTCACAAAGCCACTGTCCACCACATACCTGAAAAAAACCCAGGGGGGGAAATAACAGAAGGTTCAGCAGGCAGGCAGGTGACTGCCACRTGCATTTCATCCAAAAGAACACATTTACCCTGCCTAGACTGTGGTTATTTAGTGCAGCCAAGATTTGACTTCAAATTAGGCTCTAAAAATGTTAGCCATCTGTAAGATTATAATAATATCAAGGGTTTTCTTACTACACACCCAAAAAAAAGGCAACAGGAGAGGTATAGCAGCAGAATAAATGTGTTTTTCCAAATCCAGACCTTTCTGAATTATTCCCTCTGTTAYAGCTTTTTTGAAAGACAGAAATCAATACCTGACTCCTTCGATGGTCAGAGATGTTGCAGCAATGTTTGTGGATACCACACATTTTCTGATGCCTCTGGGAGCTGGCAAAAATATCCTTTTCTGTTGATCTAAAATGACAGATATTCAGTCAACCACTCTGCAATGTTACAGTGTTCTGCTCTCAAACCACAGCTCCAACTGTGCAAATTTACTCAAATGCTTAGTGAAAGTCGTTTGAATGACATTAAGAAGTGAATCACATAAAATTCTGAAATACAGATTTGGTATTATTTTAACACGTGCCAGAAATCAGAGAATATTTTCTTTATTGCTCACATATTCAAGAATATTTGGAGATGGAGAAAGGCCAACTCTCCTGGATGTTTCCTAATCCAGAGCTGGGAAAAACAAACAGGATGTCTGGTCTTAACAGAATCCTCAAGGAAGATCTGAAGGGTTTTAACAATCAGAACAAATAAATGTGAAGATCAAAAAATTGCATTAAACACCTCCATGTTTCCAGCAAATCTTCATTTAACATGTAACAAAGTAGCATTTGCAGTTCCCATTCATTCGTTTGGCTTTCCAAGGAACTTTCCCCTTAAATTTTCTCACTTATTAGTTTTGAAAAATATAAAAATCACTTTAAGGAACATTTTCCCTTGTGTATTTAAAAATATTTAAATACAATGGCCTCTGAGAAACTGCCACAAAATGAAAATAAAGTTTCACTCTCAGTTAGGAATCACCTATCACAGAGTAAGGAAGAAGCTGTACTTTTCTTTTAGGCAACTTTTCATTCTGCTCTTTCAAGATGAAAGCTTTGCTCCCTTTGCAGATTTGTTACCAGATCTTCCCTCTCAGCAGCACTTTTGGAAGGAAATTTCTGAACACTCACTCAGCCCCTGGGCAGCCACATATTTAAACACTCAAAATTCATCTGAAAATACAATATCTGYGTTCAGCAAAGGTCAAGAGGCCTTTGTTTTTAACTCTCTGAAATTTAACTGTGGTATTGCTGCCAAATAAAAGAGTGAACTTCTTCTGATAACTTTATTTTCTCTATTGTGTAACACTGCACTGCTGYTATCTCCCCTTCCAGGGCCACTCTCACCACCAAAAACCCACTGGCAACATCTCTGCCATAGAAAATAAAACGTGGGGACATCTGAACTTCCAGTTACACAACATCCCCTTCCTAACTGAAGATCCTGAGGTCATATCTAGTGGATGTGGATTTTAACTGGAGGCTCCTGTGCAACTACAGACAAGGCTGAAGTTTCCTTTAATTTATGAAGGCCACAAAAAAAACCCCCCCGAAGCGCCACAGTGTTGCAACAAATGTGTTAATTAACGCCCTTTTCCCAAGCACAACAGAAAATCTGATGAGGAGAATGCTTCTAACAGCTCCTGCAGTCAACACTTCTGGGATTGAAGCTCCCTGTGCTCTCACCTGTGGACATGGAGCCATACAAAGGCAGGATAAGCAGACCTTCCACAGCCCGGTCGTGGACCTCGTACCTGTAATCGATGGATTCTGCTTTCTTGAACAGCAGGTCACAAGCTCTCTCTATCTCATTCTGACCTAAAAGACACACAAGAGCATTTAACTGACTCAAGTTGCTACAATTCTGCTTCCCTAGTTTGCAACACCTTTAAACAAATTGTTCTGTCAATACTACGGTTGTTGATATAATTAAAATAAGGAAGTAATGAGAGGTGGTTTAGGARGTGGCATCCAGCCTTCCCACAGTGCATCTCACCAAGGACTTTCCCTAAAAGATGTCTAAGGGCCTGACTCATACATTGATCTAGGGTTTTACAGCTAAAATAATTCTTCCTCCCTGAATTAAAAACAAACTAAAACATGCAGACAACAYAGAGTCAATTTGGATATTCCTAAAATACTCTGAAACCCATCATTTCACAGGATTATGGGCATCAACCTGCACCTTTCCCTTCTCTTCCCACTGCTCTRGGACAAAGCAGACAGGCTTTGGAAGGCTGCAATGCTTTGCTGGCAATGCCATGATTCACCTGGAGTAAGCARGGAAATTCTCACCTGTCAGGAAAACCAGGATGTCGCCCTCTGGTTCATTTAAGTGGACATCCAGGGTGACTTTTACAGCCTGGAACAAACAACAAACRAGCCAATAACAGCTGAAATCCCACTTACTCTTCCTAGAACTCACTGTACCAACTGATTCTTCCCTGTTTCCTGCAGAGATGCCGAGAACACAACACACAATTCTTGTGGCCTCCCCTAGATGAAAATCACCCCAGAACAGAGAACACAAAAAAGGAAACAAACCAAACCAGGCCAGACCTCTGTGACATAGGCAGAGCTGCCCACATCCCTTGGGCTCAGCAGATTGCAGAATATCTCCTTGACAGGGTAACTTCTTCCTGGAATGTGCAGCACTGAGCAGTGTCCAAAGAACTCCGAGAGCTTGTCCACCTCCAGGGTGGCTGACATCACCACYACCTTCATGTCTGCCTTCCTGCCCGCTGGTTTCTTCTGTAGGAACAGTTTCTTCAGCAAACCAAATAAAATATCCTAACAGAAAAACAGAAAAAAAAATGATGTTGATATCCCAGTTTTGTTAGAAGAGCCTGGCACACTTGGAAGGGACTGATTTTACCCCATTGATACAGTGAACATCACATAGTCCAGGCCTAGGCACTCTGAAGAAAACATACATTTGCCCTGSACATTTTGTGAGCACACTAATTGGTTTCTAGGGTTTAATTAATCTTTTATCAGCTCTTCTCAAGCCCATAGACAGAACCAGTGTAACCTAAACTCCTTTGTTTTCCATTTTTATATTCTTTTGGYCAAGTCATTTTTCAGAAGATACCTCAGACCCATTTTTCATCCCATTTTCCAGTGTGTGCACCCTCCTTTGTTGCACTATTTATTGCTATGACCTCAGCAAGTTTATTTTACTCTGTGGTGCTCTGAATTAAAAATCTGCTCCTTACACCACCYTAGCTCAGTTATTTGCAATACCCTCAGATGCCCAAGGGCAGAACTGGGATTCAGAGAGCATTTTCYCTTTTCCCAGCTGGACTGGGAGATTGTTTGCTGGAGCAGGAGGTTGTCTGACACACAACACAATCTCTTGAGGTCTGAGTGACTTYGCTGGTCACAGAAGGGTCAGAGTGACATCTGAGAGCTTTTGGGACCCAGGTCTAGATACTTCCATGGTCTCAAAAGTCATAATCTCTTTGCACAGTCATATACACACCCCAAGAARCATTGGGTCTTAGGGCTAAAGAGATRTTTTGGGTTTTGTTTGTTTTGTTTGG
This sequence comes from Amblyornis subalaris, assembly GCA_018881555.1. Classification (NCBI taxonomy): domain Eukaryota; kingdom Metazoa; phylum Chordata; class Aves; order Passeriformes; family Ptilonorhynchidae; genus Amblyornis; species Amblyornis subalaris. The sequence continues at coordinate 2,196,464 of JACAXG010000075.1, forward strand.
GTTTTTTTAAAAAAATTAGTATTCTAGAAAGTCTGTGTTCTGTGTGCTGGCTTCAAACTCATGGAAATTTTGGGAGAGTATTCAATAGCCAGCGAAGTTCCAACTGCTTTCAAATGCAACAACTACAAAAACTCCAACACTATCAGAGGCCACATCTTATTTTCAAATTATGCAGCATATAATAAACACAGCAGCAATCCTGTGGCCCTAGGACAGCAAAAGGGTAAAGCACATCCRTGGAAAGTCAGCCAAAATCCCTGGGGACGGTGCAGAAGTGAAAGGAAGGTATAAGCAGACCACAGAAAAGGAGAAACAGCGACCCAAAAGGACAGATAAAGGTGACACTCACAGTGCTGAGGCTCCGCTCATGGGCTTCATCCAAAATGATGACGCTGTACTTGCTGAGGAGGGGGTCTGCCAGGATTTGCCTCAGAAGGCACCCATCAGTCATGTACCTGATGGCAGTGTCCTGAAAGGTTTCATCAGACATTCAGCTGGATTTTTATTTCAAAGTAAACACTTCTACACAGATCACACTCTGAGATTCCATCACAGCTGCTCGTGCACCACATCACCTGCAAGGAGTTCAAAAAACTTCCCCAAACGAATGACATGATACAAACAGCTGGGACAGACACTTCCCAAAGCCCTGAGACCTTCTCCACACGAAGCCCCAGGAGAGGCACCAGGGCTGTCCCGTCCCACCCCATGGAGGAGCCCAGGGACCCCAACACACCCCCAGGGCAGTCCCCAGGGCCCCACCTCGGAGGTGCAGTCGTCGAAGCGGACCTGGTAGCCCACGAGAGCGCCCAGCTCACAGCCCAGCTCCTCGGCCACCCTCTGGGCCACCGACACGGTGGCCACRCGCCGGGGCTGGGTCACGCCGATGGCCCCGTGCTTGGCCAGGCCTGCGGGAGACACAGAATGGGTTGGGTTGGCACCTTACAGACCTTACAGAGCATCTATTCCATTCTCTTGGGACACCTGCCACTATCCCAGGTTGTTCAGAGCCCCATCCAACCTGGCCTTGGACRCTCCCAGGGATGGAGCAGCCACAGCTTCTCAGAGCAACCTGTGCCAGGGCCTCACCACACTCACAGGGGAGAATTCCTTCCCAATTTCCCATCTAACCCCACCCTCTGGCAATGGGAAGCTATTCCCCTTCGACCTGTCACTCCATGCCCCTTCAGGTACTGGAAAGGGATTTAAGGTCATCTCTGGAGCCTCCTCCAGGCTGAACACCCCCAGTGATTGTGGGATGAACAAGGAGAGAGTTGTGCTGCTCCGGGTCACTTTATAACACGCACCTACATAATGTACACACGGCCACAGTTTTTTTTTTTTTTTATTTAAAAGGTTTAATCAAGCCACCTCCTCTCACCACAGCCCAGCCCGAAGCTGCGTCACCGTACAGGGGGACTACTAGATGAGTTTATCGGTGCTTGCGCCCCACGTCCGTGCCCCGCGGAGCCGGGGGGGGGGGGGGTTCGTTACCTGCCTCGTAGAGGTACTTGGGCAGCTGCGTGCTTTTGCCGCTGCCCGTCTCGCCGGTGACGATGAGGAAGGGCTGCTCCCGCACGGCCTCCACCAGCTGGCGGCGGGAGCGGCGGATGGGCAGGGCGGGCCCGGCCATGGCGGGGTCCCCGGGCGGGTCCCGGGGCTCACCCGGCTCACCCGCGGCCCCGCCCACGTGCGCACCTGGCGGGAACCCGCGCGCGCCCCGCGCGCCCCCCGGTCCCGCCGTTGGCGCGCGCCTGGCGCATGCGCGGCACGCCCCCCCCGCGGGCCGCGCCCACGCATTTCCCGCCCCCCCGTTAGGCCACGCCCCCGCGCTCCCCTCAGCGCCTCACGGAGGCTCGGAGTCACAAAATCGCCGCAAAAATCACGAAATTGCAAAATGCGAAGGTTTGGGTGACATCGAAATCAACGGGCAGCGACACCTTCCACCACACCGGCTTGCTCAGATGTGTTTTGTGACAAAATTGGACCCTTGAGTCCGCACATCGATGTACTGATCAGAAAGAAATCATCGTGCCGCGTTTTAAAATCTAAGGGACAAAAAATGATCTCGAATTTTACCATAAATCAGAGTAATATTCTCTTTAAGTGTCATATTGTGTTAYATTAGACCATTACACAATACTGAACACAGTTGTACGCATACAGAAAATAGCAAAATATTGAAACACAAACCCGTTTCACCAAAACATTTTTCTTAAGAAGGAAAAAGTTCTTTGATGTTTCATCTTTGTATATGTTCAAGCAAGACGGGGGATTTAATCTGTGAAACAGAGGGCAGCCAACAAGCTCTAAGCGATGTGTTAGAAAAAACAAATTACTTGTTAGGATTGTAAAAGCTTAGGGCTGGACATGCTTCAGTGATCCCAGACCTAGGGGCAGGTTAACAAAGCTTGGAAAAAAAGGATGGCATCTGATAGTGCACACGAAGAATGAAGAATTTATAAGACATCTGGCAGAAGTCCCAAGATACGGAAGAAACTGATAAATGCAATTTTGCTGAAATCAGCTCCAAGAGAGTAAAAAGTAATTCTGGCAATCCTGTGAYCACCGACCCAAGAAACCCACTGACCCAAAAGAAGAGAAACACTGAGCATGGCAGAATTAGCAGCAGAAGCAAATCATTAACCAATAGATGATAGAATACTAATCAAAGAGAGAACTATGTAAATGGTAGCCAGTGAACACTAATTCCTTTGTTTGCTAAAATATATAAATAGGAAAAAGTTYTGATGGTTGGCATGCCTGATCTGTGGAATTCCACTGCGCACCCGGGCTTGGCAAGCCTGAAACAAATAATCGATTTATCGCGTGCAGTAAATTGCCTCGTTGCGCCCCGGGTAACAAATCTGATTTTTGCGGAGAGCAATAACCCCAAAACTCCCTGTGATGGACAAACGAAGGCGCCCGGCCCAGCCCTGCAGCAAATTCACAGCAGACCTGAAGGTGGCAAGCGCTGAACGCCGAACACGAACCAGCCGCGATCCAGCTCCCCCGTTTGCCCCAAAACACGATTTTTGTGCTGTATTTTGCTCAGTGTGTGCTGTATTTTGCTCACTGTTTGCTTCCCTCACACGCCCTGTGCACGGTGCTTCACCCTCCGTTAGGCTCCTTCGGTGACACGGTAAATTTGGTGTCACACCACGAGCAAATTCAGGCCACCCACCCACCCTGGTTATCACAAATCGCCTCAGTTTTCCCCTCCGGCACAAAGGGAGGAATATTTCCCCACTGGGAAGGCTTGGAAGATATTCCACCAGTCCCACATGTTGCCACCTTCAGCCGTGCCAAACCTAAAAATAATTGTTTAGTCTGTCAACAACCTGGCATTGTAAAATCCTGCAATAAACTGATTTTCTGCCCTTCCTTACTAATGAAGCCAGAGAGAAGAATGTGCCAACACACTCGATGTTGGTACAACCCTTTATGGAAAATGTCATATTTATTGCCTCACAATTTACTAATGTCATGTTTACACTGGTAATTCACAATTAATGGTGATCATATAAACACTGGAAACTTCAAACACACCCTCATTACACTTTTTGGTGTATATTCACCGAGAAGTGTTTAATGGTTTTAATAGATGCACATTTATGCACGCACACTTGCAGTCTGCTTGATTTTATTTAAATCACACTCTGCTTTTGGCACACATAGGGCTGGGTAAGGTTTTTCAATMCTCTTTTTTTTTGTCCTCCCAGCCTGGGAATGGCAGATTTGGTTTTAATCAACCCCTTTGCAGTCTTGAACTTTGTCCTCCTGGAATACAGTGCCATTCATTGAAGGATTTCCCTCTGTCTAATAAACATTAATGAACCACACTTTACAATTCCCCTGTGATCTTATCTTGGTTTCGCAGATGGGGAAAACAGAAACAAATTAAGGGGTCTGCACACACCACAAATCAAAGGCAGAGCTGGGGGAAGAACCCAGGAATCCCAGCACAATTCCCTACTCCAATAACTGGGAAATGTGTTTCTTCCCATGCAGCTGCTCTGTGCAGCACGGGGCAGCACTGTTATCTTCAGGCCATCCAGAAGGACTAAAATTGCTCTTTTCCTGAGGTTTAGCTTCCCACATAACTGCAAATTCTGTGAGGTGATAGAGGGCCATGGCTCTGCCASCTTCCCCTGCTGGATTATCCCTGARGATGTCTTTACTCCCTTCTGAGCAGAGCATCTCTTTTCTTTTCTGATTAGCAGAAATCTAGCGAGATATGGGGAATATTCCAGTCCCTGCTGGCGCACCATGGGGTTTATCCATCTTCCCAGAGGCCTGACTTCCTAGGGAATTTTCATCTCCTTGCTCTGCACAATGTGGCCCATTCCATGACGAACACGGCATCCCTCGGTGCCCGTGAAGAAAACCACACCTATTAATTACACCCAGCCAGGAAAGACAGGGAATTGCCTTGTGCCTGGAATCTCTAAGTAGGGCCACTTTCTAGAAGAACAATCCCTGAGCTGTGATTTCGGTAGAGACAAGGGGAAACCAATGTTCCCTGCAAGCTGCACTCCTGTCAGACACCCAGCAGTTTTTCTGACAGCCAGGATTTTTGTGGCACTGGCTGTGAGTCATTATTGAAGGAGTGTTATTCTTAAAACAGAGGAAGAGTGCTGGAGAAAGGAGGTGTTAGACAGGAAAAAACCCAAACCCCTTTCACACCTCCATCTGCTGTCTTACAGTGCCTTGCAACCAAACGTTTACAAATYGACAAGTTTTTATTGCAAATTTTGCTCCTCTCGTTAAAAATTGCTTMTTTTTGAAGAYGGGCTAAGCATCTGATTATTTCCCCTGCATAATGAATAGAATTTCCTTGTGGAAAACAACAATTTCTACAGTGCAGCCTTCTGCCAGGACAGCCAGGTTATTCCTAACCCCACTCCCAGGTTTCTGCTAAAGAAAAGGCTGCAGGAAATACAGCCCTGGCAGGAATGTGCACTGCCACTGGTGTAGCTTGGTTTGCTCTGCAGGTGGCAAGGGACAGTGTCCGGCCAGATCCAGGCTGGGAATCGCTTTGGTGGAATAAAACACACCTATTTCTGTGCTGGGAAGGGATTTGCAGTTCAGTCTCTGCTGAGAACACATCTCAGCCGCAGCACYGAGAGGCTCCTCGGGCAGGTCTCACCGAGCTATGCCGGCATGAAGGGTGAGAACTGCTGCTCCAGGGTGACAGAGCTGCCACAGCAACTGCTCGTCCTCTTGCTGATGGCCACACAGCCCTGCACAGCTCGTGCCAAGGCCTGTCCCATTCCCTTTCCCGAGCCAGCTGCTCCCAGGGTGCTGCTGGAGCTGTCTCCACAYGGCCCTGACCTGCAGTGAGTCAGTCACACGCTCAGGTCTCTGTGCCCCAGTTCTGCRAATGTTTCTGCACAAACATCATTGTGTTCAGCACAAGAGGCCTGGCATACTCACTGCAAGCCTCAACTGATGATCTTAAAAGCCTGTTTTCTCTTTAAAGTTGKTCTAGGAAGTGATTTTGTTAATTTACCCCCCTCACACGTTCGCCTGCATCACCCTCTTTAAATTTAACTCCAGTGTCAGACCTGCAGCTGTTTCCAAGGCCACATCCATGAATGATCGCTGCTCCTGCCAGGTGCACGCGGGAATAAAAAGGTCACGGGCTGGGGAGAGGATTAGGCTTTGGCTCAGCTGTTTGCATTCTCACACAGAGCACGGCCTGTCCATCCATCTGTCCGTCAGCCCTCGCACACCATCCAGACAGGTGAGGAGCTGAACGCTGGAAACAATTCAGTGACGCTCGTACAAAGCCACTGCCCAGAGCCCGTGGTTTAAAAACAGCTCCCGCAGCAATCCTGCAAGCAGCCCTCGGAGCAGCGAAATTATCTGTGCAGGAATATAAACGCAGAATGGCATGGGAACGGTCTCCCTGGAGACTGGGGTAGGGCAGATCGGAGAATACCTAAATCTTCAAATGGTGTCTGAGATTTTCATGTTAAATTGGAACATTTTCTTCCCACGCTTACCCGAGGAGATGAAGGAAGGCAGCTTATGGGCACTTAGCACATGCACTGACTACTGAGAGCAAGCAGGGAAAAAAATCCAGGAGTCATGGAGCAGACCCTGGATCTCCACCTGAACTATTTCACCGATTCAAGGCCTTTYGTACCTGCAGTAGTGAAAGCTGTTGGCTATTTTAAGACCTTCTCACGCTTGCACTCCTGTTACAACCCATGGGAGGCTTCTAATCTATTTCTGGATATCAGACATCCTTCCTCTTCTGACTTCCTTATCAAATGTGCAAAACAATCAATAATTCACTTAGGCTCTACACTCCCATCAGAGTGCACCGTGGCTGTGATTTAAATATATTTCTGTGACTGTAGAATAAGCAGATATCCTAAACTACCCTGGAAATGTCCTCTTATATGTGACAGCATCTCCTGCCACCCGAAGTAGTTTTATTTCTCCAGCTGTTAAATCTAGGACAAAATACTACTCTTTCGTTCTATATTAAGACCGTGGAATAACAGCAGCTGACTTCCCAGCCTCTGTCCTCGTGGAGGGGGACACAGGATGAAGAATTAACCCCTTGGCATGAGCTTTTCTCGTGATAAGTCATTAAGAAAAGCCAGATCTCCTCGATGCTCTCTTGCAATAAGATAATGATGAACTGGAGGTTGCCTTCCTCCCCTTCCYGTGGCCCTCTCCATGTGCTGTAGGTCCAGACTCACCTGTGATTTCCTTCCACAGCCTTGTTTGGAAGGACCTGAGGTTCATGTAGCTTAATTAAGAAGGAAAAAGCAGGAATGAAACCTTCCTATCCCTTACCACGGATGCTGTCACACCTCCCAGTAGTGACCTCATCCCTTACACCCCGCTGGGGTCAGCTCATTTTGGAAGGGGGAGCTGAGCTCCAGGAAATCCAGTGACTTGACCAAGGCTCCCAGAGTCACAGAGGGTGTCCAGAGTGACAGACACCCCAGTGCCACATCCCCCAAACTCGAGAGATCTGCCCAGACCAAACAGGTACTAAAACTTCTCCTTACCAGAGCCTGAGCCTTGAGACCTGGGGACAATGACACAGACTATCAAACAGACCACGAAAAAAACCCTCATATTTTGTCTGTGAATCTCCAACCTTCCCCATTCCCTCTTGCCCCTGCGTTCAGCCTTTTGGTATCATCAACCCTGTGCATCCACAACCTCCAGCAACGAGGGCAGAGCACACGGCAGCCACACACGTCCCGCTAATGACTTCACTTCTTCCAGCAGCTCTGGAAAAAAACAAAAACAAACCCAAATCCCCCCTCCTGCATAATTGTGGCTCTGTTATTCACGGATCCTAAATTGTACTCCTTCATGAATTTTAATGTGCAGTCCATTTTCTTCCCACTAATCCTACATTAGGCTGGAAGCCTTTATAGACTGAACATTTGCCCTCCTTCGCTTTTCGTTCCCCGCGGCGTCGTGGCCRCCTGTCCCCAGGCACTGCCCTCGTCTCAGCCGGGCTGGCACTGAACTTCCACCAGCATGAAAGTGTTTTCTTATCAGATCCCCCGGCTCTGTGCATCCCTGGCAGAAGCAGCAGGGCTGCTGCACGGACAGCCTGGGAACAGCAGCTTTTTATTTTGCCCASGGTTTGGCAGTCTCTCGGTGTGCGTATGAGTTGCGCAGCGTTGCTTGAGGCAACGCCCGTCTGCGAGTCTTTAGCACTGYGCTTTCCTAAATCCCTTTTTCCAGCTAAAACCATCTACACAAGTCATCAGGAAGGAGTGAAAGCCCTTCAGGAAATTCTCCTGTCCAAGGAATTGCTGATGAGTGGCACACAAGAGCGAACCACAGACGGTTCTGCATCCCCATACACTCCAAGGTGCTCAACATCTCTATTTTAAATGATCCTCAGGTTAAAAACCAGACAGGAACACAAGATACTCTACTCTGACCTTCTGCAAAATGCAGTTTGAGCCTGTTCTTTCACTACTAAATTTAATAATTTGTTCAGCTGAAGTGATTCTTCCAAAGGGAAGATACCCAGACTCAATTTGGATAGATGACGAAGCCATCATTTCCCTTGGAAACCATCCCTGAGGAATCATTCTGCCAGGTCTGCCCCGAGGAGAGGAGTCCACAATAAACTGAGGCAAGATGCTCTGTTTGTGTGAATTGCTAAGAATACCTCAAGCTCTGCCCCTCCATGTGTCTCAAAGAACCCTTATTAGATGAAGAAGAAATACTGTACAGTTCTCAGCTCTAAAATTCTAAATATATGAGAACTTTTATATATCAATGCATGTTGAGGACCTTTCCAGCCCTGACTCCAAACATTCCCAATTGCCTCTAATTCCACATCACCTGCAGAACCAGCAGTAATATTTCTTTTCCAAGATACACAGAACATACTCAGTGCTCTAAGGATCCCAGCCCTGGGGATGGTTTGTGCTGGTGAGGGCCATCAGTGCACCAGCCAGAGGCAGGAATGAATCGGGCTGGAAATCTGATTTGTCTTAAACAACACTGACCTGATGAGAAGCGTGGAGCCCGAACCAGGCCTGCAAATCCCATCTGTTTCTTATTTCTATAACGGGCAAGCTAAAACCCTAAATCCACACAGCTCTGAGCTCTGGATCCAAATTTTGCAGCTTGAGTCCATTACCAGCAAATGATGACTGCTAGCCCAGCACGGACCCGCTCCTTAAATTGAAGGCTGGGATTTATAGCTCAGCATTAAATGGAGGAGACATTGCAGGGTGACTAACAGCTAATCTGGGAGGGTGCTTGGAGACAGAAATTCATGGATTGGTGGATAAATTGACCCACCTCATTGCTCCCCATAAAATTATTSTCACAGCATTCATGGTTAATGGTGTTCTGAGGGTTAACTGATGTTTGAGAACCCCTCAGATGCTCCTCAGCTGTTAAAAACCTGCACTAACTCTGTCTTAGTTATTATATTAAGTTACAGTTTTTGCTGGCTTTTTTTTTTTTTTTGCAGCAATTTGAAGTCCAAAAAAAATCTGATCTATAAAGCAAGCAGCTTTTTAGCTTTGTGAAAAATAAAATGAGAATATTCAGGGGGAAAAAAAAAAAAAAGCAGCCTTGTCTCTGTCCCTTAATTCCCAAGAACAAAGCTGGAGAGGGCTGGTCCCCGAGTGCGAATGGAATTTGGCAATTCCACCCCCATTAGTGCAGAGCAAACCCGTTAAATGTACAATGGCTCGAGGACAATGCAGATTGGAAAAATCAGCTCGGGACTGTAAGGCTCCTAATTATTTTCCATGCATCCACCTTTATATTAAACGCCAGGGTCTGATGCCTCCCCGGATGCTGGGGGAGCCGTTGGGTTTTTGAAGTGATGCTCTGTTTATAGAATTGCAGTGGCTCAGTATCGGCCTTTGTTTGGAGAAGAATCCCTGTCCATCCTCGCTAATGGCTTCTTCTGATCTCGTCCAGTGTGGAGGATTTCCTGAGCATATTAAAAACATTATTCACTCTGCCTTTTTAGCTTAGCCAAAGGTTTAATGACTTCAGCATAAGAGCTGGGTGTTTGGACTAGAACTGCTCCCTGACAGCTGACGTGCCCTCCGTGTGCTCACAGGCTCTAGGGGAGTGCTTGAACYGCTCAGATTGGAGATTTTTTGGGGTGAGAATCTTGGTATTTAGCACAACTGAGCATATTGAACCTCAGAGCACGCTTGGCACCTGAAAGTACATCCTTGTCTCGCTGCCAGGGTTGGGTTTGATGGATCACTGTGCCCTACCTGGATCTATTCAACAGCCCACTAGAACCCGGGAGGGTGATGAGGAATTGTTGCCCAGAAAAACTGGGAATGCCACTTCCCTGGAAGTGTTCAAGGCCAGGTGGGATGGAGCTCTGAGCAACCTCGTATTTTGAAGAGTATTTAATCTCTCACTGCAGAGATGCATGAGGATTGTAAAATGTCCACAGCAAAACCAGACTTAATTCCCCTCCAGGCCGCGTGAGCTGGCACTTGCAGCCACCTCGTCCTCTGGATGGGATGAGGCTGTGGATGTAATTGCAGTTACTGTTTGCCAGAGTGGTGCATTTTCATGGTAGATTTAATTTTGCTCTCTAGTACTTCATTTTGTTTTCCTTTCCTTAACTTACACAGCAAAACAACCCTGCARGGCAGGAGGGAGGGCTGGCAATGCAGGGCATCTTCTCCCCTGCCGCAGTTCCTGGAGGAGAGGAGCTTCATTAGCAGGTTGTAATCAATGCCTGGGGGAGATCAGCACCTGAACACCTTTTGGTGCCCTTTGTGGGGTGCTTGAGGTGCACACAGCTCATTAAAGCCATTTCTTAAAACATTCAAAACACATTTTCAGCGTGGGCATAAATCAAGCCACCTCAGGAGGTGCCTCAGCACCCTTGTCCTCTGAATGCCAGGCTGGACACTTCTCCAGCTCTCCAGACTCCGCTTCCCCTCTCAAAAAAAAGGGAACTGAAAAAAAAATAGAAAACTCTCCCTACTCAACTGCAAAACAACATTTTCCTCCTCATTCTGTACTCATCTACTGGGCCTTAACTAACCTACATCTACACGTCAAGCGTAGCTGAACTATTTACAAACAAGTCACTAAAGCAGCTGTGTGACCAAAATTTCCTTCAAACATAATAATTTTCACCCACAAACTCATCAGACACGCCTGAGACACACGTAATAGCTCCCACTGCTGCACTCTGACAGGCTGAGTTACTGATTCTCCCTAATTCCTTCTTTCTGCCGTGAAATATTCTCTGCTCYATCTAAAGCAAATTGATCTTTTCACCCTATCTATCTGACAGATCTACCATTTAGTATTCAACTACCATTTCAAGACTAAAACCAGTTTGTGATGCAGGCACCAGTCCCCAGCCTGAACTCCAGGAGTCTTTATCAACCCCAAGGCTCTGGAAGGGAATGAGAAGCCCCTTGGAGCAGCTGCTGCCTCTGCTCTTACCATCACAAATAAAACAAATGCAAGAACTGGAGGGATAGTCAGGGAAAAAAGCAGCATGTTCCGGTCAGGGCTGTGTCTGAGAGGTGCAGGATGGGCATGGATCACCTCTGGAAGGACCTGCCAGACCTCCCTGGGCTCTGCAGCTAAACTGTGACCACTTCATTTAATTAAATGCTTTGAAGTGAAAGACCTTAAACTGTTAACGGAAGGAGCATCAGCAGTGACTTAGAGGGATCTCACATGCAGCTCACCAGGCTGGATTTGCAGAGATTCCCGGGATGGGTTTGCCGAGGAAGCCCAGGCTCCATCCTGTGTCTGACCACGACCTGGCTGCCCCGGGGTCCTGGGGCCACAGCAGCCACGTGCCTGCTCCTCTGCAGGAGGCAGCTCCCAGCCTCATCCCAATTAATCATCTCCTAATGACTTTCTGAACCAGGAGGATTTCCTTAATTATACCACGCATTAGACTTTAATCAAGAAATCAATTTTTCACGCCACCCCAAAGCCGAGGGTGCGGGAGGGGCCCGGAGTGTCCCTTGCTCTGCTCGGAGGAGATCCCTGCGGTGCCACCAACCGTCCCCACGTGGCTGAGCGAAGCCCAAGGACTCCCTGGTCACAGGCAGGGGGACAATGGCGTCGCCAGCACCATCCTTGTGCCGCTCCCCGTGCCAGCGCGGCGCTCCGGAGCCACCCCCGGAGCGGGACCCTCTAACAGCGAGTTCCGAGTGGGATTTGGGAGCGGCGCGTGCCAGGGCTGGCTACCAAATCTGGCTGTAAGTGATTTAATCCGGATCCCTGCTCAGCCCCGTGCCCAGCCTGCAGTTTTTCCGTGTGTTTTTCAGGCACCTGACGCGGGATGCCAGGCACGGCGGGCCCTCGTGTGCCAGCTGAGCCGCCGTGTGCCCGGCTGGACGCGGTGGGAAAAAAGGATTTGTGCTTGCGGCAAAGTGGCTTCACCCACTCCCACCCAGAGCGGCACAAACCCTAGTGCMCCTCCTGCCTCTGCAAACCCTCTGGAATGAAATATAAATCCAGGGGTTGCTGCGGTCTGCTCCGGCGTGACACTGGGCACGGCCGCCGTGATCCGAAGGAAAGGAGTTCATTAAGTATTAACCTCACCTTTTTGCTCCAGTTTTTGGGATGCTGCGAGGCTGAGTGCAGCAAAGGGTTCATCTGACACGGGGCTGAGCGCCCTGGTCAGACAAGAAACCTCCTGTTCCTTGGGGGGGATTGATGGTCATTCCTGGCCTGATCCAAACCCTGATCCATTTCCTGTTTCCCTGGTTTTGTTGGGATTCACTCCAGCCCAGCAGTGCCAGAGYGAGCAGCTCCTCCACGGGGGGATCCCACAGGACCTCTGGGGGTCTCACCCCAACCAGCAGCACATTCCTGGGAGAGTTTCACAGCACAGCATCGCTCGGATTCTTTACTCTTCATTAATTACTGGGTGGGTTTTAATTTTCTCCCTTCTGAGGAGCTCTGGGGGGCACAGCCAACCCCAGACATTTTTATTTTCCCTGATACCAATAGGAATTTTTGCACAAGCAGCTGCAAATGCCCAGCAAATTAAAAAAAATACAAGTTCCTGYAATTTTCACTCCAAATTTTTTCAGCCAGCACGGGCTGCTGTTGGCCTGGGTCTCCCCGCATCCCATGAAACTTYCCCCATTGCACAAAGGCAGTGGAAATGGAGAGGAAAATAGAAATTTTCCCAAGCTGGGGCTGCTTGGGCCCCCCATCCTTCCTCCCATCACTCCCCTGCTGGGATGGTGAGGCTGCTGGGACAGGGATGGGATTTCCAGTACCTGCTGCCTCTGCGAGGAGCTAAAAATACAAAATGTCTGCTAAAAATAATGAATGATCAGGGGAAAAAATGCTAAACCCCAGAGATCCCCCTGGACTCTCAGGATTAATTTTAATTTCCCTTTAATCCGGACACAAATTGTGACGTCATCACCGGCGGGCATGGACAGGATCTGGAGTTGTGCTTCCCCAGCTTTTGGGGGCATTCCAAAGGAAAATGGACACACCACAAGCAGGAGGCTGCAGGGTTCTGTTGCTCCTGGGGATGTCTTTCCCAGCTCCACACTTGGATCCCAGCTTTGTGCCGTGGTGTGTGCCTGGGTACAGCCAGTTTTGGGATGCTCTCCCCCTGTATCCCACTGTGGCCTTGGGAAAGAGGAGAAAAAGGGGCCAGAGGTCCAAGATTACAACCTGGACTTCTGAAAAATAAGATTTACCAATACTCTCTRCTTTTAAGGGAAGAAAAACAGTGATCAGAGCGAGTCAGTTAATTTGTAATCTTCCAAAGAGACAACAGGATTAATTCCTGGAAGGAATTACTCATCTAAAGRAGCAAAGGATGTTATGTACTCAAAAACCTGGGCCCGCGGTGACCACCTGCCCCCACACTGCCCAGGGCAGCCAGCCCGGCACACAGCCCCTCCCTCCAAATCCTTGGGAAAACATTTCTCTGGCTTTATCCAAGCGGATACTGAGAAGGAAATATTGAGAACACGAGGAGAGAGCTCTCCCTGCAGTTCCCCACTCCCAGCTCCCCACAACAGSGGGGGCTGAGCATCATCAAACAGAAACTTTGCTCCCAGCTTCCCCACTGATCAGATGTATGCAAATATATGCGTGCAATGATTTACATACAGAGCTCTCCTGGGACTTCCTGCAGTGCTGCGAGGAAAACTCCCTGAATTCCCAAAACAAGTTTGGTGCTCCCCCCACGCAGCAGTTGAGTTTGGGGTGGGGGCTTGGGGCTGGGCAGGCTCAGAGGGAGGAGGCAGGAGGACATTTTGGGGCTCCCCGGGCAGGAAGGGCTCAGCCTCAGAAACGCTTTGAGCGCAGAGAGCAGACAAGGGCTCATAGTCTGGGGTGTGATTTATGTGCAACAGCACCTAAACACCCGAAACAGGGTCTTTAAAAACACCTCAGGCTTCGCCATAATGCTGCTGCTGTGAGGCTCCACGTGGGAAAAAAAAAAAAGGGAAATCAAATGTAAGCAATTCCTTAAAAGCTGCTCCGAACGTGCTTTCGGTTCAGGAGTGATCAGAGAGGCAAGGCAATATTTTCCTGGAGAKGAAACGCTGCTGTGTTTACACCTGACGCTGTTTGCTGCTCTCAGTCCTGCTCAGTGTTTACCCAGGGCAGGATGTAGGTGAAGAATTCAGGGTTTATGTGCAGGAAGCTCTGTGGTTTCAGGAGCTGCAGCTCACAGGAGCTGCAATCTCGTTACTGGGTCGTGTTTCCAGGAGTCTCAAACAAAGGGCTGCTGTTGGGCCGGGGCTGTGCAGCCACTGGGAGAGGGCAAAGTGGATAAAACCCAAATATTTAGTTCAGCGGGGCCCAGCCTGCAGCTCACTGGGGGCTGTCAGGGCTCTTCCCACCGTGGTGGGTTTGCTCTGCRTGTTGGGAAGATCCCCCACAGCTGCCTTTAGGATTTCCTCCTCCGAGTGCTTGAAGGCACCTGACCCCAAATTTGCTGCTCCTGCAAAGACCTTTCTTTCACCCTCCTGTGCCCGATGTGGCAACGCTGGATGTCACATGTGACACCCCTGTGCCTGGCAAAGTGGAGTGGGGAGACCCATGGGAATGGGAATGAGCCATGCAGCACCTTCCCTGGGGAAAGCTGTATCTGTACAGAGACTTTCATGCTGGTGCATCCTCGAGATCCCACTCAAATCCTGCACCCTTTGGTCCCTGGCACAGCCACTGCCCGCTCAGAGCACAGCTCACCCAGCCCGGRGTGGGCATCTCCCACAGAGACAAACTTACAAGCCCTTGAAAATGGTGGCCAAAATCCAAATGTTCCCCTTGGATATGACAGGGTGAAGACACCCACTGCCAGTTCCCTGGTGTGGGTAGCATGGAGCTGAAGGGCTCGGGAAGGTGCCCCYGTGATCCCTTTGCTCACCAGCCTGGAAAGGAGCACAGAGCTCTCCCTTCCCGGCACCAACAGCTGCCAAAGGTCAGGATTAAGCTCCGCAGACCTTGGCAAGGGTTTGTGCAATGAAATCCCCTCCAACACCTTGGGAAAGGCTGGGCTGAGCTTCCCATCCTCTCCCTCATTGGAGAGTGGGGCGGTTTGGCCGGGCAGAGCAGCCTGGGGGATGTGGCCGGGCTCCCTGTGCCACCAGGATCTGCTCCAAATCTCCCCTCCGAGCCCTTAATCAGCTTCCACCTGGGATTAGCTCAAACATTCCCAGCCTCTGGTTCAAAATAGCTTTTCTTGCTTGYGGGCAACTAATCCAAAAGGAGCCTTGTCCCCGTTAGCCAGCACCTCCGGCAAGGGTGGGGTTTTCCTAAGGCTTGAACCTTGCCCGGTTCCCAAATAGTTTTGGATGGAGAACCCAGGGCATGGAATGCACGCACGGATGTTCAGAGCTGCGGTGTGGTGGGGGCTGATGGAAGCAGCTCCAGTAAAGCCAAGCAAAGCCTGGCCTGGTGCAAGGCTGGTTCAAAGAGTACCAGAGCCCAGTTTGGCCTGAATGATCTTTATTTTGGGGAAAGTCGGGTTTGGCACAAGGGATTTGACTCAGGAGCTCACAGACCCTTCCTGCCAATGGAAGGAAACAGAGGCAAAGAAACTCCCTGTGTATCTGAGGCCACGAGRACCTGGGGAAGAATTGAAGAAAAAACAGCCCCTTCTGTAGGATGGATCCCCAGATCAAAGAACTGCTGAAAACCCACGGGAAAAAAATCAACTCCCACAGCACCCACCAGGGCCAGCCGGGTTGGGAAGGGACGTGCAACCAGTCACATCCAGAAAGGCAGCTCATGACGTGGCTATGATTTAATAAAGGACATTATTCCTGCCCTGCTAATGGCTCCAGGCGCCGGCAGCGGAGCCGTCCGGCTGCTGGCAGCTCCCAGCCCAGCTCATTCCCACCAGGCTTCAGCGTTCTAAAGATTAAATTCACCTCCACCAGCCTGCAAAAGGATTTGCATTAACAGTGCCCCATCACAGCCACGGTGACAGCCTCGTCCTGCAGCCCTGATAACCGGGCACACAGAGGCACAGCAGCTCAAATCCTGCAGCCAGACAGAAATCCGACCTCAAATTAAAGATAACAGAGGCTCATCCCTTCAGCCACTTCATTTCCTCCCCATAAAACCTGCTCCCACCTGGCTYCTTCCCACTGACCTGCCACAACGCTAAGATGGAGCAGCAAAGCCCAGCTGAGGCTCCAGCAGCACCAACACTCCGGATAAAACTCCCTCCCTGCCGTGGTTTCTCCAGAACTCAGCWAAACCTGGGGATTGGGGGAGGCCCTTGTGATGGGCAGAGCTGGTACCCCCTCACCACCACTCCTGCTGCTTGTTACCCTTTACCTCATCAGGAGTGCTTGGGGTGCTGATGAGCTGCCCTGAGGGAGATAAACCCCCCTTGTCTGTCAGTTAGAAATGGATATTGACTGGTGAGGCATTCATTTTTGTGCCCTCAGAGTGGGAATTTTGGCTGAGCCTCCGTTTTGTGCCAGTGCTTCTCCCAGGGCACCCTGGCTYGGGCAGCATCTGCACCACGGTTCATCTCCAGGCAGGAAACTCCAAAAAAAAGAAATCCTTGTGAGGCAGAGAAGGAGCAAATCCCCCATTTCCACAGGGTGAGACATCTGCCAGCAAAGGGACTTGGCAAAGATGGGGAACCTGCGTCAGAGGCCGAACCCTCCAGAGTTCCAGCTCCTCCAACACCAGGGCTTGGCTGGGAGAGGCCCTTCGTTTCTGTCTGAAACCTTCGTAAAAATAGCACAATTATGGGAAAATCCTCGTCCAAGTGGAAAAGAAAACACCAGTCTGGGTTTCACAAGGAAGCAGGGCCATATAAAAGCTCTCCTATAGCATTCTGCTATTTCTGTCAGGCGTCCAAAGCCTCGCTCGGAGCCCTTCGCCGAGGGGCACATTTCCACGGGGCGAGGTCGGGCCCCTGCTAAAGGATTTTATGGKTTTTTTTCCCCCAGCATTTCACTTCACCTCATCAGAAGTTTCCATATGTCGGGAACAAACCGTCTGCGGGAGCGTTCCCTGCGGAGCAGCGCGGGGCAGCCCCCGCCGGGAGCGGCTGCTTGATCCCGAGCCATAAATAACAGGGCAGGCTGGAAAATCTCCACGGGTTTTTTTTTTTCACAGGAGTCGAGTTGGTGATGTCTGTCACTCCCTGTCCCTGCTGTCCTTCCAGCAGCGTTTCCCTCAGTCCCCCAGTGCTTGCCCTCACGGGGTTGATCCCCCCCTTACAGACTTGGGGTGCCCTGACTGGTGGAGGGATTTAATCCTGGAGGRATTAACGTGGGTGCCCATCTCCTGAACAAAGTTTGTGCTCACAACACCCCAAACACAGCACTGAGAGAGCATGGCTGGGTGGCTTTTAGGGGCCACGTGGAGAAGGGTGGCCCCAGGGCTCTGTTTTTTCCCCCGTGGGGATCCCTCTCYGCAGCCAGGGCAGAGTCCCCCAGGGGTGACCACGTTCCAGGTGACATTTCCTCCGTGCCTGGCCTGCTTCTGTGGGACATTTCTCGGTCAGCAACAGAGAATGGCCTCGACACTATTTATACCCCACGGTGGAGCCGGGTAAAAATAACCCCGGCGTGTTTGGCAGCCTGAACCTGCTACTGTAAATCCTCCCTGTCAGCAAGAAAATCCTCCTGCTCGGGTCGGAGCCGTGGTCCCACCGGGACGGGAGGTGCTGGGGGAAGCCCAGGGGCAGCCGTGAGGTTGGACCCCGAGTGGTTTGCCCGAGCAAGGAGGGAAGGGATCAAGTGAACCTTTGGAGCGGCAGCTGGCAGCATCCCTGCCTAGTGCCAGCATCCCAAAAACAGGGCTGAGAAGCGGAGCAGGAGTGTCAGATTGCTCTTGAACCGGGATTAAAGGCCACTGGCGCTGCTGTATTTTTAGCTTCGTGATCATCCTTTGAAAAAAACCCTCATTGTGGCCGGTGGGATGCGAGAGGAGCCGGGAGCTGCCCTGGGCTCAGCCCCGTCGCTGTTTATAGCCCATCCTCTGGCCAGGGGGAAAGGTCACCGTGACTCCTGCAGCGCTGGCACCTCGCGGGGGGGACCCAGCATCCATCCATCCATCCATCCATCCATCCATCCATCCCTCCATCCATCCGTCCCTCCATCCATCCGTCCCTCCATCCTCCCTGCAGAGCCGCGGGTTTGCGGAGCTGCTGCCGGAGCCCGGGGCTGCTGCTGCCTGAGTCAGCTTTATCTGCTGCGCTATTAATAGCTGCTGCTCGGCTCGGCCCTGCTCTAATTGCAGCTCAATAAAACAGCCGGTGCAGCCGGGGAGAGGCCGCCCCGCATCCCGAACAGCAGCAGCTCTTCCCTCCTCGGCCCGGCTGGGAATGGCCCCGGGATGCGGGAGACCCCGGCCCCGCGGTGCTGGCCCCACCCCCGGGGGTCGTTCCACCCTCCCAGCCCGAGGACGTCGCGGTCCTGGCGCTTTTCCACTTCCATCCTCACGGCTGATGCGGAGTTGGAGGCTCTTCCCAGGGCCGCCGCTCAGGGACAGCCTGCAGCCGTCCCCTCCTGTTGTTACTTGGATGCTCGGGGTGGGAAATACTGAGCACAGCGATTTTTCCTGGGGGGGTTTTCCCTGCTGGGCTGGTGAGGAGCCGAGACCGACGCACGCAATCGCGATGGTAAATCAGAAACGCTCCCATCGGAGAGGAGCAGACACGTCTGCTGGTCCTCACCTCATCCCACCAGGCCTCTCCCCATCCCCACAGGGATTCCCACTGCCCACGCCACAAAGGGTTAAAGCCTTTGGGATTTTTGAGGGACCCGGCAGCAGCTCCAGGGGTTGTGGGAACAAGGGCAGCGACAGGAGCTGCCCCAAGCAGACCTTGCCCGGGTGCCTGAAGGACACTTTGCGGAGATGTCCCTGTCCCCAGGGCGCGTGTCTCACTCTGGGGGACACCTCCCGTGTGTCCCAGGCTGGTGTGGTGCCAAGAACAGCAAACTGAGGTGTTGGTGAAACCAAGAGCTCCACTTACCCCCATCCCCCTGGGCCAACAGCCAACTGTGCTGAGGGTCCCACGGCTGAACCTGTTTGCCCACGCCACAGGCACACCCCACAGGGATGCTGGTTCCCCGGCGCATCTTCCTTGGCCCTTTCCCACCTCCCAGGAATCCCTCGGCTCCTCCTCACCTCCCACAAATCCCTGCCATGTCCTCACCTCCCACGAACCCCCAGGCTCTCTCAGGTGCAGCTTTTCTTGCCGTGGCCTGAGCTCACTCCGAGTTCAGGGCCCCGCAGCCGCCGCGCTGTCTCCCAAAGAGGGTTAAGTTGCTTTTTCGGCCACGCGGGGAATTAAGGGCACTCAGCAGCACGGGGCACTGGCACAGGGCACAGGGCACAGGGACAGGTCCCGGCCATCTCCAGATGAAGAGGGATGGCATCAGCTCATCCCAAAACACCCCAAATAGGCGCTGCTTTCCACCCGACCGCGCTCGGTTTCGAGGTGGAGGCRCCAGGAATTGCTGTATCCCATCCCCCGGGAGCAGGTCTGGATTTCAGTGATTTGCACAAGGTACAGGAGAATAAAGCAGAAATGTGGACCAGCAGCTTTAGTACTTGAAAATTTTATTTTCTCAAATGAGCACCAACACATATTGTAAATATGACAAACAATACGCCTCCCTCTAATACTGAAGAACTATATACAATGTACAAATACATGAAAAGGTGAAAACCAATTATTTGAAAACAAACAATTGCATTTATGACTGAAGCAAATGACCTGAAAGAAGATGCCAAAAAAACCAAAAAATTAAAATAAAATCAAAGAAATAAAAGTATACACAATTTGTAAACACAAGAGCATCCATAGACAGGCTGGTATTGGAAATATTGTCCTTAGTTTTGTCAGTGGGGAAAGCATTCCCATTTCCTTAGGAAGAACAAAACGAAGGATACACACAGTTGTAACGATGAGAACAGCTTATCTGTGGTTGTACCTTACACAATGCCATTCTGCTTGCATTTAAATATGTTGATTTTTAATTTTCTTTTTTTTCTGAATTCAAGATGATTTTGTTTCCCCTCTTCTGCTTATTCTTTTCCAACAGGATCCTGCAGAACATCTCTGCCTACCCTGATTGTTTCTGAGCACTGAACTTCTGAGGCCTCTCCYGTGGTGAGAAGAGCTCCTTCCCACCGAGCTGAGCTGAGCTCGGGTGTTTGGTGTCACCTCTTCCTCATCCCAGAACTGGTTCCCACGGACGCTCCTCCCGAAACAAGGAAGTGCAGTGAAATGCATGATTAACACACTCTCACAGACCAGTTAGAAAAATGCATACAGAGAAAATTCTCACTTGATCAGCACGAGAACAACAGGTTTGATTCCGCAGGGTTTGGTTCTTTTTTCCTGTGTGTTTGTAAGTCGTGTGCACCAAAACCAGAGAATTAAAGGGCGTGCAGCAGTTATTGAGCACTGAAAACAGCTCCTTGCTCAGCAAAACACAGTCCAGTGGTTTGTGCTGTTGGTCCACTTTGGGATAAACAGGAGACCAAAGATGGGGGAGAAGGGGGGAGATTAAAGACAGGAAGGAGAACAAAATAAATGAACTTTACTGCCAGAGAGGTAAACTTTTACTCTAATTCGTTATGTAGCAGCCTGGTTTAAAAAAAAATAATAAACAAAAAAACTCCCCTCAAAAATAAAACCAGGATCCATGTCCAAAGACTTATGGTTTAGTTTAAAAACAGCATCTACTTAAAAAGCTCCACCCTCCATCCCTGCTGCCCCCGAGCAACAGGTTCAGGGTTCAATCCTGTTTTCTACAGCTCCAGATCTACTTCACTCCAGCCAATACTGGTGCAAGGGAAAATGTCAGGCCTGGATCCTACAAACCAGATCTCCTCGGGAACGTCGTGCCCAGAGGAAGCCTCACTGGGCTCCAGGGGATTCCTGGTGGGAGCACAAGGGAAACACAGAGGGAAACTGGAGCACTCCTGAGTGCCTCCAGCTCCCTCCCATCCCACACATCCCACCCGGGGGCTGCTGTCCCCAGATCTGCCAGGTGGGAGCGGGAGCGAGYCCCCTCTCCCGCCACATCCAGAGGAAACACGGACCCACTCCAGAGGACAACGGAGATTATGATTTTTGTTTCCCTTTAAACATATTTTCCAACAAATACAGAAGGAAACAGTATCATTATAAACAACGACAACGAAAAAAGTGCTCTCAGGGAGGGGCTCTGAGAAAACAGCACCAAATATATTATTTTTTTTAAAAAAAATTAAATATTATTTACAAAAGTATATTTCACAAGATAACATCTCGGGGGGTTCTTTTCTGCTTTGTATATATTATCATCTGAATATTTATTACAGGGATCAGGATTTCACACCAGATAATCCACCAGAGCAAAAACCATTTAAAACTTACTCAAGTCTGAGCTTTGGGGTACACGGGGGGGATGTAAACTCGAGGGTGCTCACAGCTGCCCACACACGAGGCTGGACAGCAAAAAAAGAAGGAAAACTCGCTGCTGGCTGTGTTTTCCCGAGGATGTTGCCCATGGAAAGCAGCACCACGGGCTCAGGCACTGCCTGCCCAAGGAGGCAGCTTCCATGGGCCACATCTCCAKCTGGGAAAAGGCCCCACCTGGCTCAGCTGGATCCCTCTGGAGCGCAGGGATGCCGACAGGAGGTTCTTTGGTTATGCTCCGAGTGTGTCACTCTGCGACCCCCCCAGCTTCACCTGTGCTGCTGTGGGAGCCTCCAGCACAGATCCCACGTTCCTGCCAGCCACCAGCTCCCAGCACCGCGGGTGTCCCCGCACAGCAGCCGCAGGGAATCAGCAGCCAACTSAAGCACTTCACTGGACACACCCCATGAGCTGCACAAGCCCCTTCCTCCTTATCAGCCTGTGCAGGGTATCACAGTSACTCCACACAGAGTCCTCTGGCTGCTGGGGACAGTCACAGCCACCGTCACACACATTTGTTTCCCACCAGGGCTCAAGGGCAGGCTCTCAGCCAATGTGGGACTCTGCGGATGCTGACGGGACAAAACCAATTAAAAGCAGATTAAGATCTGGCCCTATTCAAGCTTGGACTGGTTGCCATTAAAAGCCCACACCTGTGGCCAAGTAAAACCAGCCAGGTGTGAGGGAGCACTGTCCTTTTTTGTCCCAAATACACACATAAAAACATTTACACCTGGTAGCTCTCTGCAGTTGTTACTTCTCAGAGCAGTTCTCTGGCCAGCCCTGCCTTTTATATCACTTTTTTATCAGCAATCACTCCAAATACCAACATCAAACCAAGAGCCCCGTGTGCTCTTCTCAACCTCACATGATTTGGGATGATCCCTCACCTCTCCCAGCTCCAACCAGAGCCCTTTGAAGGCTGTGTGTCTGTGGAGACTAAAGGGCTCTTTGAAGAACAGAAGTTACTTCCCACTAGTTAAAACCCAATAAATTCCTTGGATCCTCAACCAAAGGTCAGGGAAATGGGACCAGGTCAGTGCCAGAGTCCMCAAGACAGCAGGTGCTGTGGAATTTTTGATTTCTACTGCAGGGAATGTGGCTGATGGAAGCAGAGACAATCCAAACCAAAAGCTGAAGCAATTGTTACACAGCCACAGCAGAAGGGTGAGGGCAGAAGCCACCTCTGGACAGGCTGGTCACAAACAGAGCCAACTCCATCCCCTGCAGGAGCCAGGCCAGCCTCCACCTCACTKCTCTCTCCAAAGTTGTCCAGAACAGAGGTTTGAGAGAAAAAAAACAGCTTTTGCTTCATCATGTTTGGATTTCAGCACAAGGATCCAACACTAAATTCCACCCTGATCCTTAAGGAGCGTCTCTATTCACATTCCCTGCCAATTTAACACCAAATGACTCTTCCACCACTCCCCCAGAGTCTCTCAGGGGTGGGGGCCAGTGACAACAGATTACAGCTCCAAAGCTTCTGTTTCATAAGGAGCCACAACCCCCTGCACAATACTCTTTCCTTCTGGATTAAGAAAGATTTCCCCCAATGGATTAACCTACTTGAAAGAATTCCACAAACAAAAAGAAAATTCACTCAGAGGGAGAGAGATGAAACTAATTCAGTTTGAGAGTCTTGGGTTATGCACCAGATACTGGCTGGACTGTTGCAGAGCAAACTTCACATTGCCATTTTTGCCTGACTCAGTGTCCCTCTCRCACACGACGCCCCTTCCCCGCCATCCACCTCGGGAAGGACCTCAGGAATCACAATGGACAAATCAAAATGGGAAGGACTCGTCGTCCGTTGCAGTTTCAATGCCCACATCTACCCCYCCAAGGCATAGATAATTCCAGGGGTAGTGGGGAGATGTTCAGTTTCTTTTTTTAATTTCCCATTCTCCCCGTGCCTGCAACAGACTTCYGGGAGTGGGAAAAGGGGGGGGAAGGATTTGGGGGGGGATACCTCAGGGCTTGAAATATCCACCTGTGCAACATGACCAACAGCTCCTCGGCTCCCTCCTCTCCCCACTCTCGCACCATTTCTGTGCCAGGCTCCCGGAGTGGGAGGGATTTAACAATCCCAGAGGGGCCTGGGATTTAAGAAAAAGATTCTTTAACAGCATTTTCCTACTTGCACTTGTGAAGGATTGGTAAAACACCCCCAGGGGTGCTCAGGGGAGGCCAGGAAACCCAGGGGTACCCTGTGTTATTAAGTTTGTCCCCATCCTCCTCTACGGAATTTCCTCTTTCTTGCCTCGCACGTGCCTTTTTTTCACCCCTGTCACATTTTCTAAGCTGCAGCTCCAGYCTCCTTGCGCCTTAAGTGGTTTTCTCCTCCTCTCTGAAGGGCTCAAGAGTCAGGATTTGGTTTCTCCGGCCGTGAGGAYGCTCCCCACGGCCGTGCTCCGTCGGGACGTTCGGCCTCCCTACCCTGAAACAGCGAGAAAAAGGAGAGGCAGGGAATCCCTCCAGCCTCCAGGTCCTGCCCCCTCACACAACGAGTTCATAAATAGCAAACAAAACACAGATTACTGTGGGGGGAACTGGTTATGCCTCGGGCTCAGCCGGCTTGGGCTGAGCTCCGCCGATGGATTCGGGACTCGGAGAGAAAACGCAGCCGTGAGGTAATTTCTGTCCTTTTAGACAAGCAGATCTTTCTCTGTCCTTTTAGACAAGGAGATATTTCTCTGTCCTTCTAGACAAGCAGATATTTCTCTGTCCATTTAGACAAGGAGATGGTTTCAAGCCTCGCTTAACCAGGACTGCAAGGAGAAGCACAGTGTCAACTTCTGGCGACTCCCCTCCGGGCCCGCTCCCCACCCCTCTACCACCTCCTCCTGCCCAGACCTCGGGGTCTTCCTCCYGCACCAGGACCTCCCGGTGAGGTGCCAGGAGAGCCCACGTCAGGCTGGATTCAGCACTCGGCACGTGGAATGGCTGTCGGGCATTCGGTGCATTCTCTGAGCCAACGCCAGAACAGAGAGAGAAGCAGCCAGGGTCAACTCACAAACAGATACAAAGCAAAGAGACAGAGAGACAGAAATTTAGAGGCCAGTCACCAATAAAGATGGAGAAGGGTGTGAAGATGCTCCCGAATTGCAGAGCCTCTAAATGCATGGAACCAAGCGTTCAGTCACTCTCTCACTCTTGGATATAATGTTCGGTTGGATGGCATTCTCTTACACGCTGCTAGGGCTGGGCTCTTCCTGCTCAATCCCAGCCATTATCCTTGATCATGTGAGCTAGTTCAATGATGTATTTGCCTTCTTTATACTTCTGGCTGCTTTCAAAAGCGTGTTCCTGAAGCAAAACCAGGAGAAACAATGAGATCAAGGTGATATTGGAACGTAAATCACACTATGGGTCAGATCTGGGAACGCTGGTGCAAGTCTGAGCCTTGCCCAGAGAGTAAAACAATCAACTGCAGGTCCTCCTGTTGGATTTATGTGGGAAGAATCTTAAATCCTGCTTCTAGCTGTCTTTGCAAGCTGGGAAAAAGGAATTGGCACCATGTAAAGTGCAGATTTCTGTAGGCCAATGGCAACTTGAACCAGGATTTAGGGATCATCAGTGGCAAAATCCACCTCTCTCCAGGGTAGTAGGAGGATTTATTAAAGTTTGTTAAGAATGCAGAGGTTCTCTGATGGCACATGCTGTGAAAGTGTGTTTTYACCCTTGGGAATGGGATGGATTATGGTAAATTTACTGTGGAAATGGAGTCCCATGAGAAGAACTCACTCTGAACAGATCCGTGCCTGCAGCTATGGAAACACAGAGAAGGAAAATCTTGGGAGATTTCCTGGAGAAGGAATTTCTGGATTTTCCTTCCTGGAGAAGGAAATCTCTGGGATCCCCAATATCCCTAAGCAGGAGGGACTCCCCTTACTGAGGCAGCATCCTCACATCAGCTCAGCTCTGCTCAGGTGCTCTCCCTGTGTACCTGTAACTCACCTGCAAGATTATTCCTTGCTGGAGAGGCCTGGGCTTCCTGCTATTCATGGAATTGTGTGTTTTGTTTTACCACAAACTCAATTGATGCCCTGAGTGTCCTGCTCCATTTGTGAGATCCATGCCCTGCTTTTCCGCATGGATTCCTACCACATCAATTTTTGATGCTTTACTTTTTATAGCCTTTCCACTGACTTAGTGACGAATATTTCTGTCCAGAGGCCACGGATGCAAAACAGGATTTGTTTAGACACTGGTGAAAATGTTTGGACAAAATGGTGTGTGCCTCCAGAAGCAGAAATTAGGAATGTAACATTAGACTTTATTTGAAGGTAATTGAATTTACGAAGAGCAAGAGACAGCAAATGGATAAACTCATGTCCAGCA
This sequence comes from Amblyornis subalaris, assembly GCA_018881555.1. NCBI lineage: Eukaryota > Metazoa > Chordata > Aves > Passeriformes > Ptilonorhynchidae > Amblyornis > Amblyornis subalaris. Next base: position 2,222,187 of record JACAXG010000075.1, read on the forward strand.
GCATTTCCAGTGGGAAGGACACAGGATTAATGGAGCATTCTGTTTTTCTGGTAACATCTAGGAAGAAGGACAGTATGGACCACAAGACTGAAGTTATCCTCATTTATTTCAAGTGCCACTGAGGGGCACCCACCAAAACCAGGCCCGTGGTGTAAATCCTTAGTAAAAAAAAACTACATTAAAGCTGATGCTCCAAACGGATGCAACACACACAAGGCAGGAAGGAAAGAAGACGAGTGGTTACAGATCAGAACCTGCATTTTGGCTTCCCAATTTATGGTCCTTCCACTCCCCCAGCAAGGAGCAGAGCTGCCCAGGGGCAAACCCAGGGACACAAATACTCACATATTTCCAGCCCAGCGTGGTTTTGCAGTTTTCACAGTAAATATCTGCCACCGCGTGCAGCCCCGTTAATAACACCCGCTCCTCCGCAGGGCCACAGCCCACGTTAACTCTGGGGACAAAGCACAGATGCTCCCTGTTAGTGCCTTTCCACACCAAGATGCTGCAATAAAGCTGACAATAATTTCATTGCAGTGTTTGAAAACACAAGCAGGAGGTTCCGGGCGCCCCAGCTGTGGCCGGAACAAAGCTCTCGCGCAGTTGCAGAGCAGAAATGAAAAGGTAAAATGGGATTTTTAGTCGACAGAAAAAAAGCTATAAAAGCTTTGAACAGAAGATTAATAACACTCTAGTCACTTGTGCTAATTAGGCGTTTGAGAAGGATTTTCGTTCTCAAATTGATAAAATGGTACTTTTACTTCCCCAAATGGAAAATTGAAAAATGCGACTGAAATCAGCAGTTCTGCTGGAAGACACACCAGCAGTGACCTCCCCAATACTATTTTCAGTTACTGGGAAAATTATACTTCGTTTTTATGAAGTGCATATTTAGATATCATTTATCTCCACATTTACAAAACTCTGGCTCTTTGGTCCAGCTACATCCTGGGAGAAGAGAATGACTCAGCCATTAGCTCTGATTTCTCAACCTGATGACGAAAAAAATCACCTTTTCCTCGCCGCTTATCTGAAACCTCAACACGACTCAAATATGAATCAGGGCTATTTCTGCCTCTTTCTCCAACCATTCTCAGGAAGCTCTTAAGTTCCAGGCARAGGTTTTCTGAGGGAAAGCCTGCTTTGGGTTTCTTTTTCGGGAGGGTTTTGTTAAACGTCCCCCGAGCGACGCGGCGCGCGCAGGGTACTCACACGGAGTTGAAGAGGTACGCTCGTCCTTGGCTGCCCTGGAAGGACTGGAAGGCAAGAAAACAAAGCTCAGTTGGCTGCTGGAGAGGAAAGAGGCAACTGTTATCCAGCTCCAACACCTGCCCCTTTCACAGGACAYGGGAACCACCTGGAATTAGCAGCGTTTTCACACTGACCCAACATGCTGCTCAGAGTTGAGCCATTTTCTCTCTTATGTCCCAGTAATGTCTCTTTTCACCCCTTTCAGGTTGGTGAACTTCACACCACTCCTCAGCCTCACCTAAAGGCTGCCAATTATAGGTCCTAATTTCTTTTCAAATTGCACTTGCACATGAATTCCCCGTGGGAATTGCACAGCCAGGTGCTGAACCAAACRGAGGGATTGGGAGCTGTTTGTGCCAGGAGCTGTGCACACAAACAATTCTAGTGATTTTAGAAAAAAACTCAACCTTGAGGTGTCTGCCAGCCTCATATTCCCACTGATACCTGGGAGATCTTCAGGACTGGGTCTAAACACAGCAGGAGATGCAAATGGATTGAGATGAACACAGACAAGAGGCACATCCTCTCTGCCCCACATTTCCTCAGGATCTTAGAGCATCACCATGGAAAGGCAGCGTTTCAGAGGGATCAGCACAGCAGGACATTCCAGGCATTCCCAACACTTCCCAGCAGATCCCATTGTGCCATGTCTGTGGCATCACCCTGTGGCAGTGCCTCGCTGACAGGCAGCAAGTGCCACCTGCATTTTTAATGCACTTTGACAAGCATGCCCTGAATTAAACATTTGGTGCTTGTGAGCAAGAGCTGGGCTGTCTGTACACAAGTTACCTTGTGGGACACCTCAGGGAATGTCTGCACCAAGGAGCAGGAGCTGGGGAAGTCAAAAAGCAGCTTTTCTGGACCATTTAATCCTTACCAGGAACCTTGGAATGTTTAGTGGTTTTCTTAAAACCTCAGCTGATGATTTCAGACTAAAAACCCTTAAAAGGGGGGAACGCAGGTTTTTGAGGGAAAAGAGAAACATTCATGGTTTCACCTCCCTGGCCCTCTACCACTGGTCATTTACTGAGTTAAGAGCAAGCCCACATCACATAAAACAATCTCTGGGGGGTCCCTGCCCTCCTTGGGTTGTCCCCTTCCACCAGTGCAGCCCTAGGGATGCATCCCTGCACCTGCCCAACTCCTGCCTCATGGAGAAGCAAAGTCAAAGCCCTGACAGCTTCCTTGGGAAGATCCCCAGTTGCAAAAGGATCCTTTCCATAGAGCAGAGGCACCTCAGAGGCCAAAAATGCCACAGGGCACACGGGCAGGGAGCCACAGGCAGCAGTGCCAGCTGCCTGTGAGGTCTGCATGGCAGCGAGGGCTCTGCCAGCCATAAAATCCCTGCCTGGCAAAGAATTTCCTCTGTCCTGGAGGAATAACTATTCTTCAGAGGAATCTGAAGCCCAGTATTAGTCGCCACCCAGGGCACAGAAGAGCCACTCTGGGTTCAGAGAGGATGCCCAAGGCACTGGGATATCTCTTCCACTCAGACAAAAGCGGCGCCCTGAGGAATGCCTCTTTTCTTGGGAAGGAATTAAACAGGACACATGGCTCAAGCATGTTTGTGTAATTGCATTTATTAGAGAAGCTTCTCTTAATCCTTCTGCAGCACTCAAGCTCTGTGTCACTGCTGCTGTCAGCTGGCTCATACCCCACATCCAACCCGGCTGCTCCCAAACACATCCTGCACCATCCCGGACTCCTGTGGGAGAAGTTGGAACCCAAATGATGCTCCTCTGGCCAGAAAGGAGAATGCAAGCCAGAGCTGGCTGCAGCAAACAGGGGGGCTCTGGCTGTCCGTGCTGCARGACTGGGATGCCATGGGAACTGGGACTGGGGAAAGGGTTCAGGGATGAAACACCAAGTCCCACAGCAACATGTGTGCCATCAAAGCAAAATGAAAGCAGGCAAAGCTTGCTAACCATCCAGCCCTTCCCAGTGAATACTTTTCCATGAACACCAAAGCGACTTAAGTTTGCCAATAACAACAACTATGGGAGCAGAGTTTTTATTGGTACAGAAATAGGATTTTCCGTTCCCGCTGTACAAAGGCCTGTCTTTAATAAACAACAAACCCAACCCCATCAGCTGTGCTGGGGCTCACTGGACATTGTTCCACTCCCAGGGACAGGAGCATCCTTTCAGAGGTGCCTGCCCTTCCTTCCAGCTCAAGCCAGTGCTTTAGGGTATCTAAGGGTGGTCACTGGAAAAAAATCCCATTATTTATCCCCTGCCCAAGCAGAACTTTTCAACAAACAACTGCTCAGCTTTCAGTGCTGTCTTAATAGTCACCCTCCAGCCAGCAAAGGATTTGGCAGAAYATATAAAAAGAAGTGAGAGAAGTCTGGAAACCACAAGTTCCCCAGTGCATTTCCCCTCTGCAAGACTGAGCTGACTGTATCTTTATAAAGGTGGCACAGGCAGCTTTTATCTGGGTGTTGTAACCTGAGCATTTCCTGGAGATGTTCCTGCTCTTCTGGCACACCAGAAAAACTGGCATATGCTGTAACGGGAACTAAAAAATCAGCAAAAACAGGTGTATTTATACACAAGCAGATGCTCCTGTATTTGTTTTTGTTGGGTGTTTTGTTTGGTTTTTTTTAAGAAGCACGCAAAGATTTCCACCACACRCTTGGTTTTCACTGAAGTGACAGGCAGCAGTAAAGACCTATTTTCTGTGCTCTGCATTTCCTCTGTGTAGATTTTCCTGATACACAACTCAAAGGTGCATCTCACCCCCGCCCTCCACAGAAATCCAGACTTCTTGCTCTCTGAAATAACAGCTCCTGGCATCAGTTCCCAGCTGAAAGAAATGGAAAGGATCTTTGTGGTGTTGTTTCCCACTGGAAGCCCAAGCACATATTTTTCCCTGCACTGCTAATGCTCAATGTCTGGCTGGAAATACATCTGGATATGCCAGCAGCAAAACCCTCCCTCCCCATCCTGTCTGAGCCCTGCAAAAAACAACACRAGCTTTTTGGGATTTGAGAGGCACGACAGCTTATTCCTCCTGACACTCACCCAGGAACCTTCCCCACTCCTGGGTGCTCAGCACAGAGGCATCTGAAAGCTGCAGGGCCCGAGRAGTGCTGATTGGAGTATCCAGGTGGGAAGCCACAAGCCTGGAGTCAGCAGTTTGGAGCGGATCCTTGCCTGCCAAGCTGTCTCCTCCCGGCAGAAGCTCCGTGTTAAGATGCTTTGGCAGCTGCTCTGGTTTAAGAAGCTCCTACCRCTCCATTTGCAGCCCCTCAGCTGTGCTGATTCCAAATTAGAGCTGTGAAGTTGTTGTTTTAAAAAAACAAATGTTTTGTGGGGGGTGGGTGGGTTTGAGGGAAATGGCTTTTCCCCCTTTACCCTGTCCTGGATCCAGTGCTTCACGACCACAGTGKGGGGCAGACACAAGCCCTGTGGAGCAGGGAGTTCTCTAAATGAGCTGGCAGAGAAGCACAGAGCAGAACTGCAGCTCTGGTGAGAGACTGAGTCTGCAGAGAGGGCCCTAGGGTTTCACAGATGCTGCTACACCAGCTCTGCTGCAGGGGGAAGTGAGAGGAGCATCCAGCTCCAGCTCCTCTGGGGCAGACACTGCTCAGCAGGGATGCCCCAGCCTGCAGGACCATGAATCCTGCTCTACTCAGCAGCCATGACCCTGGGGGCTGTAGGTTTGGGTGAGYCCATCTGTGATATTCTGCTCTGAACCCGAAGTGCTGAATCCACAGCTCCGAGCAGGACGCGAGGTCCCCTCGGCAGAGCCACGCACAGAAGGGCTGTGCCTCTCCACCACCCCAGCCTGCTCCCTGCCCACCTTGCAGACCTTTGCCCTGGCACATTCCCCTCTCTGGTGACCGCTGGAGACACAGGAAAAAAATCCTGACATTCCATCAGCGATGCCARGGAAAGGCACCAACTCCGAGCCCGCCATCCCTGCACCTACAGCTCCTCGTTCCCAGCACAGCCCACTCAGCAGCTCCACTCCCTGAACAGACGACAGGATTCATGCCCCAMGTCTTTGTGACGGTATTTGACAATAGGCTAAACACAAAAAGAGCTGCTGGAATCATCTGGAAAAAGAGGAAGCAGTTGCCAGGACTAAATGGCTCCATAGTGATGCTCGTTCCCTGCAGACTGCAGCAGAGAAAACCCTCAYTCACCTATATCCAGCTGGCAGCCTCTTAACAATCCAATAAAACAGAAATGAAAAGGCAACTGGTCCCAGAGAGGTCCAAGAGGGAAAGGGAACAGAGCGTGCCCCTCCACGCTCCGCTCTGGAAGCTGCAGACAATTCCCACTGCAGGGATGCAGATGGAACCGAGGGCCCAAGGCCACCCCGAGAGGCACGGCCATGGCACGGGCTGGGCACTGCGGAACGGCAGCGCCAGGAGCAGCCAAGGGACCACAGGAACCAGGACTCTCCCAGAAAGGACACGTCCTCTCTGATGTCCCCACCGGGGCAGAGTGATGCAGTGACAGAARGGATGTCACAAACCCCTGGGGGCCGAGTCTGTGCCTGAAAAACCCACCCAAGGACCTCTTCAGAGAGAGCTGCTCCCATCACTGATTTCCCRGCTTTGGGGTTTGAGTTGCTACAGTCATGGCGTAACAGTGACTGGAAGGTTTATCTATTCCCACTGCTGATTTAACCCTTAAACATCCGAGGATGAGATGTTCTCATAAAATACAATTTGAACAGGGAGAGGAGATCTTTAAGTAAGATAAAATGTGATGTCAACCCAACTTGATACCAGTCTGAATATGAACACGTGCCCCAAACCCCAGGTTTCCTCATGCTCGTGCACTCAATCCCAATTCCTACCAGATGCTTTCCCACGTATCAACCAACATCCCACAAAAAGCTCTGCCTTACTGGCACCTTTCAAGCCCTATTTGACTTGATTTCATTGAAAAGATGAGCCCTGGGAGGTGTTTRAAGGAACACTACATGTAACAGCACCAAGGTGTACGATGGTTCCACGAGGAGCTTCCTTGTGAGTCACTGCACGGAGGGGGAAAAAACTGGAAAACAGAACTACAAAAATTCCTGCTGCAGACTCCAGGCTCTGCCCTCRCCAGCACGAGCCATTTCAGCCATCCACTCTCATCATCCTCCAGTATTTCCCATGGGAGCWGGGGTTCAATTACTTGGTCCCTGTATCCACACAGGCTACAGAGACCTCCTCAGGGTTCATTAATTCCACCTTGTTCCCCCTCACGGAGGGGGCAGGCGATGATCAGATTAAACACAGATTCAATTTTGCTCCGATTATGTGAGATACAGACCCACGTCAAGGGAACAGGTTCCATTATTCCACCTCGTGCACAGATGTGACCTTACCCTGCTCCGAGAGCATTCCTGAGTTTTAATTGAGTTTTAACACGGGTCCTTAATGCTATTTAAAGCCCAAAGTCGATATGGAATTAGTGGACCAAACTCATCTCTGAAATAATTCAATTAATTCAGCACGGCCTTATTCCCCTGCAGTTTATGCTGCTGTGCAGAAACACAGGGAATAACCAGGATCTGCTGCACACCATCCTCGGAACGGCTCCATCCCAGCAACTCACATGGATTTTGTGGCTCAGGATGTGCAGCCTGTGAGCAGGAAGGTGCACAGATGAAAGGCTTTTTGTCTGGTTTTATTCTGATGGGAGATATCATTGCAATTTTTTGTTCTGCCTCCCAGGTGTTGATCCAACCCCTCATTCCCGCTCCCTCYGTGCCCAGGAATGAGCTGTGTTCTGATAAGAGCCTTTTGTCCTGACAGGAACCCACTCAGCACTTTCCCCACACAGGATAGGTGGGGAGGGACTGTGGCCAAAACACACAGCCACAAAAATACCAGCAGGCTCTCCTATCCCCATCCCCATCCCCATCCCCATCCCCAGCCCTATCCCACTGGCATTGTTGCTGCCTGCTGTGAAATTCTGCTTGGAAAAGGCTCATGGTGACAGGGTCAGAGCAAACAGAACCTGATGCTTCTATTCCATCCCACTTCTGTGAGGAAAGCAGCAATTCCTGCTTTGCTGTGAGAGGAGAACCTTTAGCCCTTGGAACCTTTCCACTTTGAGATGGGTCCAAATCCTGCCTTTCCTGCCCACAACCTCCAGAGACTGCAGGGAAGAGGCAGAGGCTGAAAGGAGGGAGCTGTCACCACCTGGAGCCTCCCTAGCCCTACTCCAGCCTACAAGAGCCCTTGTGCTCTGAAATCCAAGTGTTCCAGTGCCATACAACAGCCTCTCCCCTCCTGAGCCTTAAAATACCCAGGCAAATCTAAGGAATACGCAATTTTTAAGTTATTTTCAATTAGGACRTTTTGGGTCCAGTTTGGTTTGGTTTTCAAAGTGAGATTCTCTCATCCTCTCATGTCWCTCTGAGCTGAAGCCAAGAAAAATCCACACCGTTCACAAGATTCCCAAAAATGCTGAAGTATCATGAACCACAAGAGGACATCCAGTGTTAGCTCTGGAATGTCACTCTGCCCAGGAAGATGGAAAACCAACAGGCACGTAGGGCTTCATAAATGGATTTAAATGGGTCAGGATCCAGGGGCACATTCCCAGTTAGAAATCCATGTGCCAGTGTGAGTGTCCATCAGCACCAGAGGGCAGGGCAGGGGATTTCTTTCAAAGGGGAAATTTTATATTGCAATTGCAGAAGAAGGATCATCTCTTCTGAGGCTCTGCAATTAATGAAGATCAGCATTTAGAGAAACACAAATTGCCTAAAATCGAGGGGGTTGGTTTTCCCTCAAGCACTGATTTCTAACACAGATTAAGACACTGCTCTGCTGAGCTAAAGCTGGAGGAAAACTCTTTTATAAAGTCAAAAAAAAAGGTCAAAATTCAGAAAATAGTTGCAAACTGCTCTGTCCCCTTGTCCCTCACGTGCCTGCCAGGCTGTCCTGACTGACTTCAATCACAACACTAAACTCTCCTCGTGTTATCACAAGCCCTGTGCTCTGCCCCCTCCTTCCTGAAGCCCTGGGCTCCTGGACTCTGTTCTTATTTATTTTTAAATGAGTTTCTGCCTCACAGACTTCAAAGTGAAATTTCAAAATGTGAATGCTAAGAGCGCAAACTACTGAAGGCAAATAAAAAAAAAATGCATAGAATTTATTACTTCTATAAAACTTCACAATATTTTGGGGCTTCTCTTGTGATTTCCACGGTCTCTGGTTGCTGCTGCTGTTGTGCTTCCAAACTTGACTTTAAGATGAAAAAGGATGGAAATACTGTGGGGAGAAAGAGCAGATGGAGTGTTTACTTTTAAAAGCAATTACTCCAATTTATTTAGGGGCAGAGAAAAGCAGAGCAGCTCCAGGAGACAGATCCCTCTCCTCTGCAGCCCAGGCAGGGAGGAGGGATGTGTGGATTACGAATCCCAGGAGAACAGGGAGCCTGGGCATGGCATCAGGGAGCAATCACTCCCTTCCTCTCCCGCTCAGCTTCCCTCTGCCAAAGGAAAATCCATTCCTGCTTTAGCACAGAGGAAAGGCAGAACAGCTCCTGTGAGTGTGGATGGGTGGCTGCCACTTCAGGGCAAGAATTCCACATCTACCAAAGGTCTTGCAGATGGAAAGGGAATTCTGTGACCAGGTCTAGCTGTGGGTGTACAACTCTCTTCCAAGACTTCCACTGCTCCAGGGAACAAAGTGCTGGACAACACAGCCATGTAGGGCAGGTAAAACTCTTTATCTGACAGGGAGCTGACCCCTTTTGGGGGCAAAATTAAGAGCAATCTGGGCTTTTCCAGTGATTTCCACCAACTTCTGGAGCCACACATGAACTGACACCCGACTGCTCCGTCAGGAAAAGGAAGTGCATTGCCTAAGGAGCACATTCCACCCCATGGAAAGAGGGAGCAGGGAGGGAAGGGAAGCATCTGAGACCATTCCAATGGGAGACTGACATTTACCCCACGCGGAAAGAAGGGAAAGCTCCAAGGTGTGTCTGCTGGCAGAAGGGACCTTTATTCACACAGGGAGCTCCTCCCAGGAATGCTGCTGTGAGCCATCCCGCACACACAATTCCTGAAGGGAGATGTGGAGCTCCACATTCACTGATCTGGGTGACACGGGATGGGAGGAGGAGATGAAAATCCACATCCCCAGGGCTGCACCCTGGGCCTCGAGGCCATGGCACTGGTTAACCCTGATCCTTGCCCTTCCAAGGCCTCATTCCCAACAGGCACCAGCATTCCCTGCAGGATGATCAAGGGAGTCGAGGTGAGTTTGGCACCTCAGTCACCAGAGACAGCCATTTACATTTGGCATGCAGAAGGGCAAGAGAGAGAATTTTGTTATTTACTGTGAAAAACCACAAAAGGTGGATGAAAAACGTATTTTTTTGCTGGTGAATGTGCAATTGCCACAGCAGCAGCTGTGGGTTTTATCCCACATTTCTGAGTGCTGTCTTCCTGCAGGCTCAAAGCATCCAGCAATCCAGTCATTTCAAAAAGCAGTGGCAGGGGGAGAATAAAGCCCTTTATTTCCACATTAATTATTGCTACTGCATGGGTTTTGGAGATAAACACAGGGCTGGGATGGAAGATGGAAACTGCTAATGCAACAAGTTATTTAATTAGCAGCATAATAGTGGCTGTCCACGTATCAGTGGAGCAGTGTTTGCCATTAATGCAGCCCATAATAGCAGCACTGCTGACAGTGAGAGCAGCCTTGCTTCTCAGCAAAAGCAGCTCTGGCCGGGGCAGCAACTCCTCTGTGTCCCTGGGGAAGATCCAGTGCAGGGAGATGAAGCCACCAAACACCTCACTGCTGACAAGTTCATCAAAAGTAATCTTTTTTTGTTTAATCCATCACCTAAATTCTGAATGTTCATAAAACAAGTGTTGTGGTACTGAAATCTGTTTTATTACTGTGGATGTGTCCTCAGAGCTGGGCTGGAATCAAGGTGTTCGTACCTGCGATGCTCCAGTTCAAGCAGATTTTAACTCATTCCTTCCCCAGCAATCACTGCTGAGAGGGGAGAGATCACTGGAACTCTCCCAGTTCCAGGTATTCAGCCCCAGTTTCAACCTTTGTTACTCCTACTTATCCTAACAGTTGGGATTTCCAATGTGTATTTTAAGAGGGGACTCTGGGTGGAGTTTCCTTGTCTGCCTGAGCTTCAGTCCTTGCCCATTCCAGTCCTGCTGGATGAGGAAAGCTGCAGATGCTGCTCCAGCGAGGACAGACTCCCTACAGGGATGTGCTGCTGGCTGGCAGACACAACAGCTCCCCTAAAGCACATGTGAAGCCTCTGACAGCATTTCCTGCTACTCTAAAATAGAAATTATCACCACAGACTCATCAGGCTCTTCTCCCCCCACAAATAAAGCCCCCCCTGCATGGCCCCCACACTTGTGTTCGATTAAATTACAGATTAAACCAGAGCTCTGAGCTGAGGGACTCAGCCCTGTGTTGTTCCTGGGCTGTTCTTGCAAGGATAAATCAGATTAAAACCACACACCTGCATGGGAAGTTCCCAGGGCAGCTCCCCTCAGCAGCAAGCCCTGGAGCCTGCTGGAATTCCCTCCTTTTCCAACTGCAAGGGCCAACAGCTGAAACCCTCAGGAGGGCTCAGACCTCACCAGCTCCGAGCTCCAGCTGCTCAGGATTTGCAGCAGTTGCAGCAAAAACCCTGATGATCCAACTGTCCTTCGTCCCTGGCAGTTCCCTGGATAATAAATGGGAACAATATTTTATTTATGCCCAGGTCATCAATTTTAAGGCAGAGGAAGCAGCAGATGAAAGGAGAGCTGTTTCCACGAAGAAAGTGATGGATGAGAAAAATCCATTTTTACCCTGTTCCTCCTCCTTGACAGGGAATTCTAAACTCTTGTGATTTATTACCTTTTTCCTTCTTTTTTGGAAGAGAATGAAATATTTTAAGAATCACACAGCAGCTAATTGCTGTGTAAACACAATTATGCAAGGAGGTACAAATTACCTTGGGCTTGTTCTATTAAACAGCCATACCCCGACTACATGAAAGGCCTGATCCTGACTCTCTTCAATCCCACTATGGGCAGTAGGATCCGAGGGAACACACTGACTTGTAGGGTAAAGCCCAGAGGAAGCAATTACCCAGGACAGAAGGATCTAATTTAGGTGCCTGCATTATGGAATGGGCACCACAAATTCTCATTACCCAGCTCGGATTTCACATCCTGACTTTTCCCTGCAAAGGGCGTTGTTGTTTGTTTATTCCCTCCCAAACACAGGGCTGAGGTACTCAAGTAACAGCCTCAGACCCTCTGCCCTCCTCCCTGCAAACACCAACCTGCCTGGAAAAGGTCCTGGGCATGGATTTGGCTGGGAAAGTCTAATCAAGGCTCCATCTCCTGCTAAAAGGCTGAAGGAAAAGGCCCATTGAACAACTTTGATGACACATTGTTCTACCGGGGACTGAAACGCTCTCGACCTGCATTTAGTTTTAAACTTCGTGGAAGCCAAGAATTACAGGATACCTTCCCCCTCACGTTCACAGCAGTGAAATGGGAGGCTAAAAAACTCTAATGACTTCTCGCAGAGCTGCTTTGTTGTTCATCACTTACTGACTGAGCTCTAATACTTGCAATTAAGAGCAAGCTCTGAATAATGCCTGAAAGTGGCAAATTCATTAGGGAACAAGAGCTGGAAAACAGGATCCGAAAGCTACTGGACAGCTTCTGGAAATGTGCATAAAATTGATAAATTTGGTGCATGAAGAGCTCACAGCAAATAAATGAACAGGAGCTTTCTGTGCAGTGCTGAGCCAGTGAGACCAATACAATTATGGAATGTGTGAGCTGAAAAGATGCTGCTGCTGAGTCTGAGGCTGCAACAATGAGACCAGCCCTGTTTCCATTCCTAAAAAGATACTGAAATGCCAGAGATGGAGAAAAGAACCACAAAAATTATACAGAACTGGAAAAAATCAGATTGCACCATGACAAAGTTGAATTTGTTTAGTCTGTCCAAAAAATGATCAAGAGTGACCTTGGTTGCAGCAGACCACGACCTTTTATAGGGAAGAGCGGGGACTAGAGATGTATTTTATTGGCAAAAGAAATAAAATAATGATCAATGACAGGAAGCACAAGTCAGACAAATCTAAATTCAAAGTGTCTGGTTTTTAATAGTAAGGATGATTAACCACTGGAAAAAAATGACCAAAGGGAGCAGTGAATTTTCCCTCTTGAAGACTTCAAATGGAGATTAAATGCTTTTCCTGAAAGAATTGCTGCAATCATGGTGAAATCCACTGGCCCATGCTCCAGAGGAGGTCAGATGTGGTGATGTGATGGCTCCTCTTGGCCTCAAGAGTTCATTACTGTGGAGCTGGGAACTTAAATTCATACTTGGGAAGGAACAAGATCTACTTTAAAGCAAGAATAAAACCTGGGTAATGAAAAATAAGAACTTTACCCATGAGAAGGGAATACCCATCTCACCTCATACACCATTTTTTCCTATGATGGAAGTGCAGGATTTTCATCAGACTTGTCTTGGACACGTATTAAATGCCTTTTTCTTTTTCCATTAGGTTAAAGATTACCACATTGTAATTTAAAGTTTATTGTTTTACCTCGTGTGCATGTTCCCCCCACCCAGCAAATAACTTCACCTCTTCAAAGTGAACTGCAATACAAATATCAGCTGGCTCCTGAGAAGCAAAGCCCTGAGAACATTAAACACTGTCTTGTCCACATGAAAGAAAGAAAAAAAAAGCAAAAAGCCAAAGCAAAAACCCCAACAATTGCTGCTCATTTCACCTGTATGGGGTGCATCAAATGCTCCCAAGCAGCTGAATTCACCCACAACTTCTCTGGAAGGCAGCACTAAAGCCTCAAATCCTTTTCAGATCCTCCAGTTGGATCGTGGAGCAAAGTTTGGTGCTTTCAGCGAGCCATAAATCTCACTCAGAGGCTGCTGAACCACCAGGCTCAGGCTCCAGCAGCCAGGGAAGAGGGAGACCACAACGACTGGGAGGGAATTTTCCTGATAAACCTCCCAACTCCTGACTGAGAAGATCAAAAAGAGCTTTTAAGTGCTCCCTCATTACCAAGCCAGCCCCAAATGAGAAGGTCAGGCACACAGGAGTCCTCTATTTCTCCTAAATTCTCCGTGCTGGAGGAGCTGCAGCCTTTTGTGCTGAAGAATTTCCCATTCATGTGCAGCGAGGTTCCATGCAGACATCAAAGGAAAACATTAAACTTCCCCGGCAAGCCTCGGGCTAACTTCACAGGCTACATCACTGCATAATGTTTAGCAGTTGGATCGCAGTAATTCATGGAAAAAAGGAAAACTGCAGGACGCCCACAAGACATTCTCTACATATTTCCATAATCAGGGGACATTTCTGCCGAATTACTGCTCAAATAACACAAAAAATCAGCGCCCAAGGCACCGATGTGGCATCTCTGGCCTGTTGTATCTTTCTGCTCTCGTTCACATCCTCCTTTACTGGGCACCAAGTGCATGGGAATTCAAACAGAAAAGGCTGACAAAGAATAGCACAGAGTAGGTAAAAATCAGCATCACCTCTGCCAGTTTGGGAAACTTGTGTAACTTTACCTTGTTAAATGTCTATTTTGTTGGTTGTTCCCCCAGAACGAGAAAATTATGCAGAAGGCACATTTTATCAAGAAAAACTCCTGTGTCTCCTCCCTGGAGACATCGACTATGGAATATATAATTTTCTTAAGCATTCTAAAAACCATGGAATATGTGCCTGGGAGGGAAAAATGTAACAAGAAGTACCTTTCACTTATTTTTTGGCATTGAAATATACTTTTTAAGTACAGTTGCCTGGCACGGTGATTTTGTTTTTACAGTGAAGTCAAAGAGGATTAGGACACAATGTACTAATTTGGAGGAGCAGACAGTACCTGCTCCAAAATCTTCCAAGCAGGCTGGAYAAAGCAGCAACATTTCAACTGTACAGGTGGGGAAAGGAGGAACAAAGACATCCAGGGATTTGCTCAAGGTCACAGAAGAATCTGTTGCAGGGCAGGGTTGAGTTCCCAAAGTCTCAGTCCACTTAGGCATTGGAAAAGGCAATGAAACAGGAGCATGTACTAAATTTGGCACAGCCTTTTAAATGATGCATTGCTACAAGGGAACAAGAACCTCCACTCATGCTAACCCAGACACCAAAGGAACACAGAAAGGAAAACTACTCACTCCACCCAATTTATCTGATCACCTTAATATTTCCTAAGTCAATAAGGCCTTTCTTGGCCAGACGGTCCAACCCACAATTTAGATCTTATTACAAATCAGACACACTAAGCCACTTTCTCCCTCAGGCTGCAGGAGATAAAAGGCCAAGCAAGCAACATTTTGGTAACTGGCTTCATGTAACAGCTTTGGATTTTCTTAAAAGCYTCAGCATCGATTGTTTTCTTTAAATAGCAAGGGCTTATTGAGAAACCTTCTACCCCTTTTCAAGCACAAGGTTTTCCTGAAGCAGGGAAGGAAGCATAAACTGCCCTGCCAAGGCATATTTGTTAAAGAGTTTTGGATACCTGGTCCTGCCAGAAGACTTTGAWGTCAGAGTAAGTTAATGCTGGTGTTGAAGGGCTAAGAGGGGAAACTTGGGAGATGGAAAGAAAAGTATGGACTGACACAGAACAGTCCTGGGATTCAGCTCCAGCTTGTGTTTCATCCAAGATCAGGAGCCAGTGCTGCAACTTGTGTGTGAAAGCTCCTGGAGTGCAAAGCAGCCCAGCTCTGGTGTGGCCTCTGCACAACTTGGGGCAAAAGGAACAGAGGAATGAATTTGATGGAGCCAAATCACCACCACCCTGCTGTTACATAAAAGCCTGTTTTCTGGGGAATGTTTCCAAGGATGGTGTCATTTGGGCTGTTTTGATTCAAGTGACACAGTCAGGTTCAGGATGAGCAGACTGAGAAACGCTCCCGTTTGCAGAATCTCCCACTCCCTTCTCCATCCTCATGCTGCTTGTTCCTTCCTCTCCTCTGCCACATTTTCATACGGAAAACAAGCACAGCAATGCACTGCCTGGTTCTGGGATGTGAACATAAGGCTGTGATGAAAGAACTGCAGAAGGCCTCGGGGAGATGTTTCAAACTTAACTCAAACAAGATAAAAAAGCGACGATTTAAGTTTGCCTGGGAAAGTTCCTCCACATTTTGGAAGCCCCTTGAGGCAGGGACTGCCCTTCTGTTCCATCAAACAGCCACTTGTACAAGCCAGGATTGCACAACTACTTTTATAAGGTTTTCAATTATATAAAGAATGTGTTTTATTCATGTTTACAACCCTGAGAAACAAATCCTGAAACCCCAAACCCTTTGCATTCAAATTCCACGACCTGTGGTCTCAACTATTAATTTACACCTCGAACTTTTAGAAGGAGCAGATCTCACACACACTGGAGCTAACACTTCCACAAGTCTCACACAGCCTCACGTTGTGCTTCCCTCCTTTCCCTGTCGTGTCCACAGTTTAGCAGTCAGCATTCCTGGGCAGTTTCTGCCTGCCTTGGGCTAGAAGCTCAAATTCCAAGCAGTTGGCATTGCCCTGCTGGAAGCTACTTAACCTGCAAAGCTGGCTGCATTGGAGCATGGACRTGGAACAAGGAGGGGAAGGAAGCATCAAAGGTGAAAGCAGTGGGAATGCACGGCCTTGTTTTCCCTGGCTGGGGACCAGCTGTGTCCAGAAAAAAAGCAGAGCACAAACTCTAATGTACTGTAAAAACAGCAAGTAAAACAAGCCTCTTTCTTCACGCAGTAAAGCACCTTCTGTGTCCCAGCACAAAATCCACGGCATCAACTGAAAATCCAAGGAGTCACTGCCCCATCTCAGCTGGGCACAGGAGCCTGGAGTGACCCAGCTGACCCAAAAGGGGAAGGTATTTCACCTCCAGGGCACAGATGCTGCTACATTCGCACTCCAAAACCCTTTCCAAGGGGCACGGCACCTCTGTCCCTGGYGATCCAGGCCTTTCCAGGCTGCTCCAAGGAGCCGAACTGCTTAAGCCGCACACACAGAGCTCACAGCACCATTTCCACTCATCTCAGCTCGTAAATCTTAGGCTGTGCCTGTTTTCTCTGAACACAGATTTTATAAGCTGAATAAACTTTACGGAACAGTTATTCCAAGGCAGCCGAGACCTGGGAACTCGATGCCTGACCACAGCCAGGCACTGCAGGCTCCAGCAGACACTGGGAAAGTTTAGTTTTCCCACTTCAGAACAAGCTCTTCTGCATCAAAGGCCCCTGACTTGCTGCCTCTGAAAGCTTTTAATTTCGCTTATCCTAAGACCCCTCAAGAGTTGGAACGGACCCACCAGGATCATGGAATCCAACTCYCGGCCCTGCACAGGACACCCCAACAATCCCACCCTGTGCCTGAGAGCATTGTCCAAACGCTTTTTGAACCCAGACAGGTTTGGTGCTGTGACCAAACCCCGGGGAGCCTCTTCTCCGAGGGAAGAACCTTTTCCTTGATATCCAACCTAAACCTCCCCTGACACAGCTCCAGCCATTCCCCGGTCCCGAGAGCGAAGGGATCAGCACCTGCCTTTCCACTGCCCCTTGTGAGGATGCTGAAGACCCCGAACACCTCAAACAAAACCAGCAGCTCACAAACAGATCCTTTGGGCCGAGAGCCCATTTTCCAAGTGAAAAAGGCGGGAACTTCCAGCCAAGCGCTTCCACAGCCAGCGACCGGCGCCGGGAGGGAACCGGGAGCACCTACCTTGGAAATGAGCTCATCGTGGTTGGCCAGGTGAGCCCTGCAGTGGATGCAGCTGTAGGTCCTGTGGCACGAAGGCAGATACGCCTGGAAAGTCTTGGACCTTGTCATCTTCACCATTGGAGCCACTGAGCGCTGGCTGAACTCCGGGGCGGCCCACGAGGCACTCCCGCAGGACGGGTCGCACGGGAAACACCGGAACACGCAGGTAAAGGCCGTGGTTTGGCAGGGGATGGGTGTGGGGCGGGCTCCACACGCTGGTGACGCTTCAGAGGAAGGGATTTGGGCACAGGGAGAGGGGCTCTTCGCACGAACCTGCGCGGAAAAACAGACACAACGCTCAGCTCGCGGCGGTGACGGCGCCGCCCCAGCCCGCCGCGGGATTTAGGGTTTGATGCAGAGCAGCCAGGAGCGAYGCCTGGGGATTAGATCAGGAGGACAGATATTTTATCCACTTGCTGGCTGTCCTCACATCTCCCTGCTGCTGTTATCTCCATCCGTTCTCCCAGCACTTAATGGATCTGGAAATGACTGCAGAAGTGTGAAGATGCTGGGACGATTTCCATCAAGCCTGGTCTCCCAAATGCCTCTGGGGAAGTGCGCAGGGCAAAGCCCAGCTCGGCACCACCCCGGGCTCTGCCAGCCAGGGAGAAAGTGGGGAGCAGAGCCAGCTCTGCTGTCCCCTGGGTGACTCACTGCTGTGACACCCCAGAAGCCCACGGGAAAACTGGGAGCTGGACCTGGATTTTCTGAGCCACCAGGCAAGGACGTGAGTCACCAAACCAGTTTTTCTCTCCATTCTGCCCTACTTTCCACATGGGAAACGGAGAATTCCTTCATTGCACTCTCCTTTATAACTCCCTGCAAGCTCTGAAGGTAGAAGCTACTCTATAAACTGCACTCCAATATTTTATTTCTTTTATCTGAACATCTGACAGTAGCCAAGGCAAGGCACAGCCTCTGAAGACTATTCTTGATAGCAAGAGACAGTTAAAAACCCTATTCAGGATGGAAACACCATTTTACACTCTGACATCATCTGACAGCACCTGCAAGGCAGATCAAGTCTGGGTCTCTTTTTGTTGGCAGAAAYGGGTTTTTCCCCACACCTCTACAAGTCTTCCAGCTACAACTGTTTCTTTTGAAGAAGGAAAAGCAGAAAGGAAGCAGCTCCCCTCCCTCCCGGATCCATGGCGTGCATGCACGCTCTACAAATTAATCATGAACTCTGGCTGCTCCTCCCAGGAGGATTTTCCTTTCCATAAAACATGTGATTCTGTTCAGTTTCTGAGCCTGCACTTTGTAGATCAACCACTGGAACAACACCAACTTCCCCACTACCACCAGCACCCATCCCCTATGTAAAGAAAACAAGAAATAACGTCTYAGGCATCTATGGAAACCTTGCCTCCAACACTTTCCCCAAGTGTTGTCATGGGTGACAAAGCAGATTCAAGGTGTCCAAGCCATGGGCAGGGACACCTTCCACTGTCCCAGAGTGTTCAGAGCTCCATCCAGCCTGGCCTTGGACATGTCCAGGGGATGGGGCAGCCACAGCTTCTCTGGGCAACCTGTGCCAGGGCCTCCCCACCCTCACAGGGAAGGATTTTTTTGTGATACCCACCCTAAACCTCCCCTCTGCCAGTGTGAAGCCATTCCCCTTCTCCTGTAAATAGTGCCTCTCCCTCAGTCTTGTAGGGTCCCTGCAGGTACCAGAGGGACCATGACCACACAGGAAGCTGAGTCCAGTRAAACAACGGSATAACCATTTTTTCTCTTTTTTTYTTTCTGAAATATTTTTCTTCTGCTCTCCAGGAGGCAGCTCCCTTACAGTCAAATAGGAAAAAAGCATCTTACTCATCAGGCAAACTGCTGATAAGGCATATCTATCATGATCATAACAGTCAGCACTTCCATAGCAGTTCTCATTCCTAAAGCTTTTTGCAAAYACCAACTAACCAGATCAACCTTTTCCAATTAAAGCTGCAGCCACAGCTAAGCAGGACCCATCCTGACACAGGAGGGTTCACTTCCCAGCTCGTTAGGAACTAACCCCACTCTTGTTCAGTCCAAAGGGGGTCTTGCCAGGAATTTATCAGTTGCTAAGGAGACTCCCTGGGCACTGTTTGCTCCACAGCTGCATCTCTGGATTTCARCAAGATTTGCCTTTTACACTCATCAGAGAAGGAAGAGAAATCAGTCTTTACCTGTATCCTGCCCCAGATCTCTGCGTGCACCAGAATTTTGTCAGAACTGAGTTAGTTCTGCCTTAGTCAGCATTGTTTTCCCATCTAACATGAGGAGCATCGAGGACTGCACCCTAAATTTGCAACAGGGCAGAAACCAGATGTAAAACAAAGCAGAATCCTTATTTCCAGCTGACTAGTAAAAGCAACACCTCCCACCCTTCCTGAACTAACCAAGTGCCAGCCTTTGCAGTCACAGGAGAACAGAACCAAATTCCAGTCCCCAAATTCCACAGCCCTGATTCAGCAGCTGATGTTATATCCCAGCCCTAATGGATCTCAGAACCTGGAATCTGTGAGCCTCCAAGTGCAGGGAAGCAGACCAAGTGTGCTCTTCCTGGGGCCAAATGCAATTGGATCCCAAGGCACCAAGCCCTGTCTGGAGACAAATTCCCTTGGACAGACCATCTGGAGGGAAAGCACAAGGAAGGCAATCACTTCACCTGCTTCCTGAATGAGCAATCAGACTGTCTTATCCTTAGACTCGATTTGTAATGAAAAGGTACAATCCCCTCTCTCCTCCACTTCAGCATGGATCAGTAAATAGACCAATCACCACTTTTACCACTTYCATCCTGTCATGCCAAACTTTCCTTTCCTGACCAGCTGGAGAATGTAATCCACAGGCACCCCCAGAGCCCAGTGGAGCCACAAATGAATCCCAACCAGAACATATCACAGCAATCCCTTAATTTGCTGTTTGCTGACCCCTCTGTCCAGGCCTGCTAAGCATCAATGCCCCAGAACAATGAGTAAACCAGGAAATACAACTGCATTTATCTGACAGAGCAATGAACACAYACAGGAATTATCTGCTGCACACAGCTCTCTGCAAAAGCATTTCATGAGCATTCATTTATTTGACCTCATAACACACTGAACGTCAGCAAAAACATTTGACCTTTTAAAAGCAGACAAAAARAAAATATTGAAGAGAGATGATATCAGAGACTGAGAGGAATTGCAATTCCTGTTCTCAGTGCTATGCTGAGAAGGCAAACTCGATCTCTCTGCTCAAGGCAGGGCAGAGAATAAAGATTTGTGAGCCAAGATCTTGGTGGGAAGCCTTGTTAAGAAAATGCCTTGAATAAAAACTTCAGATAAGCTCAGCTATGGCAGCTATAATTCATAAAGACACTGCTTTCACACTGTCTGATCACATGTGCATTGACTACCAACAGCTCTGTCCTCATCACAGTATGGGAGAGGAGGGAAAACCTATAGGAAACGCATTCTTACATCCTACCAGCACAGCCAGCAGCTTGTAAGGACCATTTTCTGTCTTAAATATCATTTTGAAAAGTATTCAGTGGCTCCCAGCAATGCAAAAACCAAGCCCTTGGATTTTTCATGTCCTGGTGACAACTACATTTGAATTAAAAGACAATTACCAGCTAATGGTGCATTTGTTCTGCTGCAGAACAAAGGCACAAGGATGAATTTGGGCTGTGTCTCAGGMTGATGAGTTAATGTTCATCAGCATCACAGGCAGTGGGCATCAGTGGAGTCACTCCACTCTCCTTAAAACAAAACAGAAAAAGGTTTGTTCACTTTATCATCATGCCCAGTACTGGCAGAGAGATGAGTATCTGTCACCAGCAACACAAGGCATTATTTTTCTTTTCTCATTCAAGAGAAATTTATCTCTGGGATGGAGACACTCAAGTCAATGGAACAGAAATTTGTGCCTATTAATTAATTTACAAGTCAGAAAACTGGTTTAGACAAAAGGAAGGAATTCTAAAGAAAAAGCTTTCAACATCATTTATTGTGGTTTATCAGTGAGAGAATCAGCTGAATGTTCTGCTTGCCTGCACTGGGTGTGCTGGGCTGTCCTGCTTAATCCTGCTGAGCTTTAAGCAGATATCAGCTCCCTGATGGAAAAATCACGACACACATTTTGCCATTTGGACAATTTTTTGGATCAGAATCCACCCTCCACCTGTGGGTGTCCAACACCCACTTTCCACACGAAGCTGTCAGTAATTCAGGAAACACACAAAAAAGGGAGGAAGCCTGTGCCAAGCACTTGCTAGACAAGGCCACTGCGTGTACAAGTCCATATGTCAGGGAACAAAACCATCACACACAAGTCTAATTTTGAATAAAAGCCATTTGCAACGCGGCTCAGATGCAAATGTTCATTGTGGCAGGACAAACAACAGGTTTGTTGGGTCTGAGAGTTTGTTTTATGGATTATTCCATTCTAAAGATAAACTTCAGCCTGTGAAATACTATTAGAATATACCAAACGCTGYTTGCAGCAGCTCTGAAATAATCCAGCTATTTGGAAACCCAACCTTTCTTCCTTGGTGTGTCTCTTCTCATTAACACAGAAAGAGTTTGAGATGTGCTGATTCCCAGTGCAAGGAAAGCACAAGAGGAATTGGGTTTGGAGAGTTTCACGTGTCTAAACTGTGGCAGCCTGGGTTGCTCCAGGGTCTGATCAAGATTGTAAGAAAATTCTCAAGGTAAGTGCCCACTTAGCAGGGTTTTCTTGACAAAAACTGCCTTAACATTCCTTAATGCAGCTTGAAGGGGGAAGGCTGGTTTCTAACTGGAGTCTGGGTTTGATGTCCAGTTTTGCTTCCCTATGGAATTGAAGTTATCAGAGTGTCAGGTGTTGAACCTGGCACGGCCAAGGAGCATTTTATACTTGCTGATGGTGAAGCACAGCAAGAAAAGATCCTGGTTTGGGGCAGTTCTGGAGATCCTCACAAACCACAGGATGTGACAGCTCTGGGAAAGGTGAACCAGATCGAGTGAAGGTGGCAGGGTGGGATGTACCTTGTGGAAGGTCTGGGAGGAAGGATRAGCATCCTGAATTTAACCACGGAACACGAGGGAAAGCCAAGGAAGGAGCAGATGGRTGAACACAATGTGCTTCACTCCTTCAGCATCAAGTTTCTGAAATGCAYCCATTTCAAACCCTGGCTAAGGTGACACTGCAAAGAGCTCAGCAGCAGCAACAGCCACCACTGATCCAAGAGTGTCCTTCCCTAACACCTCTGCTCCTTCAGCTCATCCTTCAAACCCTGGAATTAGGAAAAAATGTGGAAAACAACCAGCAGGAACCCTCTGCAGTTACTTTTATCACATTCATGGACACAACTACAATACAAATAATAATATTTAACCCCTATTTCTCCTCTGGGTATCTCCTAGCAAGTCACTGCATCCCTGCAGGCCTTAATTCCCACTTTCACACACTGGAGACACCTTTCACTCCTCCTGCACTGTGAGGAAGCGATTCATGGTTTGGGGAAAAAGGAGATGGATGGAGGGATGGAGGGATGGATGGAGGGATGGATGGAGGGATGGATGCGATACCGACGGCAAACAGCGTTCCAGACACCTGCCAGGAAACCACTAGAGGGCATCAGGAAGAGCTGCAGCAGGAGGCAATCCCAGCCTGTCCGGCCACAGGGAATCCGGGACAGGCAGGATGCCAGCCCTGCTGCACCTGCCGTGCTCCACATTCCACAGCCAGCTCGGCAGGAAAAACCCCAGCGTTATCCTGCTGAACAGCTACCAGCACCAAACCCGGCAAAACTGCCAGGGTGATTATATTAATCACCTCTTAAAGGTTGGGTTTGCTGGGTTTTTTCCCCCTAAAACCATCATTCCACGTCTGTATCACAACTCTTCTTGTCAAAAATAGACACGGAACCCCAAAACAAACCCCCTGGGGTCTCTCTGATGGACAGGTTTCCTATAAAGGTCACCTGGAAAGTACATGAAAATGAGTTGAAACTTACAAGAAACAAAGAACAATTTTTAAAACTCACTTTGGGTTAGAATTTTGTTTAAGTCTGTGTAGCTTTGTCACTGCAATTCAGTAAAAATCCATTAAGCTTATTAAAAATAAAGCAATTTAAAAAATACTTTTAAAAAACGGTTCCTTACATAGTTGATTTACCTTTGTCAATTTGGAGATTAAATCAAATTCAAAAGTTTCACTTATTATTAATACCACCCACACCAGTGCATTTTCAGGTTCTCAAATGCAACAAGTCCAGAAGGCTCCTGCATTCCAAGCAGGAATTCTTGTGTGAATTGCAGCACTCAGCCAACYGAAAAGGGAAGAAACAGGTTAAAATAAGTCAGTGAAGATGGTACAGAGATGCTTCTTTCTGCCTCCTGACTACASAGAGCAGGTGACAATGAGAATTTTCTGAGTTTCTTTACAGCCCAAGGCTGGGCTTGGACCATTCAGTGTCAGAACTGCTCACTCATCTCTCCCCACGACTCAAAGCACCATCACACAGCACTGGGAAGCAGGGAAGGGAAATAATTCCGGAAATTTGAATCAAAGCCTTTCCTTTAGAATTTCATCTCAAAAGGCACGGGACAAGCTGGACAGACATCACCTGGCTTCATCATTTATTACAAAAGGTTTATTTAAACCTTCTTTTATTTAAAGGCATTACTGAAAGATTACAATTTATTACCTTTTCCAGGCCTGTCTCTGGAACCACACGAACAGGGACTGCAAGATTCAGCCTCTCCAAGGAATGACTGACACCTCTGGCTGAGTTCTCTTCCCACTCTCACGAGTTGCCTGGCAGCACTATCTTTGCAATGCAGAAGAGCCTGTGCTGCCGATAAGGAGCAGCACRGCGAGATTACAGCTGTGAGCTGCCCACCTTCAGCTTCCTCCAGCCAAATCCAGGGCCCAATTCCAGCACAGGCCACTCCGTGTTACCAAATACAGCAGGAGAAGTCGCTGTCTTTGGCGGGGAACAACTCCAAACCAGGCGGCGCTTCCTTCTGCTCCCACCAGCAAATCCCACTTGTGCCACAAATAAAAGCTGCAAGCTGGACTAATTTAACACACAAGTGACTCCATTTCCTCCTTTACGTTTTGCAAAGCTCCAGCAGCCCCAGGATGGGGTAAGAGTCTTGCAGATGAATTGGCTGAGATGCAGCTCCTCATTTCAGAGCCTCACGTTCAAGGTGAAGGTCACGTTTGGAGCCCCAGATCAAGGACTTTGTCAGAATTACACAGACACAACATTTTACAAAATGAAACAAGACCCTTGCCTTGCTATTCTAGCACCAAAGGCATCAAGTAAAAGCTCTCCCCATCCAACTGACCATTTACTGACAAAATGGGAACACTCTTCATCATGCCAACTTCTCATCTTGATTTGCTTTAATTGCAGAACAGTGTGGCTGTCCAAATAAATCTCATATCATTGCATTTTTCGTGGTGTTCCTCAGATCACTTCATTATCTTTCTTTCTGGCACACGTAGGTATGACCAGGATTCAATTAACTGGGTCTGCAGGATAGATCATCTGTTTCCCTGATAAAGCCAGGGAACACGGAGAGAACATTTATCTATTGCAAGGATCATTCCAATATCCTCAAAGACATTAAAGAAGGGTCTGCCACAGCTGCCTCTCGTGACTTACTACTTGGAAAATTCCTAAGTTTTCACCTGCCCACAAAGCCCATCTGCTCAGAGGGTTCTGGTTCTTCCCCAGAACATCTTTAACCTGGCCTCGCTCTGCCCAGCAGCTCATCTGTCACGGGACTGACAGAGACTTTACTTTCTACCCTGGTACATCTGACTCTTTTCTGAGTAAAGCTGAGGATAAGATGGTGAATTCTGACCCACCTCTGCCAGAAACATTTTTTTAAGCAACAGTTCCTGTACTAACAAGGGACAAACTGTGGCAGTTCAGCCSCTACCCTTCTCGCTTTCCTTCAGCTGTGTGTCAAGGGGGCAAAGTCAGGGGAGGAATCAGAGCTTGAATCTTCACATGACAGATACTTTATAACTGAACCTAGTTTAAGAAGGTCAAGTCAGCTGTTACCTTGCCAGTTTTGGTCATTAGTTTCTCCTGGATATCCTCTCTCGCCTGCCAAGGCAGGTGAACTGACTCACCTCACGCAGTCCTGTGCCTACTGACGCATGTTTGAGCTGGGAGTTCCTGGGATTCTCGTTAAGATTTCTTCTTTCCCCAGAGAGTTAATAATTAACACCACCTTTTTTTTTTTTTTTTTAATGATGCTGGACAGTCTGTTTTTAATAATATCTTGCTCCAGCCACATTTCATCAGTGAAACCTCAGAGGTTTCTTCCGGAGCTCCGCGGCTGAGCCGCGCAATGCCCAGGTCACACCACGCTACGTTTTGTCCCCGTGGTGCCAACGTGAAACAGGAGAAGTGACACCACTCTGCCTTCCCTTTCAGATCAAAAAGTTCTCTGAAGGGCACATTCAAAGCATCCTCAGCTTTTGGAACTTTTAACAGCTTTTGCTTGACCGTGGGAGTTTGGTTTTGGACAAGAACAGCAGCGAAAAAAAAGAGTAAAAAACGTATTWTTGTGAGTCAGCAAAACATCTCACATTTTAACATTTTCCATCAACACCCGAGCAGGTGTAAAAGAACCAGCCTCTAGCTGGATGTGTAAGTGAGGAGACCGGAAGGCAGCTCCGATGAGTGGCATTCCCATAACTTCCAGTGACTCACAGTGCCTGGCACTATCATTTGTTAAAGCAAGAGTGAAGCAGGGATAATAGCTATTTACTAAAAACAGAGGAGCGTGATTAGCTTTAATTAGCATTGTCAAGTGACTTGAGATTGTCAGGTACAAGATGTGGGAGAACTAAGTCTCATTAATTATGTTATTTCCTGCAGCCTTAAGTGGCTTGGCCAGTCCAGTGACGCTTCCGGGGACGGAGCTGCTCCCGATGTCCAGCACATCCCACACCAGGGGTGGGAACACTCCCAGACAGGCCTGGAAGACGTGGATGTCCAGTAAAGGGTTGCAGAGAAGAGGAATCAAGAAAAATCAGCTTATGTACCGCAGGACAGCCCTGACAAACAGGCACAAAAAGGCAAAATGACATGGCAAAAACCAGACTTGGAGAGAATTGACTCCAGACTCCAGGGAGATGAAGATCAGGGACCAGTGGGGGCAACAGGGAACATGATTCACACAGCACTCCTGGAAAACTGTATTTTTATCCCCCCAAAAGACAAACTATAACGTGTTTCTTTTTGGGGAAAAGAAATCCAGATCCTCAATCAGTATCACACCACCAACAGACACTGATTTATCAGCTTAAGATTTGTTGTAAAGAAATGAAAAATCTTTGAGTCAGAATAGTCCCTCTCTTCCATGGACTTGCCTTGGCTTCTGGAAGGAAACCTGTCCTTAGCTATTAGTTACTGTGATTGGATCTAGAAGACAAGACCTTCACATAAACAGGCACAGAAGAGAGGGAACACCCTGAMGGACCAACTTACAGGTCTCTGTCAAGGAGGGGAAAATGCAGCTGTGTATCCTGATTTCCAAGCAACAAATACACTCTGCTACATCTTGGACATCTTGAGCAGCTTCAAAGCAGCCCAGAGAACTGAACTCTCAATTTCTCCATTCCAGACTCCACTCTGTGATCCCCCTGCTCCAGGACTCCATGGCTGACCTCTAATGAAGACTCTGCTTAAGCTCAAGCAAACAAAGCTCTGCCACTTAATGACCAAAGCCCAATGAAAGCCTGGTTTTATTGGTGTCTCTTCAAGAGGCTTCCACACACACATGGTCAAAGGCAAGGCTGTGATGCAAGAACAAGAAATAAATGGTTTTTTACTCCTCTGCAATCTCTGCAACGCTTTTGTAGCACCACACCAGATCCAAGAGCTCCCACTTTCTAAACTGCCAGCCAGGACCTACACCAGAGTGACCAGTTCCTTAATTAAATTCTCTCTCAGCAACAGGTATTCAATCCATGAGTCAAGGAGCCTTTGAGGGAATGTGGATTTGCAGGTAG
Organism: Amblyornis subalaris; assembly: GCA_018881555.1. NCBI lineage: Eukaryota > Metazoa > Chordata > Aves > Passeriformes > Ptilonorhynchidae > Amblyornis > Amblyornis subalaris. The sequence goes on from JACAXG010000075.1 coordinate 2,249,169, forward strand.
GGATGCTGTCTTCTTCAACACAACCCTGACTCAGCTGCACACACCAAGGAGCAAAGAAAGGAAATAATTTATTCAGAATCTATGGATCCAGAGGACACGAGGGAGCTCAAGGACCAACACAGTTTTGCCAGTTATTCCAATCCTGGCACTGGGAAAGAGACACCTGCAAAGAAAACTAAAATAATAAATAAATAAGAGAAGCACTTGACATCTCCATCAGATGAAAGCAACATCTCTGCCCTCCCTAAGCACTCCCAACCTCAGCTTCAAAGCACAACCCTCACTTTTACGTGATCTTTCAGCAGGAAACAAGAACCAGGGATCCAGGGAGAAAAGGAGAACATGTCAATTCCCCATTCCAGCACTGCTGTTACACAGCRAACAATGTTTACAAGGAACCAGAGGCGTGGATCCAACACGATGAGATCTTGAACAGAATCAGTGGGAGTGCTCCGCGAGGATGAAGTCACAAAACACATCCTTTCCAGSCAGAATCCTCTCACGGATTACAAGGCAAGCTCCCTCAGTATCTGCTTGTTTACAACCCTCTCACTCAGCACAGGCCTCCCTGCACTGCCCAGCTTTAAGTAACTGTAAACGCATTAGGAAAAATCCTTATCTGGAGCAGGGAGCAGGCCCTGAGGAAGGCAGGGCAGAAGGCAGGTGCTGTGCTCTGTCCCGCCCTTGCCCAACTGCACGCGAGGAACACTGGTCTGACAGGCCTTCCTCCGGCTGTTTTCTAAGACAGAAAAAGGTGGGGACAGAGCCACTCCGGTGAATTGTAGGCTAAGGGGGTGAGGATTCCACTTCTTTCTTTTCTACCCCGTTAAAATCACAGCTTCAAAGGGAGCATTTCAAATCAGTCTGGCTTCACAAATCAGCGTTAAAATCTGAAGCTACGGACCCATGGCTACTTCTGTCATCTCGGACAACTCAGGCTTTTCTGGACCAAACCCAAAATTTTATCTGGAGGTGCAGAACCCAGTTACCATTCCACCCTTTGCCCCGGACCTCGGCGGAGCTCTGCAGAAGAGGAAGCTGCTACACCCTTATCAGAGGCGACAGCAAAACACAGACCAGCTGAGCTACCCTGCGCCCGGTTTCGGTGCTCCRTGTGCCAAAACTGCCCTTCCAAGGGATAATCCCGGCGCCCCGCAGCCCGTGTGCCCCCCCAGGCATGATGTCAGCGCTGTAGCAGAGCCCCAGCTGGGCACGGCCCGGGCTCCAGGGACTCGCAGCACTGCTGGCACCCGGAGCTGCTGCCCCAGAGCCCCGGGGGAAGGTGCTGCACCTCTGCGGGAGTCACCGCCCGAGCCCCCCGCACTCCCTGAGCCAGGCGCGGGTCCCACTGCGGGGTCAGGGTTTATGGGGCGCTTATCGCCACAGCGAGATGGGTGGCGAGGAAGGACCATCGCTGCTCTTCCTCCTCCTCTTCCCCCCGCGGCGTTCCCCTGTTGATCGCGGGACCGGGGGCACCGAACCGCCCCCCAGCCCGGACCTGTTGCCCCCCTTCTCCATCCCCTCGCCCGGCCGCGCACACAAAGGCCGCCGCTCGCCCAGCGCGGCTCTCCCACCGCCAGCGCCGGGGGCTCCCCCGCCTCCTCTACCGGCGCTGACGGAGCCCCCCGGGGATGCTCCCCCGGCCCTCGCGGCCGCGGGGTGGGTGGCGGGGGGGACGCGGGGACACACGGGCACGGACGCGGCTGTGGCGCAGCTGCGCGCGGCCGCCCGGCCCCGGCCCCGCCGCGCGCGGGCCGGGACCCTCCTCGCCGGCGGCCGCTCGCCCCGCCGGCCCCGACGCCCTCCGCGCCGCCCTCACTCACCGCGGCCGCACCGAGCGCGTCCCGGCGCGGACCGAGCGCGGCGGCCGCCGACGCGCACACAGCCCGCAGCGCCTCCCCCGCCGGCCGCCCGCCCTTATAAACTCCCGGCGTTGAGTGACGCCGCCGCGAGCCAATCGGCGCCCGCCTGCACATAGCAACACGCCGCCGATTGGCCGCCCCCGGCCGCAGCCCATTTCCGCCGGGCCATTCAGAGCGCGGCGCTGCCGGCCCCGGCCCCGGCCGCACAGCCGGGCCCGCACGCAGCGGCTGCGGCGGAGACAGCCAATGGGAGCGCGGCTCGCGCGGCCGCACAACAAACACGGCGCGGCCTCTTAAAGGCGCCGCGCCCGCCGGCGGGGGATGCGCGGAAGGTGCGCGGGGGTCCCTGCGAACCCCCCGTGTTCCCGGGTTTCCAAGGCCAGCGCGCAGGGAAAGAGGGCAGGCGTGGTCACTTTCCCATGGTTGGGTGGTATTTCCGACTGTCCCTGCGCAGGTAATTAGCGCAAGTTAATAAACGGCGGTAATTAGCGGTGGTTGCAGCGCGGGGTGGGCGATTCGGAGGCCCCCGGGGGTGGGAGAAGCGGCACAGCACAGCCTCAAAATACACAAGTATTAGCCCCCAAATCCACCAATATTAACCCGAAAATCTACCAATTCTAACCCCCGAAATCCACCAATGCTAACTCCAAAATCCACCCCTACTACGCTCAAATCCACCAATAATATTCCCCAAATGCTCCAATCCTACCCCTAAAATCCACCGGTACTAACCCCAAAATTCACCCCTACTACCCCCAAAATCCCACCAATAATATTCCCAAAACCCACCAATACTAACCCCAAAATCCACCAGTCCCAACCCCAATATTCACCAATACTAACCCCCCAAATCCACYAATATTAACCCCCAAATCCCACCAATACTAATCCAGCTTCTCCAACACCCCACAGGGCTAATTGCCAATGAGGATATTACATATTTCTCCTGGAAGTCTCCATCCTGCCCCTTGCCATGAATTTTTCCAGGAGGGATCTTGGCAATTTTGTACCCAAAACATCTGCAGAAGTGCTCACAAAACATCTGCAGTGTGTGCCTGAGCACACACACACGGCAAACCCCAAGTGCAAGGGCACAATTAAATGCCATCCCCTCAAAGCTCTGTAATTAAGACAGGAGCACCCAGCAGCCCAGGACGAGGTAATTTGAAGGCTYCTCCCTGCACGTTTTTAGTCCCAGCTCAGCCTTTGAGTGCTAATAACAGTAATTCAGTGTATAAAGTACAGATTTGATAATCACACAATGGTTTGGGGTGGAAGGGACCTTAAAGCYCATCCCATTCCACCYCTGCCATGGGCAGGGACACCTTCCACTACYCCAGGTTGCTCCAACCTGGCCTTGGACACTTCTGGGGATGGGGTTTTTAATTAATGTTTCCCATCTGTCCTTTTCTCACATCCACTGGTAAAAGTTCTRCATCTTAGGGGCTGAAATATATTTGCTTTACGAGATTATTCTTGTTCTAACACTCTCTTCTTAAGCAAATCTTAMTATTTTAAGCAATTTTGCAGTAATTGATAATTCCTGGTAACTGCAAGGGCAATATTCTGGTTCAAATGTTAAATATATGGACTAAGATGGGGTGATAAAAGGCAATATTTCTATTAATTGCAATACTCTTTGTGGGTAAAACAACATTCTACCTTGTGCTATAAATTATTTTTCTTCCCCACAAGCAAACCCCACCCCTCTGATCACATTACTGAGCCAGCTGCCAGCTGGTGAAGAGATTCCACAACCAGATTTTAAATACTAAATGACATTCCCCCCCCCGCCCCCCCCCCGCCCGCCTTGTACTCTCGTGGTACAATTTAAATAGGCTGTTAACAAAGATTCGAGCACCGGGGTAGTTAGCAGCTGTTAAACACACCCAATAAAGAGGAAAATTGCTGTATTATCTTCAGACAGCTGCAAGAGGAGCCTGTTCTGAAGGCTTACTTTAAGCTTCTTCTTTTCTTAGATAACCTCTTTCCTTCCCCAGGCAGCAGCAAGAGCAAACATCGGGTTTTCAGCCCCTCTCCCCAGCGCTCAAGGCAGCTGTATTTAACAGATCTAGACAACGTTATGTGCAGGAAGTGGTGACAAAAGTTTCTTGAACTTTAAATCACCCAGAAACCACAAGAAGCCATCAGCAAAACAAAATGTACATCACCAAGAGGTTGTTGCAGAGCGGTGAAATCATTTTTTTCCCCACCTTCGCCGCAGAATTTTCGGTTCGGTAATAAAAATACATTGTTATTTACAAGGTGAACATGAAGATTCTTTATATATATACACACAGGTTGCTATTGTAATAAGCTTGATTTAGGGTGGTGATTAATTGGAATTATATTGCTTTAAGTTCAGCATCACCATGGAAATCTGGGGGCTCACACAGCTTTGAAGTTGTAGGAAAATACCACCATAAAAAAGCCAAAATTTCTTATGTTCCAACCCCTGTGAATTACAAAAATTGGAGGGTTTTTAGGGATAACAGTGTTTTATCAGCAGCATTTCACTCACTTTTTAAAAATAAAATGCTGGTGGGGTTAAATGCTACTGATTAAAGCTCCAAGTCACATTTTCATATTTGATTCTGGGTTCTAGTCTGGTTGCAAACTTTGCAAGCACGGCTTGAGCAGCACCATGAAAACTTTTGCTGGGCTGAGCTTTGGGGAAATTTATTAACTAAAAAACCAAAAATCTGAATTTTGGCTCTGTGCTATTTGACAACTTAGCAGCTAAACAGGATTTTTAATTTCACTATTTGCAAATACTCATTTTTTGGAGCCTGAGCAGCACAGCTACTGATTCCCTGCTCAGTGTCTGACACCAGTTTAAACCTTAATTATCATTTAGACTGATAAAGCATCACTGCCTCGGGGTAACTTTTGCCATGGCAAAATTGAGAGGGGAGAAAGTACCAGATCACCCACTGAGGTATTGCCTCAACATCTTGGGAATTAAAATCTGATAAAAATCTCAGTTTCTTGGCACTCCCAAATTTTATTTGCAGCAGGTGTTGATGGCCTTGTAACAAAGATACCTCTTCTGATATTTCCTTTTTTTTTTAATTTGTAAAGTGGGAATACTTTAAATTTTTTCTAGGACAGCAGAAAACATCCTCAGGCACTTCAGGTGTTTCCATTACTAACAGAAGTAGGGGTTTTTCCCCAATTTGCAGCATCCCTAGTTTTGGTCCAACAAGAAACCAGCCAGTGTTTCCCAGTGCTTCATCTTGCCCCAAAATCACCAAGACGTGACTGTGCAGCTGTAAAACTCGATACCTACAGCTGATCCCTCGTTTTTCTTTCCATAGCAACATTCTGGATTTGAAAATGAGGAACTCCCCCATCCATAAATCCGCTGTCCAGCTTAATAAACCCGTGGCAAAACTCAGAATCTGTAACCGAACGAGCATTTCCTTTTAATCCAGCTCTGCACTGCGGGTTCCCCATCCCGCCTGGCTCTGGGAACCGCTGCCTGGAGGAGATCCCTATGGAAAATCCATCGGGAATGCGCGGGCTGTGGCGGCCTCCCGCGGCAGGAGGGAGCAGAACAGTCGGGATTTGTTCAGGTTTGGTGGCTTTTATTCCCTACGCGATTTCATCCCTTCTCCACGGACGCAGGGAATTCCAGGGGCAAACCAATGTACATCAATGTAAAAAAGTATACCCTGAAAATTCCTTAAAATACCTGCACCTCAAACCTTCTTTGCTTTGGATAAACTGTCGGGAATTCTCAAGTTCTTCTCAAAATTCTATTTGAGCTGCAGATTTGTGACAGGTGACRCAGCCTGAAGTGATCACAGGCAAATACTTTCCATGTTAAAAGACATGTGGACATTCCCTAATGCTCCCCCCCAATTCCTTATTCTGATTTAATAAACATTTAGGATGTGTTGTAAGAAATAAAATACCATCCAGACCCCCCTGGGGAATCCTCTCATCACCTTGGAAAAATCCTTTAAAAGTTACTAAATACTGTAACATACAAACCCCCACTTCACCTCTTACCTAAATATGAACCCTCAAGGCTTTAAAATTACACTTGACCTTAAAACCTAATATTTAATGTAATTTAATGGCRATCCAGTAGAAAAGCTGGAAATTTACCTCTAGGACTAGAGGAAATGTTATCCTGCTTATCTTCAGAAAGGACAGAAACTTGCTGCAAGTGGAATTCCTGTGAATACAAACTCCAACCTGCTCATTTGCTGTCCCCAAATCAAACACAGACACCTGACAGCTCTCAAAGGCTTTTTATGCTCCATAATCCACTGATCCTTCATTGATCATCCACAATCTGATCATAAATCTACAAAGTGAGCAGGTAGAAGACACACTGTGGGTGAGACAGAACAAGTGTCCTTAGAACATTACAGAAAGGAATAATTTAAATGCCACAGTAGAATATTTTTTTAAGTCTAAATTATCAGCTATTTACTGTTTCAACAGAGACTAAATAGATAAATAGGATTGAAATAATCTCCAAAATTAGGTTTTTARGGAAAGAAGTCACAACTAACAAGTATTTAGTTTTAGATCTTTTATGAGCAAAGATGTTTTAATGAGTCACATTTCAAAAGCATCAATCTTTCTTTACATGAAAAGAAAAATCACTTCATAGCTTTGGAGCTAGAGAGGTCCACAAGACTTTCTGCAAATTAAAAGTGCATGAAATACATGCATTGTCCTTCATACATAAAACAAGTTTGCAACAGGGTTGAGAACAGAGTTAAAACAATATTTAGAGTTAAAAGTACCTGAAAAGAATCTCTCCTCAGACAGAGAGATTAACTGAACATCCTCCTGGACAGTTGTGCAAGTTCTCAACAAAAGCTTTTCTGTACAAGTGGTTTAAAAATCACACAGCGAGTTCTGGAATATTTAAAACAAGGATTTGATACAACAAATGCTTTACAGTTACCCCAATTCCATGTTATTTTGTTACAAACAAGTTATCATGGCCTAAGCCCTGTGCATTTGTGCTGGGATTCATCCATGAAACATTATCTGTCCCAAGAGATCAAACTTGAGCTCTTGGACTAAAGCCCAAACAGGTGAATGAACAAATCCAGCAGCTTTTCCAGCACTGGACCCTTTCCCTCCCAGTCAAATTTCAGATATTGAGCAGCAGATTTATCCTACAGAGATCATGTATAAACAGCACAGTCAAAAGCTACATCAGATGTAGGAACATTGGTGGTCTGACAAAAGTGTGGTTGAAAACTGTGTTGAGCATCTTAAAAGGCAAAAATTTCCAACTCTACTGCTAGAGAGAGGAAAAATATTAAAATTAAATTTAAAAAACGCTGTCTGTCATTGCAGTAACTGTGTTTTGTCATTCAATACAGAATAATGGAAAATAGTCTATTTATTGAGTGATGAGGGAAACTGGAGAAAAAGCAAGTCAGAGATCAAAACTGGTATTTTAAAACTTAGGTCTTCCTAACCTAAATAAAAAAAAGTTTTAACGTGGAAGTGCTATTTGGTAGTACTCTCTAAAATCAGAATCATATTTGCATCTTCATATTGGTGCATATGTTGGGAATTCAATAGCAATAAAATTGAGTTTAAGAAAACCACACTGAATAAAAACCTATCTGGAGCTACAAACTGGTAGGAACCCAGATTAGGATAAAAAGGTGGAATTTTTAAATTTACTTACTCAGCTGCATGCGGAGCATATTCTATAACTATTCAGTGACTTCTAAAAAGCTGCCAGAGCTATGGCTTGACTGATTATTAGCACTTATGTGACCAGAYAGAACTGGTCTGAAAAGGAAACAAAAGGCTTAGTACCTAATAAATAATTTCATCTTTTCTCCCCATGAACAGTTAGGAAGTTACATTTTCCTCTCTTCCATTCAATAAGCAACAAGGCTGATTAAATTAGGAGGAAATTGAATCTGCAGTCATCCTCACCAGGCAGATATTCCAAAGGACAACATTAACTCATTTGCCCCCATCACCACATGTTCACTTGAATCCTAAACGCAGTAGTTTTTTTCCATTCCATCCAGACATATTCCTCAGAAAGGAWCTGTAGTGCAGAAACAAACTCTCCATGCAGATGGATTTGGCATTCTCACAGTCTCCTGACAGGCAGTGGAACAGCAAAGATGCCCCACAATGACAAGTATGGCATAGCAGCCAGGGGGGGGCGAAACAAGAACCCTCCCAAATCTGGGCTACCAAGGRAAAAAAAAAAAAAGACTTACAAAAACCAGGTTTTAGAACAGTGATTACAGTTTGCAGTAAATATACTCTGGCATCTGGCTACTGTATGTATTATTAAGTCTATCATTTTCACGTGAAGTTCCTTAAAGAAACAGATAGTGCTGGAACAAAACTCTTGTTTAGTGAGAGCATCTGATGATTCGATGACTGAGCTCTATACATTGGGTAGAATCAAGCCACAGTAATCAAACTCCTCCTGAAGCCCCAACCATGCCATGAGCACACCAAGGCACACGGGCACTGCAGGCTCCAACCTGTCTGACACATGGGTAACACCTGCTCACAAGGAGAGAAGCTTCCAGAAATACCTTCCTGCCCAACCCCATTCCATCATACCTGGGGTTTCCTGGCTTTTGACAGTTATTTCCATCTCTGTGCACATAAACTTAATGGATGTACTTTTGTGGAGAGAAAAGACTGAAGTTTACACACGTTCTAGATTGACACTTTATCCCTTTATAAATATACATATAAATCTGCTTTGGGTGAATTCTTTTAATAGGAACATTTTAATTTGTCCCTGAAACTCCTGACCAAACTTAAGTCTTCTTTGGTCCCTCACCCTAAAAACAACTTCCYGTTCATCAAGAACCACAAATGTGCAAAAGACTTTTAGGACATCGTGAAAAGGCTATTTCCAAGTGAGTGTAATCTGTAATAAGTGCAATTTTCCATCCTGGAAATCCAGCTACTGCCATGCCAGGGTGGCCTGACAGGCAGGTCAGAGCCAGGAGCAAACCTGGACCCTGCAGTGGAACTCGGTGTCAAACCCAAATCCTGACTTAAATMGTATTTAGACCTTGACCAACAAGTCACAGTATTGCCATCACATCAGAGAGGGTCTAAATACAGTTGCAACTCAAGTTCAACGTTCTTGTCGGTGAGAAGAATGGAGTAAATCTATACTGACTGAGTTAATTTTGGCTAAAAAGGGAAGACCTTCACTGACACTTCACTACTTGGCCAGCCACAGAATCTGCTTTGCTATTTCTCCTGTGCCTGTTTTGCTTTTTTTTTTTTTGCTCTACAAGTTATCTGAAATCTAAAAGCAACACAAGAAATGCAAACACACAGGCTACACTTTCAGAAATTCTTCAGTTTCTGCTCACTAGAATAGAACTGGAATAACTGACATGTCTTGACAGCTGCTTAGGAACACTTGTGACAGGTAAGATAATGCTTATTATCTATAGGTACCTTATCAGGCAACTTTCTTCCTAATCATCACCATTTGTGAAGTGTGCTGTGGCTAAATGAGCTATTTACAAATGTAAACTATGTCATTTAAGTTTTAAAATAAATAGACAACCTTTACATTAGGTAGTGACTTGACAACAAGGTAACAGATCATCAATTACATCTTTCCAACAAAATGATCTGTGCATGCTGCCCCCAATTTGTTTTTTTTTAATGAAGAAAATCCTTGGCTCACAATCTTTTCTGGAAGAACTTTCTTTGTTTTCTTCCTTTATGCTGGATAATTATGTAAGAACTCCTTCAGTTTTGTTGGATAGTCTGTCATCACTCCAGTTGCTCCAAGATCAAATGCTCTCTTGTATTCTTGTTCTTCATTCAGCACCCAAATGTACACCTATGAAACGAGATAGAAGAACCAAGTTATTACAGGAAATACTAAATTTTTTTAAAAGGTGACTTTTGACCTAAATTGTTTCATCTGAAAGAGATGTTACTGCATATTTAAAATGATAAATGGTTACATTGTGATGYTGCACACAAACATATCCAACTTTTCTCCCTTGCCTTCTAAAAGGGACATTTTCTRCTGGTGACTCCAACTCCACTACCTGAGACTTCAGATCCTTCTAAAAGTYGAAATGTTATTTTGTGAAAACTCCACATCAGATAACCAGTTTCACAGACTTTATAGGCTTAAGTTTGAAGAGGGGACAAAAGCCCCAAACTTTCAGGGATTTAAATGAAAATGTCTTTTTCCAAGTGTACAAATCTTCCTTTGCAGTGACAGAACTGCAAATATAAGAGCAGAAGCTCTTGCTCAGGAACTAAACAGCAACACAAAGAACATGCTGGGGACAACAGGAACCCATCTTAAGGCTGTGTCTGTCTGCCTTGAATTCTCACTGGGTTAAAAGCACATTTCCTTCAGCTCTGCCCCACTGTACCTGAATGCCCCGAGCTGTGAGGTGGTCAAACAGTGCCTTCCTCATCAGCAACCTGAGGAAAGAGGGGGAGATTCATTAACAGCTTCAAATACACAGGAAATTTTCAATGTCTGCTGATGTCCTGACATGAAGTTTCCATGCAGTGTGCAGAGCCAATGTTTTCCATAAGAAAGTAATTAAAAAGCTAATTATAGAAAACTTTCAGTTCAAGCAACTCAGTGCTGGTTAACACACACACACACAAAAATTTGGATCAGCTCTGGTTATTGCATCAGCTCTGCTGAAGAGCAAATCCAGCAGACAAATCCTGCAGCCTGCAGGTACCCTGGACCACATCTGATGAATCAACCACTTTGCTCTCAGAGGAAATTTTATCCTTCACACCAAAAGACATGAAAATGTATTGGCCACTCGAGAAATTYAACTACCAGATGTCAGAGACAGGAACAAGAGCCAGGAGACACTGCAGTCACTGAAAAGCCCATGACTAAGTTCCCTCTGAGGCACAGATATTCTTAAAATGCAAAGTGTTCCTTGTAAGGCAAACAGTGTCTCCTCTGACAACAGTCAMATCCATGAAATCTGCATTCTGCATCTAATTGCACGTTAATTAGCTGAGCACACTTAAGGACAGGAGCTTAACAGACACAACTGGAATAATGCCCACTCTCACTGCACCTTAGGATGCTTCAGTGTATGAAAAATAAAAGCATAAAGGACACCTACATAAGATTTGAATATGATTTATCCTGCACTGACAAAAAGCTGGAAGAAACTGAAAAAATATAATGCAAAGGTATAGCAATAGCTGATCTTAGTTGCTTGAGTCAACTGTTAAAATACAGGCAAAATATAAATAAAAATTTAATCAGATGAAAATCTTACGTGTCAGCCAGCCAGATAATAAATTTCTGGCTTCTTGACATCTTCTGTGGTTCTTTCAGCCTGTTGAGGAAGAGGAAACCAAAAATTACCASAGCACAGATTAAAATATTAGTTGAGATGTTCCTGCAAAAAGAACATGAAGAATTAATCTTGCTCAAATTAGAGCAGTAATTCCACTGCTCAAGACAGTGACTTAGAATTGGGTTATACAAGAGAAATGAGCTACATTTAAGAGAAGCAGCAGAGATGGGTATTCAGCAGCATTTTGGCTGAAATATGAGAGAGATTGTGAAATCTCATATCCACCCCATTGCTAGCTTGCCTCTCAGCCCTAATCAGACCAATTTGTTCTCAAGAAAGGAGACAAGAGCAAGAATTAGCTGGAAGTACAGAACTGCTCTGTATTGCTGTGCACAGAATTCTCTTAGGAATATCCCAAAGTGCCTGAACTAACAGAGGAGTAACCTCASCCCAAGGACACCAACAAAACCAGTGCTGAAGGTTCACCTGCTTTACACTCATGCCAGAGCAGCACCCAGTGATGGGCTGTAACTCACTTGAGGATGATTGAAGGCATGGGAATCTCAAAGAACTCCTCCTTGAAGGGAATGAATGGCAGCAGACCAGTGTAGAACAGGCCAAGAAGCAGGAGGACACGTTGGGCACAGAAGATGATGGGAATGTCAGAGTTCTGCAGGAACCAGAAAAGAAAGAGTCTCAGTTACCTTGGTAGATTGTTGAGTCTGTTGCAATTAAATTTACTCATCAATGCATGTCTGAAGTTTAGCACTTGACCCTAAGATTAAGCTGCCTTATATGAATAAATCTAACTGCTGATCAGGTAGGAAATGCAGTTTTGTCCTGCACAGATAAATTGAAACAATCAACTAGACTGAGCTATCAACTAGATGAATTTCACTCAGGTGCATAAATCCCTTGGACTAAGCACAATTTTAATTTCATTCTAAATTGCAAAATTCCTCAGCASAAAAAGGAGGAGAATTGTAGCTGTGAATCAGCTTTATGCTGATGCAACTGTGTCCACTAGCAGTCACATCCATTTTTCATGAAAAGAAACAGACAACAAGTAATCCTTAGAAAAATTGCTTTTTATCAGATGAATGATGTGCAAAACAGGCTCTAAAAATTCCTGGCATAAAATTGCAATGCCCTATATTTCATAAAACATGACTAAGCTTAACTCCTCAAGTATTTTATTGCAGAGTAGAGGGTTGTTAACTGTGCTTGTCTTATTTTAGCAGTACAGTAAGCAGAACACAATCTAARCACAGAATTTCTCACCACAAGCTGAAGCCTGGCCTAGCTGGTTAAATCTTGATTTGCAGGGTGCTTTTCTGTACATTTTGTCAGCACACAGTAACAAAGCTTAGCTGGACTCGTCCTTACCTCCTTGAAACACTTGGATACAATCTCATAATTGACATTCCCCCACACGGTCAGGTGCTCTCTCTTGTACTGACTCACCAGCTCTGAAACCTGCAGCACAAAAAGGACAACTCTCACATGGATTCACTGAAAATGATGTGCAGCATCATTGAACTGAAACTCTACTTGCTTTAGAAATCATTACAAGAAATAGAGCTCTCTACTCTCTCCCATCATAAGGTGGTTGTGATGCTTTGATTAAAAATACAGAGGTGTTCAGGTCAACGATAAAAGAGCATTATACCTACAAAAGACCCTAAAGAATTTAAGAAACCTATATAACAAAATAGTATTTGCTGGAAAGAAGCAAAACTTCTCTGTGTTGAACACATCTACACAATAAATTCATATTTTTATGCTGCTTTGGTGGGCAACAGTCCACAAGACCCTTCCTATGAAGTACAGACCCAACAGGTCTCCAGCAGTGCTGCAGCAGTTTCTCATCCAGATGAAGGGTCCTTTTTGCTGAATGTCTTGCACAAGATCCCTTCCCTGTCTCCTGTATTACCTCACACACGGAGCAAGATCCAACATGTGAAGGGTGAAGCAGTCCAAGAACACAGATCTCAGTATCACAGACTGACACAACTCCAAGAAACTTTTGGAATACATCATTCCACGACCTCCACTCTCAGTCCAGCACAGATTCTCACGTACCTTTTTGATCAACACGTTGTTGTTCATTTTGATGTCAATGTTGACAGGAGTTTCTGGAAATGCCTCAAACACCTCTTGCAGGAGGGGGATACGATTGTCCTCCCCCTCACACTGACACTCTGGGGAAACAAGAAACTTGTCACTGCTGTGGCCACTTTTAACACACCATAGATAACAGCAGAAATGTCAGAGCTGTCGTTATCTTAAAACTTTAAAAGAAGTATAAAGTTCCTAGGATGATCACGTTTTTTTAAAAAAATTACCTCATTCAGCTGTAATTAACTATGACAAGCTCATTTGCATAATGAAAATGCCCTGAGCATGTTSCACATTTAGGTTTTAACTTCATGAAATGCACTCATTATTTAGCAACAGTAGGAGTGCAGGCAATGTTAAAATCCTGAAATAGCAAACACAGGCTCAGTTACCACACACCAAATGCAATGAGATTAATATGAAAAAGACCAAATGAGAACAAAACTTCCTTCTGAACTTAAAGTCATGCCTACAATAATGTACTAATTTCTAAAMCCATGAATATATTTTCCTTTTAAAACTTCTCCTACCATGATACTGATAGAAGAAAATCCACTTTTCTACTCCCTTTGCCAAAGCAGGAAGCTGCCACACTATAAAATGGAAAACTGAAACAGCAAGAGACAAACATCTCACCTTTCTGAAATGTGACATCCAACTTGCAGAGATAGGGTGGAAGTTCCTTAAAAATAAAGAGAAATGGAACATTGATTCAAATGTAGGGAGATAATCATGACTCTTCTCCAAAAAGACCAAATATTATAATTCATAGGCCACTTCTCTTTAAAAATCTCACCCAAAAAAGTGATTTAGTAGCACCAAGTTCAGTATGAYGTGAACTATTTGGCATTCTGAGATTTGTGTTATTTGTAGTTCAATAAGGCAAAACATTCCCAAATGTCTGTCTGAGAATTCTGAAAATTCCACTGTCAAGGCAGGGGGAATTCATCCACGAGTTTTCCCATCAAAAATCTGGTCATACCAGGAACAGTTTATTGACCAACCTTCCCCTGTCATCCGTGTGACAAAACATCCCAGCTCCAGAGCCATTCATCCAACCTGGTACTGGAGGAGTCAATCACCCTCTGGAATGTGCTGGGTTTGATCCTCTGACTGCACAGGGAGTTTAGTGAACTTTGGGGGTGGTTTTTTGTTTGGTTTTTAAAATTCAGATGAATTCTCTCATTTGCTTTTGGCACCAGGAACACACACAGCCCTCTGCCCACCCCAGCCACCCCACAAATGCATTTTTCAACACCTCCCAGCCCATTTCCTCTCCAACTCACAGAGTATTTGAGGTCAGATATGTTGACATCAACTCCTGTGGATCTCTTCAGGTTCTCATCATGGGACACAACCACTTGCTCATCTTTTGTCAGGTGACAATCCAGCTCCAACATGTCTGTCCCTAAATTAACAGCACTGCAAGGAAAGTTTGCTTTGAACCACTCGTGTGCTGTGTGCAGCTCCAAATCCAACACATTCCAGAAACTAATCCCACTGGAAGTATTTTAGATGCTTTAAGGTGCAAGGAATCCTCACAATCTTGCTGCAAAGCAAGGAGCAAACAGCTCTGCTGCAATGGGAAGCTGATGCAAGAATAAACAACGTCTCATGAACCAGAGATGGGATTTTTGGCTCTGTCTCCCATAGGAATCAGGAAGCACACCTATGGATTGCAGCCTGCCACCTCAGGATTGAGAAACCTGCTCCTAAAGGATTGGTTCAGAACTTGGAGTGTGATGTTTATTAGTAGCAGCACATTTCCCACTGCAGGAAGTGAGGTTTTGAAAAAAGTAATCAAATTTGTGGCAAGAAATAACAAATGACAGGGGTGTGAAAGCTGCTTTTTTTACTTGATTTACATTAATCAGGAAATTAGCAGTGGAGCTTTTGGCTTTTTTTGGGGAGCAAAACAACCTTAAACTATTATTTTAATGAAAAAGTTTTAATTTAAATTAAAAAAGAAATAAACCACTAAACATCCAGTCATGTTTTTCAAAGAAAAAGAGCTATTACTGTTCCAACCCACTGCTTTGAAAAGTTATAATCCAATCTCAAATCCACTCCATAGTAGTTTAGCTCACAGCAGGAGTAAAGAAAGCAGAAAGTAGCATTGATATTGATGAAAGGTAAGAAACCTCACACCTGAACAAAAAAGCCTTACTGCAATGAGAAGTGAATTGCTCATTTAACTAGAAAAGAGGTGCCATTCCAGCAGACAGATAAAAGTCTGAGCTCTTCCTTCMAAACCTTCTTTTTATCCACCTCTGAGCAAACCTACAGCAGGTGTGAGTTGTGCTGTAAATCCAGGAACAGCCTTTTCCTTATGGACTTTACTGGCTGCTGAACACAGGCCATGAACATCCACAAATGCAGTTACAAACCAGAAAAAAAAAAAAATCAAAGCATACTCCCCTAAGTGTTTAACACAATTTCTGGTCCAGCTGGGACAATGATCAAGAGGAGGGTTGTCAAATTAAAGCCAATTGTGTTTTCCAGTGCTGCTAATTAAGAATGAGGAGAGGAACAAAATCCTGTTACATATGGAAGAATCACAGGCTGTTCTGGGTGATTTTTCCTCCCGAGGAAAAGCAACTCSAAATCTGCTGCAGGAGATTTGCCAAATTTGTAGATGTTCCCATCTAATACCACGATTTATCGTTTCATCAGCAAATTTTATTAGCAATATTATTGCTTAAGAAAGTCAGGGCTGATGCTGCATGGAAAGAGGAGAACAACAACTTTCCTTGTTAACAAATTTGAGAATTTGCCAGGCCCTTACTAACAGCTCACTGCTAAATAAGCTTCCTCAAGTGCTGAGCTTTCCCAGCTGGAAATCAGTTTGTTCTGTCAAATTCACACTGCTCCAGAGAAGGCTCCAGATCCAGAACATCATGTGGATTCAGATCCAGCTGCTCCAGAACTCAAGTTAAGAAGCAGGCTCACATTTGCAAATTAGGGTGAGAGTGACCTTGCTTAAAATCAGTTATTTTATAACCTAAAAGCACCACAGAAGCATTTAAATAGGGTAGAACAAGATTACAGCCTCCCCAAAAAATCTATTAAACATTTTAGCTAATAAAACAAAACTAAAAAAAAAAAATTGTGTTTGGTACAAAAAGCTTATAAWTGCCTTCCAGAATATTTGTAAATTAAGCTGGGATGGAAACTGAAATTGCCAATAAAGGCCTCCTCCCCCCATACACACATTCTTTTCTGGATTCAAGTACAGCAATAGCCAAATATTCCTGCTTGTCCAAACCTGCAGGAACAGCTCCTGCAGACATGCCCTATTTGGCTTCACACAGAATCTGATGGATTATAAATTGATAAATTCATATRATTTTTCACTATCCAGATCACTGATTTTCTACCCCATTCCTTTTGCTACCTCACTCGTGGAGATGGGAACGAGCAAATGGGAAGGACAAAGCCTTTACCCCTTCCCAGAAGGAGCCAAAGGAGTTTCCACTGCCTCACAGGAGGTGATTGCTCTGCTTCCTGCAGAGGGACCATGGCTCAGTTTACTCAGCTGAACTTTGCTATTGGCAGCTGTGAGTTCAAAACCTGGACATCAATGCATTTGTTACAGCTGTAAAATAATTAAAACGGGCAGAAGAGAGTCACATTATCACAGAAGAGAGACAAACATCATCACACAATGGATTACCCCTAGCACAGCCCTTTCTCCAAGTATCACTGCTTATTTCTGGGAATAAAATAAAAATAGGTGATGGTGGAACTTCCTTTGCAAGAGTCCTTCACMTACAGAACCAGTAGGATGGTAAATGAAAATTAAGAAATGGTTAAAAAAAAAAAAGCAGYACTTTCCAGAAAGTCTGGTAGCAGACTTGAAAAAAGGCAGGCCAGAAGGAGAAAAAAAAAGCAAAGCCACACAAAACTCTGCTGAGCTTCCATGGAGATAGAAAATAGTGCAGTGCTTTCTTTTATTCGGTTGGGAAAGCTGGCACCCCTCAGGCTGCAGGGAAACAGCAAACTGATGAGGCTCCTTAGCACAAAGCAAATTATAAAAACCCCAAACAAAACAAAGAGGAGCCCACATAATGTTGTCCCTTCTCAGCAGCAGCTGGAGTTTTAGATATGGTRCTTTTTCAAATGCCTTTGAGAACCTTGTTAAAATTCACTACTTAAATGCTGGAGGCTTAAAAGGCTTTCTGGTCCCAACCCCATTTTAAAGCCCTGGGTAAGAGGCTTTCACACATGGCGTGACTGCAGAGTGTGTGTGCAGGGAAAGAACATCAACACCAGCATTTTGAGCTTTATAATGATAAATAAATTAATAGAAGTCATCACCATTAAGCACGGTATTGTTTGCTGTTTTATTAGCTAGCACAGATCAGGCCTCAGGGGTTTGTTTCCATTTGTTATTGTGTACAGACCATAATTTGTGGTATCCCAACTCCTTCTGGTTAAAGTGGAGTGGATGTTTGGCAATCCACAGGAGTCATCCAAAGGAGAGATGACTTTCAGAAATAGGACACTGTGACCCCCAAGAACTGATGGAAGTCCCACCTCCCTTGATTGCTTCACTCACTTAAGACACTGAGAACACCTAATTCAGGCATTATTGGCCTTTTGTACTCACTGGTGAAAGGCTGCCATTGTGTTTTCCAGGTTCTCTCCAGCACCTACAGAAATAAAAATAAAACATGTACAAAATTCTTTTCCTCCCCTCAATCCCACCAAAAATAAATTTAAAGAATAATGGATTGTAAAATGTACATATTTTGAGGAAATATTTGGAGGAATGAGTATGAAGCTCGAGGCAGAAATCCCTGTTGCCACCAACCTACTGGAGAGACATGACCTTCTCCARGTAAAAATAATTAAAAAAAAAAAGAACTTATCTTGCATTTGTGTAACACTTTGAATATACAAAACAAAGTGTTTATTTCACCAGAGGTATTTTGCTAGGACAACAAGCCCCACAGGCATATGAACAGTATATGCAAAAATCTGTTTGAGAGTTGGTGGGAAGAGTAACAAGAGGAAAAAAAACCAAACAAAAAACTATGGAAAAAAGCACCCAAGACACTAAAGCTGACACTCCATAAATGTATAACCCATCTGATGCTGAAAGAGGTGACAATCTCTTTCTTCAGTACAAGGATATTCCCCAAACAGCACAGACCTGTCAATAAAGGTTTGTGCTGCTGGAGAAGGGAGGTCTCACACATGAGGAATGAAACATCAATTTCAGTTAAGAAAGACAAGGAAAGGCAAATTTAATTTTCTCTCAGGCAGGAGTAAACTTTGCAATGCCTAAGCCATCATTCTCTGCATAAAAATCTTCGAAAATCACCCTGATTAGGGACTGGAAAAGGTTGTGCCTTTTCCCCACCTCTCAAAGCAGGGAATATGGTAGACTGAAAAACAAAACAACCTCAGGAAGATACATGTGCTGGTGAGGATATCTATGCAAATTTTAAGTACTCTTTGACAGTAATGAATGACAGACTTTGTAAACAGCAATTATAAAAGCTCCAATTAAGGCCTTGCCTATTAACAAGACCTCACCAGGACATACTTACCTAAGCCTGTGTTCAGTTACTTAATGAAAGCAATGCACAACCACCAATTTAAAATTGTTGTTCTCAGGTAGGTTTGCAAAATGAAAGATTCAACTTAGAACCATAACGACAATAATCTCCAGGGTTTAATGTAAAACAATATGATGAGTTCTGTGATCAGACAGTCACCAATATTTCATGGAATTTGAGTGCAGAACTAGGAATTGGCTGAGTGGCAAAAGTGACTGAGGGACAAAGGAGAGCAGGAGAACCTCATCGTATCCATCTGGTGATTGCCAAACAAATGGAAACCCCCTGCACAGGACCGGGATGATTAGTTACAAATTAACTGCAATGTTTTTAGATAACTTACCAACTGTGGCAATACAGCCCATACATCCTGAACGGTGAGGGAAGGGCAAAAACACCTGAGTCAGCCTTCAACTTGTGGACAAAACAACAGTATCTTAACATTCCCGGGCAGAAATTTCCAAAAAGAAAACTTTAAAGTGACTGATCTAACAAGTCACACGGCAGGGAGGTGGTCAAGTGCCAGGGATGGCGACATGGCAGGGACGCTGAGTCAAATGCCTGACTTGTAGCACTTTGGGGAAACGAGGAACAAAGTTGAGAGATCAGCTGAAAGAGGAATTCTAAATCAGCAACCGCTGTCAGAAAAGGGAACTACACAAGTTATCTGATCCAAGGCATTTTCTCTCCTGGGAAGTGAGAAGGCTGGGCTGACCAAAGGGCTTCTGACACTTCCTCAAATGCACCTCCAGGTTCGTGTGCTGTTGCATTCCCTGCGTGGAACTGACCTTTCCCAGCCAAAATGGGCACATCCAGACACTATGATGGCATATTCCCAGCCTGAAAGCATCACCATGGCCAAGAGGGAGCCAACACCAAGCACTGSCTCGAGGAGATGACCCTCAGAAATTTTTGAGGCCAGCAGGTCAAGGGAGGTGATTGTTCCCCTCTGCTCAGCACTGGGGAAACCACGCCTGGGGCACCACGCCCAGTTCTGGGCTCCGAAGCACAAGACTGACACGGAACAAGGCCAGAGAAGGGCTGTGAAAATTAAGGAATGAGAGATTCTTGGTGTAAAATGAGAGGCTGAGTGTGCTGGAATTGTTTTGTCTGCAGAACAGAAGCTGGGGAGGATCCTCCATGTGTAAATAAAGGATGGGAAGGAATAAGGAAGATTGAGCCAAACTTTCCTGGTGGTGCCCAGGGAAAGGATAAGAGGAATGGGAACAAATTTAAATACAGGAAAATCAGTTTATAAACATAAGAAAACCCCCTTTTTTATTGCAAGAGTGATCAAACTCTGGAACAGGCTTCCAGGAAAGCTTGTGGAGACTCCATCCCTGGATGTATTCAAAATTTAACTGGACCAGGTCCTGTTCTGTCAGATGAGATTATCTCCAGTTCAGATGATCTTCCAATCTGAACTATTCTATGTAAAAATCATCACACTATCCTTTCTCAGAGACCTTGAAACCCAGGGCTGCTGGCATTGACAGAGGACTCCAACACAGAATATCAAGACTGTTCTCAAGATTGTTCTCAGATATGACATCTGGTATCAAGACTGTTCTCAGAAACGACCAATTTTAAAATTTTGCAGAAGCAAAGAACTAACGCAGGGATGATTCTACAAAACGAGATAAAGTTCTTGAATGAAAAAGCAAGTGAAATCAAACCGCTCAGACTTAAGAAACTTTGTGTACAAGGTTTCATCTCCGAGAGGAAAAAGCCAAACAAGTCAAGTGTTACCTTGATCTCCGAAGTTAATTGGAGTAATGCAATAGGAAACCCGACACTGAGTCTAAAGCTACAGCATGACTAAAGCCCGAGGAGAACTCAAGTCCCGCAGGAATTTATGTTACAGGGTAAACACCACAGAGAGTAAAGAGGGAGTGCTCTTCAGCTTCAGAAGAGCAAAAAGCAGCTGCAGTGTTCAGGGCTGTCCTGCCTCAGGTGTATTACACAGGACACAGAACAATTCACAGACCGTGGACTTTGCCTCTGAATGCCTAAGGAATAATCCTCCCTTAAGTGAGGGATGTTGTTCTGATGGAGCTTGGAGCAACCGGCCCAAGCCCTTGCATTCGAGGCTTAGGGCTGTGTATCTTAACTAAAGTCCTTACAAAGGAGTGAGAACAGAAGAAGATTAAGGGGATCACACCAAGTTCCAACACAGCCAGCTGCAAGTTTTTAACTGCTTGTAAATCACACAGAGAGGTAACACTCAAAATTAAGAACGTTTTTTATATTGAAGGAAAAACATACCTACCGAGAAACAGATACTACACATATTCCACAGCAAAAGGTGCATTTTATGCTGTACTTAAGAATATAAAGAAACTTAAACCGTTGTATAAACTAAAGGAAAGAAATGCCGGTAATAAAATCTTTAAGAGATCAGCTCTAGKTTTTGTATTTTAATAATTCAAGGCAGCAGTAGCAGTTAAGGACCACTGGCTAAAACTGTGATCAACCCSTGCATAAAATGGCACCAAGTATGATATTGAAAACTGTTTAAACTCAGCATCAGACATCTCTCMCAGAGAATACTAAAAAATACCTACTAAAAAACTGACTATTTTAAAAAAATTGAGCGAGGCAGCAGGGAAAACCACAGAACTGATCTTAACAAAGCAGGAAGATACAACTTGCTGTATTTTTTTCTGCCCAATGTTTTGGAAAAGGTAGAAGAAACTTAAAAAACTCTTTTAGCTATTTTAGATGTGCCTGGCACAAGGAGGGGGACAAGATTCTCAAATGAGATTTGTTTTACCAGAGCACYGAGCCATTCAGTGTCTGTCTGCAACATCAAGGGGAGGAAGAACAGAGTCACAGCAAACTCTGTTTCCCCTGAAAGCAGAAACCAAAGCAAATAGGCAGTCAGAGAAAAGAAAAATGATCTTTTGTACCTGATCTAAGCAACRGCCAGACGCCCCTCTGGTTAGGGAGAGAAATACCAGGATACAGAACCATTAGAAGAAAAAAATACAGACGCGAYTGAGAGGGGAAACCATCACGCCCCACGCAAAACAAAGCTGATTTCGGCTGGCGCGGTCGGACTTCGGAGATTAATTCTGCGCCGAGCCGAGGCACTGGTCAGCAGGTGGCACCTAAAATTAGGCTGCGGGAGGAAGGTTTAAAGGGAGCTCGCTGCGAGCCACGGGCACCGCGCGGCCCCTCACGACCCTCCCGTGGCCGCGGGGAGAGCGCAGCGCGCCGGGGCCGTGAGGGAGCATCGCCCGGGGGCCGCGGAACCCGGAGCGCCGGGAGCATCAGGGGACCATCCCCGAGGAGCGGCGGAGAGCAGGAAGGCTCCCGCATCCCCTCCCTCCATCCCCGCGCCCCCTCACTCACCGCCGCGGTGCGAGATGTGCCGGCAGCGAAAGCGCTGCCGCTTGGGCCGGTGGAGCAGCCCCGGGCACTTGAGGAGGAGCGCGGAGGTGAGGACGTATCCGCCCAGCGTGGAGAGCACGTAGAGCGTGGCCGACATCCTGCGCCTGTCGCCGGCTGCCCCGGCCCGTCCCGCCGCGCTCCGTGTCGCTGTCCCAGCCCGCAGCCGGCCGGCGGCGAGGCGGAGCCGCCGCGGGACCCGCAGGCTCTGAGGGAGCGGAGCCTCTGCGCCCGCGCAGCCGCCCCGGCGCCGGGGGGAGCGGAGCGCGCAGGCGCGGCGGCCCCGCGCCCTTCGCGCCCGACCGTGAGGGGCTGCCCGGAGCCGCCGCTGCCGCTTCGCAAACGCTGCAAGGGTAATTTTCACTTAAACGCTTTAATTTATCATCTTGCTGCCCCAAGCTGCCTGCTCGCAGGTGGAGGGGTGTGTTGACCACACCCCGCCCGGCGCGCGCCTCATGGGCGGGGCTGTCGCTGTCAAACCCCAYAGATGCTGTGGGGGTAATGCTCAATTAAGCGCTTTCATTTCCCACCTCCCTCCTCACAGGTGGAGGGATGTGTTTTCCACACCCAACCCCTCAGAGATGTCATATTCCACATTGGGAAGGACACGTTTCCCACACCCAGCCCCTCAGAGATGGTAGAATCATGGAATGCTTGGAAGGGATCTTTAAAGACCATCTACTCCAGCCCCTAATATCATATTCCGAACAGGAGGGATGCATTTCCCACACCTAATCCCTCAGAGGTATCGTATTCCAAACGAAGGAATGTGTTTTCCCCACCCCGCCCCTCAGAGATGTCGTATTCCGAACAGAAACCAGGTCTCAGCTCCGGTCATGCAGCGTAATTACTGTACTACAGCAAATTGGCAAATTAAATTTTGTGTGCATGCTAATTAGAAACAAATATTCTAGAAATTAAATTAGGTCTCAGCATACATCTTACCTCAGTTACAAGCTGATTTATTGTGGCTGATTTTTTGGCACGGAGAGCCACTTGATATAGGTGAGCACAATTTCTGGCTTTGCTGTTRATACACATCAGAATTGGAGTATCTTTTTTTTAAAAACAAAATGATTTCTCCCATCATCACATTAAAAGCATTTACATACAAATAGCTTGTTCAGAAAAAGCAAAAAGATTTTGCTCATCACTGCCTCACTATGACAAAGTAAACACTTCATTTCAGGCAATGCTAATTATTAAATATTCCTAAAGAGGTATGTAAAAAGTAGGATGGGGGAAAGCACTGTCATCGAAACATCTAGGAATACAGGATCAGCACTTTACGAAAACCAGCTTTTATTTTTTACACATGAAAACTTAATAAATGGAAAATTTACACGTCTTAGATTCCTTTTCCTGCTTTGATACCAACTTTATTTTCAACYTGTGTTCCAGTGAAATACAGTGGGGCTTCACACCATTGCAGTGACAACTGTTGGGTAACCAAAATCCACGAACTGGATGGAAGACAGCCTTCTTAAACTAAACCAGATCCACCACAAACCATCCTTATTGTGTAACTGCTTTCAGTATTCCTCGGAGAACTTTGTAGCTCATTAACTGTTGGCTCTCTTTGGGGGGGAAGCAGGGCCCCCGTTCTGTCACGTATGCGTAGGGAAACCTCAGCACCCAGAGTCCATCAGAGGGAAGGGTGATTTCCTGCTTCTCAGGGTAAAATACAGGACAAGGTGGTGGCCCTGGTTGAACCTGAAACCGAAAGAAAACATGAGCAGGTAATCAAACATCATTACTACCTTTAAAAGTAATAAAGTGCAAACGGAGCTTTTTCAAATGTGTATTAAAAAAAAAAAATGGAGAAAACGGTGAAGAATTCTCCAGTTAAAAAACCCAACACTTTTTCACCTCCTAAATTCAAATGGTAACTAATAATAATTAATCTGAGCAGTGAGTCACTACTTTTCTCCATGACATTTAAAATGATAAATTCGTTTTTACAGTCATTACTCACTTGGTTAGTTTTTTTTAGAAAAAAAGCACCGTTATTACAGTAGGGAATGCCAATAACTSATCCTTGATAAAATATTTTTTTAGCTGACTTTATACAAAGTATAAATTTGGCATCTTGAAGTTTAAGAAATCCCAATCATTTATGTAATATACTTTTGGTGACTACCGCTTTGGCTCAAGTTGGTTTGAGCTGGAAGGAGTTTCCTGACACCCTTTTCCTGTCACCCTTGTCAATTAATGTTTCCACAACCATCCCTGCCTCTGCTGTTCCCAGATTCCCTCCTGCCTTCCTTACCTGGGGCGTCAGGGTGATCTGCAGAGGAGCATCAGGAACCACCACGAAGAGCCTCATGAACTGGGCGTAGTGGGGCTTGAGGCCCCGTCCCTGGGTCGAGGACAGGATGTACAGGGGCATGTCGGAATTGAGGGCTTTGAGGGCAGACTCCTTTGGCCCCCCTCCCATCACCTTCATCACCTTGTCAGGCCCTGAACACATGAACCTCCTCCCACGGGCGTCTTCATATTCAAACCCCACGAAAGCTCGAGCGATGTCGTCCCTCCGCCTGCCTCTTCCCATCACCACCGCGCTCCTTTTCCCAGGAACGGCCTTGTTGGGCGCAGGCCAGGAATTGGTGTCTAAGTCTCCTTCGTCTTCAGTCCTCGTCCTGATGACAATGTCCCAAGGCATTAAATAGTTTGTTCCCGGGATAAAGCCCTGTTGATCTAAGCCCGTGTGGAAGTTATAAGCCTTAGCAGGCCCCAGCTTAACCAGTGACCAACTGGAGAATTTGGGCAGAAGGCCTTTGGGGCAATTGGAATGGAGCATCCCAGGGAGGTACTCGACGGTGGACGCCTGGCGATCGACCAGGCTTGGCCTTTTCTCGCTCTTGGAGTCCCCGCTCTGCCCGTGGCTTTCTGCATTGTCCCCTCCACCCTGGGCATCGGGCGGGTACGTGCCCAGGCTGCCCGTGGACTGGCCCAGGCTCAGGGCCAAGCTCAGGCCTGTGCTTTCTCCCTGAGTCTGAGGTTCTTTCTCCTTGAGTTTCTCGATCTCGCCTTCYGGAGGGGCGGGCGATGACTCGTCCCGAGCGGGCGCCGGGTCGGGCGTGCTCGGCTGAAAGATGGGAAAGTTGATGTGCTCCAGTTTTCCACAGCACTTCTCTTCCAGCAACTACAAGAAAGAAAACGTGGTTAAGTATTCCACCCCTGAGATGAGGGAGTTCAGAGTCACAACATTCAGCAGCTACAATTAAGATTCAAGAGGTTTCCACCACGTGAGAACCAAAGCAGCAATGGGAACATGGTCCACAGACCTCACTATTTAATTCATTCATATTTCATTCACATGAACCAACACACTTAAAGTGTAAACAGGTGCATAAACAGGTGCTTCTGTGTGTGTGCACTGGTGAAGACTGGAACTGCCCACACTGGTCACCCCATTGTGCAGACAATTTCTGCTCCCACAAACATCTTCCCCATGCAACAAATGGATAAGTTTAAGAGGCGACTCGTGGTCACTTCGGAATACAGACTCTGAAGATGAAACAAAAACACTGCTTGAAGCACCAACAGACCCGATAGTTACCTGGTAAAAGTCATAATTAGCTGCTTTGATATCAAAGGGGTCCTCCCGAGGAGCTTGTTTCCTTCCACAGTTACAGGCACCGGTGGAACGAGCCCGGCTGTTGTGGTACAGAATTGGAGGATTTCTGTCTGCTTCTGGCTTTTCCCCTAAAAGCAAAATCAATCAAACCTTGGGTAAATTGCTCACCATTCAAGACTTTCTTTATTCCCTTTATCCATTGCTTCCTCCTTGCTATACACATACACAAAATGATCTGCCACCAGTTTGTCAAGCAACTCCTCCCTTTCCCACTTTTAATACAAAGTTCCAGTGGAGGTTATATCACTAAACCAGATCTTCTTTGTTTTTACAACCTCTTCCTGAGAGGTTCAAAGTTCTTCTGCCTGCAAAAAACGTGCAGAAGACTGTTTTGACTCCCTGATTGCATCAACCAAGTTATTTAAAACAAATGGGGATACATGCTTTTTAGAGAACTTTGTTCTTACACCCCTCTTGTTAGGACTCTGGTGTAATGYTTCTAATTAGCAAGACAGAATCAGAGCTACCACTAAAGTCAGAGTTATTACTAAAATCAGAATTACTACTAACAGTGGACTAGCTCCTAAACATTACTCAACACAAAGGAAACCTGCACAGCAGCTCTGCTATGATCCCACTGTACACAGATGATCACAGAATCATTTGGGTTGGAAAAGACCTCTGACATCATCGAGTCCAACCTTTGCCTGGTCACCACTTCGTCATCCAGAGCGGAGCACCGAGTGCCACATCCAGTCCTTGAACACGACACTTCAAAGCTGCAAACTTTCATCTTCCACAACACGGCAGAGTCAGTGCTTTCAGCCTAAGCCATTTTAAAGCAGATACAAAATTAAACCATGAAACCCAACCACAAGTGGGCACCTTTACCTGCTTTGGGGAGCAGATGGAACTTGTGCACGCAGTGCTGGTCGGTCAGGCTGCGCTCCTCGCAGAGCTGGTGCCCATTGCTCCAGAACTTGTAGCAGTCCTCGTTGAGCTGCATGGCGTACTTGTGGAAGGCTGGACCCCGGGCGTGCTGGCTGTACACACGCAGGGCCTGGGCCAGCTGGTTCTTGTGCACTGTCATGGTGTAATTGTGGGGCAGGTTGGACTGGTAGGCGCTGTGGGCCATGGGCAGAGCCTTCTGGCAACGGTTTTCGGAGAACTTGGTGTCTATGTCTAAGTAGCCTTCCAAAACTTTGATGCTGCTCATGATTTTTGAGCTCAGCTCCCCACAGGTCGGGTCATCGTCTTTGCCTTCGATGGTCACTTCGTACAGCTTTAAGGCTGCGGCCACCCACTTCTGGTAGGTTGGGAGCTCGAAGTGAGAGGGCTGTGGGTTCCTCCCCACGCTGTCTTCGAAGCCTTTTTTGCTGAGCACCAGCTCCACGTGCTGCCACAAGAACTCCTTGAGGGTGCAGTCCACGAGCTGCCCGGAGGAGCTGGAGCTGGAGCTGCTGCTCTCAGCGTGGAAGGAGAGCTGCTGCCGGCCGTGCCGCATCATCTGATACCTCCTGGGTCCCGACAGCGTGGGAGCCAGCAGCGAGTCAGTCTCTCTCATGGTGCAGTTGCTCCTGAGCTGGTCAAGAAGCATGGCCACGGGATCATCTCCGTCCTGGGGCCCTCCAGCCACGATGTACACGAAAGCCTGGTTGGCAGGCACGGTGAACAGGCAGTTGATGCTCTGGTTGGTCAGCACCCTGCTCTTGCGGAAGATGCGGTAGATCTGATCCTCCAGGGCGTGCTGCAGTCTCCTCTTGGGGGAATGCTTCTTGGGGGGCGGCTTGTCCAGGTGACCACACGGGTCCTGGCCCCTGCTCGGGAGCGGATCCACCTTCAGAGCCCCGTTGAGCTGGAAGAGGAAGAGGAGGCGTGGAGGGCACGGCCTGCAGTTGAGCTTCCACTCCTTGCCCACCGGGCAGTCCTTGATGGCAGCCTTCAGGGAGGGCAACACCTTCTGCCGCAGCCCGTCCAGCGCCCTGAACACGCGGTCGTAGGTGATGTCGAAGGAGCAGGTGGGATGCACCAGCAGCAGGATGTGGCAGACGGAGAAGAGGTAGAGGAGGCTCAGGCAGTGCAGCTTCTCCTGGTGCTTCCAGAACTCGTGCGCCTCGGCGTGGGGCAGCGGGGCCGGGCCGCCGGAGGGGTGCCCGGGCCCGGCCTCCCTGTTCTCGGCCGCCGCCAGGTCCCCGCAGGCGCGCAGCAGCTGGGGCGTGTCGCAGATGGAGGTGAGCACCAGGTACAGCACGCGGCTCTCCTGGCTGTAGTACGCCTGCAGCTGGTTGTAGTCCTTCGTCGCCGGGTCACACTCCTGCCCCGCGGCGCCGTCCGCCAGCTCGGGATCCTCCTCCGGGAAGAGCGGGAAGACCTGCCGGTCGCACACGGTGCTCACCAGGGCCTCCTTCTCGGAGCAGAGCTGCAGCGCGGTTTTGCCGAAGATGCCCACCACGCACACCTCCTCCTCGCCGCCCGCCGCGCCGCCCGCCTCGGCCGCCAGCAGCAGCTCCCGCAGGCTCATGGGCCCCACGGCCGTGCCCATGGCCCCGGGCGGCCCGGCCCCGGGCAGCGGCATCGCCCGGCCCCGCTCCCGGTCCCGCCCGGAAGCGGCGGAGCCCCGGCCCCGCGCATGAGCGGCCCCGCCCCGGAGGGCGCGGACTCGGGGAGGGGGAGCGGGGCCGCGCCGGGGGTTTGCCGGCACAGCCGCTTCCGTGGACTGCTCCGGTCCCCACCACCCCCGGGGGTCGGGTCCGCACGGCCGGGTGCGGGATGGGCTCCCCCGGACCGTGCCCGGATGCCGGGTCAGGGCCGTGCCACCGGCACTCGCATCTGCCCTCCCCCCTTGTCCCGGTCGCTGCGCTGAGGCGCGGTAGAGGCACAACCTCTGCCCACCCCCTGAACTTGACTCTGAAGGAGACTTTGAATTACTTGTCTTTAAGCAGCGCAGCCTTTTAATGGTGATCAGGCACCAGCCAGCAGTGATACACAGTGCAATTGCTTCATACGTTTGTAGCCACASATTCGAACTGTTTGTTGAATCTTGCAGCTTTTCCACTTTAATAATGTTAGTGCATTAAACTGTTGCTTTTCTTTGAAATGGTACAGTTACCGTCGATATATTTTTTAGTTTTAAAAAAATGATATAAAAGATATAAAAATACTGAATTTCAGCAAACACACACACATATTTGTATGACAAGCAGCACCAGTGCCGGGAACATAATAGTCCCTGCTTCAGCAGCACCCAAGTGGGAAATTTCCTATTTTTTTTCCATTATGAATGAAGATGCAACCAAATCCAGAGACATTAGAGAGATATAAAAAGCAAAATCTGCTTGAGAGGGTTTCATAATGCCCCATTCTCCTGTGCACTAGATTTACTTACAAATACAGCTGCCTGAGTGTGATAAAAATGGGATTCAAGTGGCTTCCTGACCACAAATGGAAAATACATCGTTCCATAAACCTACTTTCCTTTTTACTTTTCATCAAAGCTGTTTGCAGCACTCAACCGTGCAGGAGAGGGACTCTTCGGGTGAGCCATCTGTCGAAAGAAGGAAAGGGTCAGAACTTGAATAGCTGAACTCATTATGACTGAGATAAAACAGTGCAATTCTTAGCTGAGACCATAAAACAGGCACAGCAAATCATTAAAATAAAAGACATTATTAACCCTCAGATTTTGTTCTTCTGCAAAGTGGAACTACGACTTTYGGAGTCACATTGAGGCACTCGATTCGCCACCAAAAAAGCAATTTTTCTCTTGAGGTTGTCAAATAACCTGCAATGGCATGTCCATTCTGCAGTGGCCTTAAAACAGTAGGAAATTCTACGGATTTTAAAGCCACCTTACAATTCCAAAAAGAGAGAGGGAGCRACTTGCCTGAAATTTGCGCCGTAGCGCCCGTGTCATTATTGGTGTCAACCCAGAGCCACATTCCGTGTTTTCTTTACTATTTAGAGGAGTGCCACCAGGACTTCTGAAAAGATTGGA
Organism: Amblyornis subalaris; assembly: GCA_018881555.1. Taxonomy (NCBI): domain Eukaryota; kingdom Metazoa; phylum Chordata; class Aves; order Passeriformes; family Ptilonorhynchidae; genus Amblyornis; species Amblyornis subalaris. The sequence goes on from JACAXG010000075.1 coordinate 2,278,964, forward strand.
AACAAGGGGAATTATGATGAGTTCTCTATTTTTCCTAGATTAGAAAAAAAAAGAATTCAAGAGAATAAAAAGGAACATACCTTTGTATATCGACTTTCTTCAGGTGTTTTCGAAGATCAATCTGATTTTTAGGGGAGGTACTAAGAGAACAAAAGAAATCGGTACAATGGAATATTTCCCACTYGGTAAACAATGTTAATCACTGTTGAAAACAGAAAATTCTAATATCAAAGAAAGGTAGAAAGCATCTTACATTAAAGATTTTGTAACATGAGCTGATGGCTTGGATTTAGGTCTCAGACTAACACTTTGTAGATCTGTGACTGTAATTAATGCCCTGCGTGGCTTCACTGGTGATTGTGCCTAAAGCAAGGAAAGAAATGTTACCATAAATAAAACTTCAGAAGGTCTCACTAACCTAAAATCCATTTAATATTTATACTCTGAAAGATTTTTTGTGGTTTATGGCTTTTATGCTTTTTTGAATTATTAAGATTTGAACGTGCCTTGGATAAAAATAGAYTTATGGAAAAAAAACCCAACCCAACAAAAAACATTTCTGCAAACAAAACTTCAGCTGGGCAAAATAAAGTCCAGAATCTATTGACAACACACAAAGCTACATGAAAGCTCCATGCCCTTACTGTAAAATTAGAGCTGTCCTGGGTGCCAGGTGAGATTGGAGTTTGTCACTTTATTTCTTCCCTTCCAAAGCCSAGGAGCAGAATTAGAATGGTTACTTGAAACTGATTACAGAATTAATTTATTGAAAAAATTCTCTGAAGAGCTAAGACCAGAAGTGCAGGAAAAACACCAGTTCCAGGGTGGATTTTCCCTCCATACACCACCACCTATTCATCCCCGTGTCCTCCAGTTTACCTTGTCCATTCTCAGGTTGTTTGTCTTCTTCAGTTTAACATTCAGGAGGTCTTTGAGGGTGATGTGCATGGGCCCATCCTTTTTCACCGGTGGTGCCTGCAAGCCAAGGTGTTTGGAAGGGAAATGAGGAAGGGAAAGCAGGACGGGAGAGCAACTGAGAGCTCACAGAGAGACTCATTCCCCATGAATCCAGGTCCAAAAAGAACCCAGGCACGAGAGAGAATAGAGGAACCTTCTGACTCCCTACCAGCAGGGGTTTAGAGGCAGTGCCCCGTTGGAGGAGGAGAGGTGCTGGAGGCAGTTTTGGTGGAGGCAGCGGTGGCGGTGGCRGAGGAGGAGGAGGAAGAGGAGGAGGAGGGGGTATGGACACAGGCACAGACGGTGGAGGGTCCATCTGCATCCCCACAGGAGCACCCAGGACTGGTTTATGACACCTTTGGCAAAGAGAACCTTCTGAAGACAAAGCTGCAGCTCCATTCATCTGAAACCAACACAAATAAATAGGAGAACATTAAATCCACTGGCAAAAGTAGGTAGGATTTTAGAGAACGAAGGTTCTGGCTAAGGTTGAACTATAAAGGCATAAAAAGCCTCTTATGAGGCTCACCAGCAAAACAGTTCCCTCCTGCTGTGAGCTAACTGCAGTTTAGCAAAGCTGAGTGCAGAGAATGCCCCTGAGGAGCTCTTCAGATTCCAGTGTATCTGCACTGACCACACTTCCTTACATTCTCACACAAGCAAACATCACGCTCCCCCAGCGGGACTGAGACTGACCTGGAGTGCTCCTTGTAGCTTGGAAAATTCACTTTCCAACTTCTCCAGCTTCTCCCTGAGTGTATTTAGTTCCCTTAAGTAGATTTGTGATGGAAATATGCTGTCTTTAACCACCTTAAAACTCTAAGCATAAAAAGAAAGCAGATTATGTGTATCTGTATGTTGACTTTCTTCAGATGTTTCTGAAGATCAATCTGATTTTTAGGAAAGGTACTAAGAGAACAAAACAAATTGGTACAATAAAATATTTCCCACTCAGTAAACAATGTTAAGCACTGTTTAAAACAGGAAAATCTAGTATCAAAGAAAGGGTGTACCTGTGCAACCCTGTTCTGGCACCACCAATACAGAAATGATGCTGCTGTTGTCAAGGGTTTGACCACATCTCTTACACTGGGCAAGGCTAAAGACCAGGGTGAGCATCTTGGGACAGGTGATGTGTTCAGAGGGAGATCAACTGGTGACCTGCAACAAAATGTTCCAGAATGASGCCAGAGTTATATTTATCACTTCAGCCTTTAAAAAAACTTAACTGTGACCAATTATCTGGAAATTACAAGTAGGTACCAGCAGGTAACAACAGAGTAAATGTGATCACAGAATCCTGGAAAGCCTAAGATATCTGTTAGCAAAGGAGAGGGGGAAATCGTATTGGAAATACTTTTTTATTCAAATTGCTTTTCTTGTTATTAATCATAGAATCGTTGAGGTTGGAAAAGACCTCCAAGATCATTATGTCCAGCCTTCAACTGAATGACACCAAACCATGTCACAAAGTGCCACGTTTGCTTGGCACAAATCTTTCCCTCCTTTCCATGAGCCTTTGGGAGCAAACAGCAAACCCAGGAATGGAGTGAAAAKGCAAAGTTCAAGCTGAGCCTCTTACCGTGGAGAGGGACAAACTGAGCCCTGGGGGGTGGCAGCATTTCCCTTTTTTTCCAGTCGAAATTTTGCTCGGGCTCTTCGTTTTCGTTTGCATTTCTTATACCTTGTCATTACTGTTAAAATAGACACACTTAAAGTGAATGTACAGAGATAAACCAAATTATACATTGGGACAGAGCTGCCACCAAAGAGAATAAGATGGGCTGCAAGTCAGAAATCCAGAGTTTATTCACAGCTGCCTTAGTGGAAGTATCACATCACAGTGATAAAAAATATATACTCAATTTCATATGATCCATTGGGACATGTATGTGCATGAGTAGTGAACGCAGAAAGCACCATTTTATAAGGGCTTTTTTCCCCTCTTTTCTATTTATATAATACATAAATAGCATTAATAAATAGCTATTATAAATATAATATAAATATGAACGAATTAAATATATACACATGATAAATATATTATAAATAATATTATAAATACATAAAAAAWTAAAATAATTAGAAATATTATAAATTAAATACAAACAGTATAACCGTTCATATAGAAACACAAATATAAACGAATGTTCAGTTTTTCTTTATCCTGACGTGACAAGTACTGAATTTGGGGAAAACGACGCTTGGGAAGAACGGTGACAAAAGACACGAAGAAGCCACGGAACGATGCCCGCGGCGATCCCGGGTGGTCCCTGACCGGTGACCGGTGACCGGTGACAGCCCAGCCCCGCTCACCCGGGACCCTGCATCGAGGCGCGGGGACTCGGCTCCTCAAACACACCTCCCCCCCCCCCCAAACACAAACATCTGCACACACCTGCGAGATGTCCGGGGGGGGTGTCCCGCGGCCGCCCGGTCCCCCCGGCCGCGCTCACCGCCCGCCGCCGCCGCCGATTCAAACCGCTCCCCGCGCCGCGCGCGGCCAATGGCAGCGCCGCTCTCTGCCGGCCCCCCCACGCGGCGCGTGTCAGCCGCACGCTGATTGGCCGCCGCGCCGAGGCGCGCCCGCGCCTCACGGGGGAGGGGCCGGCGCTGCCCCGCCCCGTCCCGGGCGCGCTGAGGCGAGCGGCGCCGCCATTGGACGGCGGGGTTGGGTYCCGCCAATCGGCTGCTGGCAGCGCTCGGCCGGGGAAGGCCGGTGGGGTGAACGGAGCGAGGAGCGACCCCTCCGGGGCTACCGGCGGGACCGGGAGGGGACCGAGAGGGGGGAGCGAAGCCCCCGTCCCGCCAGGGCCGCAGCGGACGGGGCCGCGCCGCTTCCCGCCAGCGCCGAGGGCCCCGCCCCGGCCAATCAGCGCCCGAGCGCACTCCGGGCCAATCGGCTCCGCCGTACCTCGGAGCGGGTTTACATTCTCCCCGGGCCAATGGCGAGCGCSCTCCGCGAGCCGCGAGCCAATGGGAGGCGCGCGGCGAGTGACAGCTGGCCAATGGGCGCCGCCGACTCTCCCGTGCCGCGGCGCGGGGGGTGGGGATCTCCCCGCCGCCGCCTGAGGAATGTCAACTATTCAACATGGAGACGGCGGTTACCAGGCTCGAGACCCTGGTGAGGGCGGGCGGCGGCCGCGATGAGGGGCGGCCGCGCCGCGGGCCGGCGGCGGCGGCGTCTCGGAGGGCGCGGGGCCGCCGGGGGATGGAGGGAGGGAGGGAGGAAGGGAGGGGAGAGCGGGGGCGCGGGCGCGGCGCGACGGAAGAGCGGCCGCTCAGCCGCGCCCGCGTTCCCCATCCGGGCCCTGAGCGCGGCCCGCGCCGCCCTCGACGGGGCGCCCGCCGGCCGCGTCCGGGTCAGGCGGGTTCGGCCGGGCCGGTCCATTCCGCCGCCCCCCCCCGAGGGGCGGGGCTTGCGCCGCTCCATTCACCCCTCGGCGCGGGGCAGGGCGCGGCCATTTCCCGCGCACCTGGGGGGGGCGGTGGGGGTGGGCGCGCTCATTGCCCGCCTTGCGGGGGGACGCGGCAGGGCCGGGCCGGTCCATGTCCTCGCGGCGGGAGGGGGGGGGGCGCGGGGCAGAGGGGAACTCCCGGACCACTCCATTTTCTCCCAGCGGGGGGGTGAGGGTGGAGCGCTCACCTGGGCTGGACCATTTTCCCTGCGGGGGGGAGAGGCGGGCTGGGCTGGTCCATTGGCGCGGCCGCGCGGGGGGAGCGGGGCGATGGCCCCCTCGGCTCTCCCTTCCTGAGCCCCCAATTCCCGTAGTTTTTCCAGCCTTTCACTCCGTTCCAGTGCTCTGAGGCAGCCCCTGAAGCACGACCGGGCTCTCCCTTATGCAATGGTCTCCTCTCTGCCTGCCCCACTCCTGGAAAAGTGAAAAAAAGGCAAAAAATAACCTCCCAAAAGAGAGCTGTCCTGTGTTTTCCAACATTGGAGAGGCACTGGGAAGCTGAGTCCAACCGGCCAAGTTYCTTGTGCCATCCTTCAAACCTTCATCTTGCTTCTCTATAATTTTTTTTACATTTTTGCCCATGGTGTAACCTTGATCTCCCCATATCTTATTATTCTTTATTGTTCTTAAGCCTAGTTTAATTTAGAAATGTGCTTAGAGATACGTGGGTTAGAGACTTTATTTATTTATGTGTTTTATTGAAAGTGATTCTCATTTTAGGACATGTAAATAGAGAGGTGGTTTTTGCCCCCTTAAAGTTAACAGGGGCTTTTATTCGTGGTAGTGGAATAATCAGAATAATCTCACATATCTCAGCTTTGTGTCTCTTGCTTTTCCTTCTGCTTTATTGTTTCTTCTTCCTGGATTTCCTGTGAAGTCAGCTCTCTCCACAGAAGTGTGATAAAACAACAGTTCTTATTTCCCCAGAGGTGGGGACATGAATTTCATGGAAAGCTTGGTTTTAGTCTCGTGGAAGCAGGGATAAAGCAATTAGTGGGATCTTAAAGAGAGCAATGGGTATGAAAATACCAGGTAATCAATGGTCATTTGTGACAGTAGCACCATAACATCTATGGTATTGGATTAATTACATAAAAGATCATAAAACTGTCAGAATAAATGAGAATAGGTCAAGGCCACATTGGAGCAACCTGGGATAGTGGAAGGTGTCCCTGCCCATGGCAGGGGGTGGAATGGGAAGAGCTTTAAGTTTCCTTCCCACCCACCCCGTTCCATGATTCCATGAACTCCAGGTGCTGTATTTCAGGACTCAGGTCTGGGCTGCACAAGTTCCTTGGAGTCAGCTGGGATTTGGGGTCTTTTCAGCACCTTCGACAGGCCTGTGATGAGCACTCAGGGCATCCTTGTGCACAATCATCTCATTTACCTTTAACGCCCAGTCTGCACTGAGGGAAACTTTGTGGACATCCAGTTGATAAAATGGGATAACATGTGGTTAAACTGTCAGATGAGCTGCAAGAGCTTCATTCAGAGCAATTCAGTTCATTTCTGTCACTGGTTTTGGCATACTGGACCTGCTTTGTCCCTGAGTGGTGTCTGTCCAGTGCCCTTTTTATGTTGTACTACTGGTGATGATGCACAAAAAGCAGTGCAATGTTAAAAGGGCATTGGCCAGCAATACAATCTACATTACTCTTTATTCCTATTATTTTTATAGCCACCAGTCCAAAGTCACTGTGTGAGACAGAAGGTGATTTGCAAAACAGCTGTAAAATGAAATTGCCACTAATTTATTTTTTTTTTATTCATTGTCCTCTACTTACTTGCCAAGGAGAAACACTGATTGGTCACTTAATGACAAATGCCATCATTTCTGTGTCTTTCCTTAGAAATGGTACAGGTGTGCAGGTCACTCAGCTCTGTGATTCAGCAACCATCCCTCTCTCTCCACTCCATTCCCAGGTTTCTTTTCATTTTGTCGTTAAGGATCTCAGCACCTTCAAACCCTGAGAGTTCTCAAACTTTCAATATGAAGTTATGTTAAAAAAACCTCTTTAATTGAGATTTATGGAATACACCCCACCCTGTGATGGTGCTCTCACACCCAGTGGTCATCCAGTGGTGAAGGACATCCCCAGAGATGGGAAATTATGCATTTTACTGTGATTCAGCACCTGCAAATTATAAAGAATAAACTGATATGTAGAAGATATTCCCTGTAATGCAGTTTAAGAACATCTGTCTGATGGCAATTTAGAATCTTTGCTTGCTATGAGGCAAATCTAAGCAATAAATACACTTGGAAACTCAATTTCCAGTTAAGAAAGCACCAAATTGTTTGAAGTTGAATTTCTGACAGATCTGTTGAGCATTTTGCTGGGTGGTTGGGATTTCCCCCCCCTTTTGGTCAGTGGAATGACAGATTATGAACAATAATAATGTGAGTTCTTGTGTGTGTGTGTGTTAGGACTTGGTGAGCTTTAACCTTACCCAACTCTTCACRATCCACAGAAACCTCTGGCTGAGTTGATGTGGTTTTTTTCTGAGTGTATGATTGATTGTTGCCCAGAATTGTTGCTGCTAACGAGTGCTCTGACTTTATTGCACTACTGTACTATACAGAGAGCAGTGCAATAGTATTGTCAAAGCATCTGAGAGCAGAGCCCTCAGCACTGGCCTCAGCCTTGCCTCACTTTCTAACATTTTCMTCCAAGCCTGTGAGTAAATTATAAATTTGCACTTCAAACCCTGCATTTTCTGTGTGATTTGTTGTAAAATGGTCATCCTACAAATGCTTCTGACCTAGAAGATTGAGGGGAGAATAAATATTTACGAAATTAAAAGCAGTCCTACTGAACTGTGTTAATCTCTTCACAAATCTTAAAATTCTAGCCACATTTAGCTTCACATCCAGTTTTTAATGTCCTGAATCATAGCAGTAGCATGGTGTTAGCTCCTTATGGAAGCCTGAAATTATCAGTATTGAATATTTCATGGATAATTTTGAAAGCAATCCATATTCGTTGTCTGCTTTCCCAAAAACTGATCAAATGGAGGAGCTGGAGAAAAGCAAAAGATGATCTTTTTGGGGTGCCTGCCTGTGGAAATGAAAACCTAAAACTATTTGTTAGTGGAGGAGAACAGAAACCATTGAGCAGTTAAGGGAGAAATCCCTCATGAACTCTTCAAAAATGTGCAGTGTACTGAAAAGTACTTTATTCTTGGATTTTGTCCTGGCTGGTTTCTGGGGCAGGTGTGGGAAGGAGTTTTGTTGGGCAGATGGTGAGTTATGGCAGTACTGGGTGAAAGCTTCCCCCTTGATTTATAGATGCTCAAGTTCTTCAGTAGATTTATTTTCCTTTTCTTAAGCTATTATTTGAAAATGTACTGGAGGTGTATGAAACATCATCCATCTTCCCTCCCTCAGAAAGGGTTTTATGGGAGAGTATCATGGATCAAACCCTGTTTCTTCAGGCTGTCTGAATTTCCAGATCCTCAAAGGCATTAATGGCCATTCCTTAAGGTGGATCCCAAGGCTGATGTTTAAAACATAAATATCCTTTTGGAATCCCAGCCTGAGCACAGGCTGTATCCATAGACTATGGGTATTTATTACTTTAGCTGCTTTTATAACACTGCTTGTAACAAATGCAGCCTTACTTTGATCCTTTCAAAAATTGGAATGGTCACTTTGGGGTTAATATAAACAGTGAAAACCAAGTTAAGGAAGTCACAACCATTTTAAACTTGCTTTCATCATTGTCTCTTCTGTGACTGTAAAATCACTGAATTATTATGTCAAAGAATTAGTGAGTTGCTTGGGAACTGGGAAAACTGCCTTTCTTGAAAGTGRAAGTCTTTAATAGATATTAAAATTGCAGACTAAAATTAATTAAGTAATAATGCTATCAGCGGACTGTTTTACAAGGCAATTAGACAATTCTCTGGTGGCTTATTTATCCCAAGGAAAGAAAAGTGATGTCATCAATTTTATGAGCTGTTAGTTAGTCTGGTTTATTGGGGAATAATAAAATGTATTGTGGGCATTAAAACCATCTGAAAGAACACATCCCTAATATAATTCTTAATAAAATCTTTGATGATACTCTTGGATCCTGAATGCTTACTCATAACCTCCTCTGTGTAAATAACTGAATGTTGTAGTTTTGCTAACAGAACTCTTAATATTTGAAAACATAAGGTTTGAAATYTTATTTTTATGGTCCCTGAGCCTTTCAAAGGGAGGCAGCTGCCTCCTGCTTTCCTGAAACCCAGGAAAGGCAAATGGTTGGGGTTTGTCTGCAGTTTTTGGGTTTTAATACACCGTGCCTGACCTTAAATATTTTAGTTCCAGAAAGCAGAATCTGATCTGGATTATATTCAACACAGACTGGAGTTTGAAATAATGAAAAGCCTTCCTGATAATACAGCAGCAGAGGTAGTATTTTCAGATTAAATTCAATTTTATTGCGTTTTGCATGAAGTTGGTAATAAATGGGTATTTTTCTTTCAAACTAAAATATATGGAGCTGTTCTTTCATCTAGTTGTGAGGCTATTATTATTATTATTATTATTATTATTATTATTATAAAGTATTTCCTGCATCATATATCAAGATAAGTGGCTTAATATGAATTCAAACAAAACTCCATTGGTTTCTTGGTACAGTGAAATATCTCCCATGTTCTGCATTAGCACCTAAATTCAAATTACAGATTCCAGTCTGAGCTAAAACTCGCCTTTGCTCTGAGATCCAAGATAAACTTGCTAATAAGCAATGAATAAGTTCAGATTTGGGGGGGAGATGAGAGGAAAACAATAAATGACATCACATAAAGGATTTTATAAATAAGTCCTTTTATCCTGTACATTTTCATTGTAAGGGGTCACTTCATGTTATATTTTGGTGTCTGCAACACCTGCCCTTTCAATTGGTGTGTGGCCACGTTAATTTTATCAGCTTATATAGTTTAAATGTTTTACTTACACAGGAAAACCCAGTTGCTCTCCTGAAGGAACTGCCGGTGCTGAAATCCCGTTATAAATCCCTGTGTGTGCAGATGGAAAGGATTTCCATGGAGCAGAAGGAATCCATGAAGGGCATCCGTGCTGCCCTGGAGAACACCATGAAAATAGTTCAGGATCTACAGCAACAAGCTGATGTGGAGGTAGTATTTTCATTTTAATCACTTTGTTTTCACTCCTGAAAAAAAACATGTACTTTGTAACCTTTATGGACTAGGAGTAGTTCCATTGGAAATTGATGTTTGTGCAGACTCTTAGAAAATGAGGAGACAGTTTTCCAGGAGAAACGCCTGTAGGATTGGAGCTCTTTTTGTAAATCCCAATCCCCAGTGTTCAGGTTTGGAGCTGAAGTAATCCCAGAGCAATGTGAACAGTGTGACACAATTTGGGTCATTTCATAGGAATCCACACCTCTGTGCAGTGCTGTGTCCTAGGACCATACTGACAGTTTTTACAAGCAGCCACCCTAAAGAAAATAGGAAGTGAAGCCAGTTTTAAAAGGCTAAAAAACTTTTAAATGGCAAATGCATTTTCACTGTCTAAGGGGACAAAGTTAAAACTCACATTGTAACAAGCGCCCTGGGATTGCTGTTACTCCAAAATTGTAAGTTTTTCCTCAGATGATGTTTAAAATTGTTAAAAAAACCCACAATAAACAACACATTTTCTTCAGACACTGCTTCATTACAGTCTTGAAGAGGTTGTGAAAGCATTAATTTTGTCCTTTTACAAATAAGGTGATTTAGATCAATGTTCTAATGACAGTGCCTCAAGATTGGGTTTAATCTGTCAACACCTCTAGGCAAGTTACTGSTAAGTCTTTATAGACAAAATGGGCTGTATCATGATTTAAAAGACAGTAGTTATATGTCACAGAAAGGAAAATATATCATATCTCACTGTGTTTCAAGGATATTCTGCCAAGAATAATTTTGTACTTGGATTTTCTTGCAGTGGAAGGAAGACTCTTCTCTGGAGTTATATAGGATTTCCTTGTACTTTTTGTATTTCCTAAACCAAAGACGGATTAAACCGTTCTAGAGAAATATAAATCTTTAAAATAAATACTTTCTTTTATTGAAGAACTTCTCTTACTTGAATAATTTATAGTATTGATGCTAGAGGAAGATCATGGTTGATTTTTCAGAAATACAGTGCCTGTAAATTTGCTTTCRGTTGAAGGAAATTAGGAGTCTACTCTCAGTTTCTGTGAGCAAAGGGCTGCACAAACATTGAGTCCTTCTGTAAATATCATCACCTCAGGAACTGAAGTATCAGAGTTCTCTGTGTTTGCTTTTTTTTTCCCAGAGCTTACCTCTGTCAGCAGAAGAACAGACTGCAGCTCAGCAGTTGAACTTCCCAACTGGGAAAGAAGTGGAATTGCCAGTGGAAGAGGTAATTAGGGCATGGAATGTCAGTATTCCAGAAACCTTCAATCCTGAGTGCAGCTCAGCTGAATACAGAGTTTTTTGTGACTTAATACCTCTCAAATGAATGGAATTTTTCAGAAATGGGATTAAGTTTCTTAACAAATCTTTTCATTTTCATTCTATACAGATTAAGTTTTTTAATTGTTCCGGTTAGATTGTCTGCAAAGGAAAAATTAGCTTTGGTGGAAGACTTTGTTCCTGTTATTTTTTAATTGGRATATGTTTATGTTTCTTGTCAGAGATGCAGTTGGTTGCTCTTGTTGATCTTCTTGATAAGAAACATTTGGGTGGGAGTGAGGGATGAATTGATTCAAACCAATGTATCTCAACATAGAGAGAAATTTAATTTCCTGTAAAATATTASAAATTTTGGGATATGAGTAACAATATGTTCTAACTGCAATGCAGAACACAGATCTAAATTAATATTTGTTAAAAAGTCAGATATTCTGCCATAGCTCACAGCAGAAACTTCCAGTATAACTATCTGCAAATATTTGKTCTGGGTCTCATATTAAAAATATTAAAGAAGGTTAATAGAGTGTCTTTATCTGATTGGCCTTATCTTTTTCTACTTCTCCTCACTGCCCACTGTCACAGGACACCTCCCTTTCTGTCTCTGTCTTGGTTGGTTTGCAGGAAATCTGTCCAGTTCCTGCAGCTTCCCTCGCTCTTTGTTTGCAAATATCTGCTCCTCTCTTGAGAAATGCCCTCAATTTCTGTCTTTCCATCATTAATTCCAAAGCRTTTAACATCCAACTGCTCTAAACCAGGCCCAGTGCAACTGGACCTAAATCCTACAAACCACTGAGGTTTAGGGGGATCAGCCCCTCTGTTRTTGTTGTGTTTTCAGGGTGTTCTCTGAAAATCAGAAAAATATGGAAGATGTTGCAAAAGGCCTGGGAATTTTTTATCAGCCCTGTATTTCTGGCTGAGGAGAGTTAGATAGAGCTGCTTGTCACAACTCTCAGCCTCCAAGGAGTGCCTGAGAATAGGAAAACCATCCTTCCCTTTGCTGCCTGTGCACTGCTTCCAGATCCATGCTGGAAAGCTGAAGAGGCTCATCTGACTTGCATATAAATCTTTCTGTATCCATTTTAAACTTAATTTTATGTGAAACTCTGTTTGCTCATCCCTAAGATTTTGCAGTTGACTTCAGTGGCTGCAAGATCCCTGGTTATCCAGTGGTGAAATATAATTGCTCATGCAGAAATGAAATGTAAAAAATTATTTCTAGGCAAAATAGTAACAAATACTGACATTATCCCTTGTTTATTTTTAGCCTTGTTGTCCAGGATCTACAGTCCCTGGCTCAGCTGAAGGTAAGTGCTGAAAAAATAAACTTCCCACTGTGTTCTTCTCATAGAGCCTGTGATAGGCAGTAAATTCACTGTTTTCACTCTCAAGTACCAGTAATCACTGCTTTTATGTGAAGAATTTAGACTTTACTGTAGGAACTTGACCCCTTAGTTACATTCCATGAATAGTTGCCATGTTTCTGGGATTTTTTTTCTTGCTTTTGATGGGATTGAAGTGGATACTGTTGTGTTTATGGTCTGGAAGAAATGGTGCACTAATCTTACCATAGAAATAGCTCTTTTAAAATCCATTTATCCCTACTTATAGAAAGGAATTTTTCTTGATTTGTTTTGTTTTGTTTTGTTTTTAAAAAAACCCACAAGCAACTAGTCATTGACAGACCAAATTTGTCAATCCTCATCAAATCTCAAATTAAATGATTTTTTACTGAGTCTCCAGACACAGTGATTGTTTCTTTTCTCCTTTCTCTTGCTGGAAAATATTCCTTTAGTCCCATCTAGGAGGGTTATTAAACACTAATGAAAGTACTTTTTATCTTTGACCCAATTTCTGGAGAAAATAATATTTTCCATTTCCATTTTTTAAACAAATATCTTCTATTTCCAATTTTTTAGAGCCCCAATTCAAACCAGTGACTGAGGAAACACTCATGACTGTGCCCAGGAGCATCAGAAGTAYTGTCAAATTAGCAGACTTGAACTATTTGTACAAGGAGTTATTTAACCACTTCATTGTAAAGAAGAACAGGTAAGACTTACAGCCATTCATTAGTAAGAATTTTATAAACTGTAAAGAAATTCAGCCTTTTCAAATTAAACAAAACCAACTAGGTTAAGCATTTACTGCATATTATAACTTCATAATTTGATTTTACTCCCCTTCCTGGTTAAGTACACACCCCAAAGTGTTAGGCTAACCCCCTAAATTAATTTGTATAAGAAGGGTTTGTATGATTTGATCATTTCCAGACTGTGTGTCAGGTTTTTCACACTTTTTCACTTCAGTTTCACTGTACAGATGTCCAAAGCTGGGTCTGTTCAGGGAAATTTTGCTGGCACAATCACACTGCCAGTCCTTTTTAGAGTTCAGAATCTGCATCCAGACTGGAAAAGCAAAGCCCTGACACTAAACCAGGACCCTCAAACCCTGCCCTTCCCTCACCAACCCCTCCTGACCCCTCCATGGGATGTGTGCTGGGGATTTCTTACAGGCTTATGTTACAAATAAGAAAGTTTTTAACTCAGGAATTCTATCTCTTTAAGGCTGGATTAGCAAATGACTGCTCTGACTTGAGGTAACACAGTTGATGGTAATCTGAATAAGCACGAGATTTACAGAGCACTCACAAAAATCCTTGATTAAGCAGCAGTGCTTTGTAGCCCTTTTCTGCCAGAYCTGATGTTTGATCCCTGTTTTGCTGAACAGTTTGGTTTTTGTCTTACAGCACAGCACTGAGCATCTCACAGATGAACAAGATGAACATGAAAGCCACTGACTCAAGAATTCAGATCCTGAAAGAACTTGGTATTGTGGAACTCGACAAACAAGGAAATGTTAAATTACTTGTGTGATTTAAAAGCTCGTCTGACACAGAAGCTTCTTGGTCACAGCTCCTGATTATTGAGRAATGAGTATTCCTCTGGGATCCAAGAGCTCCCAGTCCACTGTTGGGAAGTTGTTAGTGTTTCTGTATGCACGTTCTGTTGATAATACTTGAAATTGGAGAGTTCAAAAACACTGAGGTTGGCACTTTACCTTGGCTGTTTAAAGGATTATGGTGGATGCATTTCTGAGGRATGTTGTGAGCCATGTGACACAATTCCTTGCTGCATTCCTAAGGGGGTTTTAAAGGCAAATAATCCAAGCCTCTTAATTGTACTTGCATTCCTGAATAAAGATTTATTATACTTCTGTTTACATGACTCCTGACCCTGCGCCCTGCCCCGACCCCTCAACCTGGTCCCTGACCTGCTTAGTTTTCCTTTGATGTGAATTTCTTTTGGATTTTTACAGTCCAGCTGAGGTCAGAGGGGATCTGTGAGGACYGTCCAGTCCAAGCCCATGCTCAGAGCAGAGTCTCTCTGTCTCAGCTGCTGCTCAGTGTCCTGAAAAACTGAGGATGGAGAGTTTACAACCCTCTCTTACACTATCTGACTACCCTAAGAGTGAAAAACATAGGATTTTTTTCTTATGGTTAATATTTCTATCTTTTTAATACTTTAAATATTTAATAGAGATATTTTATATATTATTKTTTATATTTATATTTTTATATTTCAGCCTAATTTGAGAGAGTAAGATACCTGGAGTTTTATTAAGTTCCCGTGTTTTTTTGTGAAAAATCGTGTCTGTCAGAGGAGAGAAATTTAAATTAGTGCTCTTAGAGAAAGGCTGATTTCTGAACTCGTCCATGGACTGGTTTGGGGTTTGGTGGAAAGAGAAACAGGCTGGATATTGACGAGGAAAGAACGGAGATAACTTGATTTTATGACGTCTGCTGTCAAGTGTGCCCTTTTACATACAAGTAACTAATCAGTTTCACAAACTGATTTAATAGTTTTTAATCGTATTGATCTACTTCCAATAGAGGACTCCATCCTCTATTAAATATTTATTAGTGAACCGTGGCTACAGTAACTGAAGATATCCGTCAGCGGTCGAACGGGTGCGGAAACCCATCCYCGCTCCTGAAACCTCTCTAGTAAAGAAAAATAAGGGAAAATAAAGAGAACTCCGAGCGCGGAGCTCTCCCCGCCCCGGCTCCCCTCAGACGCGGCCGCTCCTCCCGCGCGCCCCGCCACGCCCCCTGCGGGCGGCCCCGCGCATGCGCAGCACCGGGCGGGGCGGGGCGGCCGCGCGGCCGCGGTCACGGCCCGGCGGCTGCGCGGGGCCGGAGCGCGGAGTCCTCTCCCAAAAACCCCCTTCCCGGAGCCTCCGCTCCTCACCCCCGGGCACGGAGAGGGAGGCCGGGGACAGCCGTCCCCCTCCCGCCGCCGGCGGGGCCGCAGCCATGGACGAGCAGAGCGTGGAGGTGAGCGGCGGGCGGGCGGCGCGCGCGCGCTCCGTCAGGGCGGTGAGGGGGCAGCGGCTGCGGCTTCTCCTCCGCACCCGCCCGGTTTGCGGGGGGCTCTCGGCGGACCTCTGTCCCCTGTGTGAGGGGGGGGGGAAAGGCCGAGCGGTACCGGGAGGAGGCGGCCCGGGCGCTGGGGAACAGCCCGCGGCGCTGCGGGGCTTGGCTCGGGCGGGCGGGCAGGCAGCAGGTGGGGAGGGGGTAGGAAATGAGCTGTCGGAGCGTCGCAGGTGCCAGTTCCGRAGGTGGATGGATTCAGGGATGGRTGGATGGATGGAGAATTGGCGCACACGGAACCCGCCTTGGCACCGTGAGGGCGCAGCGGTGGCTGTGACCCGGCAGCTCAAACACYTGCTGGGGGCTGTGTCACAGCCAGGCTGGGGAAGAATTTAAGAGACCGGCTGTGATCACCTCCCGTAAACGCATATGTTGCGTTTCAGTGGTTTGCARCTGTTAAAGAAGACGTTAATGTAAGGCAGATACCGTGGTATCTGTAAATTAAAGAAGTCTTGCCTTAGGGCTRATTTGTAATTTCAGTGCTGTGGGGGGAAAAAATTAGCCCACCTGAAGAACCTTTTGAAGTTCCATTGTTAAAACCGGAAGGGTTCTAACTCCTGTATAACACAGGAGGTAAAACTTCTTTATCAGTTAAAAATCTATCAACACGGAAAGCAAACATTGYTTTCAAAATACCTTTCTCATTTGGGGAATGTTTTTATCACCCAAGATTGATTAAATAGGGTCGGAGAGAGTATAGAAATTGTGGAACTAGTGCTAATGGTAGACCCTAAAAGAATGTAAGTCTTGTAAAAGTCAAAAAAATACCCAATTCAACCCCTCTCATTAGCATTGTGTATAACACCTCCATGCACGTCCCATGATTTTGAATTAATTTGGTTCCAGTCCACTGAGACTTGTGGGATCAGAGTCAGGCAGGAATATCTTGGCTACAGGAAGGCCTGCTCCAAAAAGATAAGGCAAATAGAAACTATTCCTTGAAGAAGGTGTTACAAAATGGGTGCTGAGAGCTGGTGCAGTGCAGGAGAAGCTGAGGAGGAGAATTGGGGTGTCCAGGTTGTATCCCCCTCGGAGATGCGCTGTGCGTGGCTGTTTAGAACGGGACTGAAGTGAAACCTGGCACTCTGCCTGGAAAACAAATGCAGCCCTGATATGTTTGAAGCATGTTTAACAATAGATAATCCACCCTTTGCAGAGCATTGCCGAGGTGTTCCGATGTTTTATTTGTATGGAGAAGCTGCGAGATGCTCGCCTGTGCCCTCACTGCTCCAAGCTGTGCTGTTTCAGCTGTATCCGGGTGAGTTTGCTTGTTTTAGTTGATCCTTTCAAATGTTTGAGCTGAAAGCTGACTGGTCTTATGAAAACATTCTTGTGCTGTTTCCTGGAGTTCCAAGGATTCCTTTTTTTTCCTCCTTAAATTTCCCTTTCAAAACCTTTTATAACACCCTGAGGAAAAAGTAGGCAGGCTGTGCATTGCCTTCGGTGGTGCTAATTATAGGCACCATCTGGAATAATTGCTTTTAAGGAAGAGACACAAAACAATCTCTTCTTTAGCACCTCCTGAGAGTTGGTGGTGCCTGTATGGAAGACAAAAGTTGGGACAGAAATCAGATGCTGACTTTGCATCTGGGAAGGTCACCCCTTGTATCCTGGACGTGTTTTATAATGCTTATCAGACTGGTGTGGTGTGATCAGGTGGGGCTAAACCTTTCTCAGGGGAGTCTGAGGCAGCACCTGAATCCTCATTCCTTTGTTAAGGTCGTGGTTACCAATGGATCACACTCCAGTTCCAAATCCAGATGCTTTTTTTGTGTTACTGTAGCAGGAAAGGGTTCAGCTGAGGTTTCCAGACCTCCAGTAGTATTTCCAGAAATTGGAACAGACRTTCATCCTTTGCTCTGAAAGCTCTGACAGGAACTGTAGGTGAAGGATTCGTGCTGCATATTAAGGATGTTAGATGACATATTGTTGCTGGGTGGTGAGAGATTATTCATGAGACTCTTAAAATGTAGTAGTGAGCTGACAAATATAAACCCATCAACTGCTGAGCTTTTACACTTGTAAGTTGTAGTGGGCAGGTGAAGTTCTTTGCTCAGCTGTTGGTCTCTGGAGCTTTCTGGAAGAGAAACATTCACAGGGTCCTTGTGGATTTGATCACAGAACTTCAGGCATTTAATTTGCCTATAAATAGCCTGAGAGGAAGAAATAAATTACCTTGAAGACTAATTAGACTCTGAAAAAGATGCKTGTTGTATCTTTTGCTTTCCTTTATTGAAACATGCTTTTTAGTCCAAGACTCTGGGAATCTGCCAGGTGGGTGGTTTGTAATGCAATATTGGTACCTCAAAATTCTCTGTATAATTTTAACTGAAGCATCTCTGACATCTAAAGACAAGTGGTTGCTTGTTACTAAGGCACAAATAGCAGCTCCTTCCRTGACTAAGTTGCTGAACAGTTAAATTGAAAATCTATTATGAAAAGGAAATAATATAGGAAGAMTGTAATAAAAATATGTAACTCCTAATTAATGATAGAATGTACTTGCCTGCAGTTCTTTTCTTCCAGTCTCTTTAAATAGATTTTTCCTTTTTCCATCACAGCGTTGGCTGACTGAACAAAGAGCTCAGTGCCCTCATTGCAGGTAAGGTATTTTCAATATCAGGAATTGGGTGGATTGTCCTGTTATGATCAATCTCTTTTTCAGTGCAGTTTGCACTAAATTTATAAGCTTGTTTTTTTGKTTTTTTTTTTGAGACCTGYCTGGTGTTTCTATAAAAATTGGCCCTGGTATAATACTTTTTCTAATATGTATTCTAGTTTTGTGACAAGCTAAGCAAGATCTTTGTTCTTCCCACATGACACTGCTGTGCACGTAGCTGGTGTAATAAGAGTAACTAGAGGGAATTCCTCTTAGAACTCTTTATGTTCTTCTTACAAAAGTCAGAGACCAGAAGCTTCAGTTTTCAGAGTGAAAAGTGTCCATTTTTTGTGCCTGTAATTTGTGTGATGTGCCTGTGCAGCTATTCTGTATTATTTTAGGGTGTAGTTCCCAGCTCTCCCTGAGTGATCAAATTGACTTAATTTTTTTTTTCTTGGAATAACTAGTACAATTTCTGCTTTTGTTTTTTTTGCCTGTGAATCTTCTGGTAGTGTAGAATTGAACTGAATTCACTTCAGTGCTGCTCCTTTAGCTCCTGGAGCCAAATTCCTGCTCTAACTGTGCCATCCTTCCTGCAGAGCCCCCCTGCAGCTCCGAGAGCTCGTCAACTGTCGCTGGGCAGAGGAGGTCACGCAGCAGCTGGACACACTGCAGCTCTGCAACCTCACAAAGCATGAAGAAAATGAAAAAGACAAGTAAATGGAGTGTTCTTTGCATGGAGTGTTTTGTGGTTTGGGTTATAGGAGCAGGCTTTTACTTTCAGCTCATTATTAGAATCAGGGAATAAAGTGATAACTTGGTGAAAATTAAGTTGTGCTCGCTGTCTGAYTAAAAGGTGGGGTTTGTTTTTGTCACACTAAATGAAATGACAAAAGCTCTTCAGTGTCATTGCCTAGAGAGCTACTATTTTTATACTGTTCTGTTACTCTTCTTAGTGACCACAGATCTGAAATAAAAGTCTGTGCTTAATGGTTGTTCATTTAGCATTAAGTCCCAGTGAGACTGTGGGTGCTGAGTTGGTATCTTGGGCAGATGAAAGCAGAGAAGCTGTTCTGAGATGTCTTCTAGTCCTGAAAATGTAATTGATAAACCCAGTTTGAGAGCAAAGGAAATACATCAAGTTCCCCAAAAAGTACTACTATTGCTCTACTTGATTCTTCCTGAATCCTGCTGGAGGGGGAAGGCAGAGGTATTTTGGATCTGGTCAGGTCTGTGCTTAGTTTGATTGATGCTGTTCCTGAAATTTTAAGAAATCACAGAGATCAGTTTGTCCAAAAAGCTTATGAGCCAYTTCGCTGTGGTTACTTTAGGTAGTGTATAATTAGGATGTTAATAATGCATAGTATTAACTTCTAAAATTCTGGGCTTTATTCCATGATGATATCCTTTATCTGCTGGGTAGAACCCCAATTTTAGTAATGCACTGTTTATCTCTGTGAAGTGCTTCCTGAGAGAATACTAAAAGCAACATTTATCTTACAAAAGGTTTTTATTGAATAGAGCTACTTTTCTTGCAAAAGATGTTTTGTGCTTTAGTCGCAGGATTGTGTAGCAAAACAAGTGAAAACGTTAAATTGAGTTTGTAGAAAATTCATAGCTATTTTCTGTTGGTGATACATGTTTTGGTTTTTTTTATTTAAGGTGTGAAAACCATCATGAAAAGCTCAGTGTTTTCTGCTGGACCTGCAAGAAGTGTATCTGCCACCAGTGTGCACTTTGGGGAGGAATGGTAAGAGGAGATTTGCTTGAATGTACATGGTGTGAGGGACTTCAGGCTTTGTGTCTGACAGTGGTTTTGAAGAATTAGAAATGCTATGAAACWGTTCTGGCTGTTGGATTGCCATGCAAATACTGCAGTTGTAGGTGTATTTATAAATCACGTTTCACATTGCTTGTGAAACATGATACTTCCTGTTTGTAATTAGAGCAGGAAATTGAATTTTTGCTGAAAGAGGTCAGAGTTACTTTCCTTGTTATAACCTTCATGTTGTCTTGGGCAAATTCTGTGTGATGACGAGTTATATGGGCAAAGGAAGAAGGCTTGCTCAGAAAATACAGATTACACTGATGTTATTTAATTGTCCTGGCCCGTAATCCTGGATATCTTGAAAGCTGGAGCACAATTCATCAGTGTTTATCCATTCAGTTGGGTATTTCAAYGAGAAACAGCTGTTGCTGTTTGGAATGTGAGTGGTTAACAGTGTGCTGCCTTTGTTTGGGAGGGGTGTCTTAATAATAATGATAAAAATAAACCTTCTGTCAATATTTGATTTATTGAAGGATTGCACAGTGAATGAAGCAGTTTATTTTTGGAGGACTGTTGAGACTCCAAATAACTCCTGACAGGAAGCTTTGATGGAATGAAAGCCAAATTCATGACTTCTTACAAAGGGAAGTGAAAGACAGACTTCCTACATACAATCTGCTTTGGAACTTTTCCAGAATGAGTGATACACTCGTAGGCTTTCTTCCCTTCTCTTTCAGGAATTTAATAGGAGTGGAATAAAGTGGAAAAGAGATGCTCTGTTATTCACCACCTCCTCTTCCTCCCCCTTTTTCTCTTTGAACAGCATGGAGGACATACTTTTAAACCACTGGCAGAAATCTACGAGCAGCACGTCACAAAAGTAAATGAAGAAGTGGCAAAACTTAGGAGAAGACTCATGGAGTTGATCAGTTTGGTGCAGGAAGTGGTAAGAAAGTTTTCCTGTAGTATTCCATTGGCAAAGGATAACTGCGAAGTGGGAGTAGTACTTGTTAGAAGCTGTTGCTCACATGAAGGTGATGAGATTATCCCATAGAGAGATCTTTTTGTTTTTTCATTTGACTCTTTTTATACAATGTGGAAAGATCAAAATATGCTCAATTCTGGTTTAGAGTTAGGTAACAGAATTTTGGTGTGTGCTGTTTAAAAGCTGGAGTTGCACAGTTCTTTGAAAGATGTATTTTTGTCAACACTTAAAGTGCAGTCTGGCATGCCAGGTAAGTATAGAAGTGCTTTATTCTAACAGAGCTTATTTTCCTTTTTTTGGATAATAAACTCTAAATGTATTTGAGCCTGCAGGATGAGCAGCTCACCAGTTAGAGATTTGTTTGTGTACCTCCTTTTTCTTCCCCATGGGGTAAATGTGTCAGAAATCCAAATATCAACACCTCTGGCTTGGGCAGTTTCAGTGGGAATTCCAGCAATTCAATGCAGTTTCTTTTATCCCAGGAAGGATTACTTTTGTGTTCTGCTGATTGCTGTTACATTTATTATGTGTAGTTTTTGTGCAGATAAAATCAGGAGTTTTTTGAGCAAGTTTCTGTGCTGTTGTTCAGGTGGTTGTTTGCCACATGCACGGATAGGTTTGCTCTGCTCCATCTCAGATGTGACTTTATCACCACATGGGCCACTTTTAAGTATTTATAAAATGTTGAGAGTTTGTGSCCTCCCCCTGGCAGGGAGAAGAATGCTATTTTTATCACATTATTCTTGTTACTACAAAGAACCTTTCTGTGCTGCTCAAGTTGCAGAAGAGAAACTGTGCAAGTCTGATGCTAAAGAATCCCCATGTGACAAATCCCTGTGTGATGAGACCATGTTGCTCAGCTTCCCAGTTAACCTTTGGGCACCCACCAGAGGGCACGCTGAGGGATCCAGTGTGATCCTGGCTGCACCAGGAACAGTCGGGAACGCCGCTCATCCAAAACAATGCTCCTGTTGCCTTTTTCCTCATAGGGCTGGGGGATTTAGGGATACTAAGGCATTTCTGGGATCTGAGAGAGTAGAGTCAAAGTGTGAATGAGTGCAAAGGGGAAATGTGTGCAGGCTGTTTGTAGCTGTGTTTCCCTGGGCCGGTGCAGGAGCGGAACGTGGAGGCCGTGCGCAGCGCCAAGGACGAGCGCGTGCGGGAGATCCGCAACGCCGTGGAGATGATGATTGCCCGCCTGGACACCCAGCTCAAGAACAAGCTCATCACTCTCATGGGTGGGTATTGGCCGTGTTAGGAGGAGGAGAAATAGATTAACGATGTGTAAATCCACTGAGAAACTTTGTTTCCCTGGGAGTGCGGCTCCTGACACACTGGCTGGTGTTAAGCAAGTTCACTGCTGGTAGAAAACTTCCACCTACAGCAAAACAAAAGCACCCCAAAACAACAAACCAGTCATTTCTGGGACACAAAGTGTTTCATTACTGTCTTAACCTCAGATGAGCTCTTCACTACAGCTCTAATTAAAAATGTAGACTTGCTTTTCAAATGCTTTCTCAATCAACCTTGGTATATTTAGAAATCCTTTACCTTAGTGTGTTCTGGGCCAGCTTTGAAGTGAAAAAAAAAAAAAAAAGAAGTTTCTTAAAAAACAGTATGTGTTTTTGGGGTCTTTTTACATGTCTKTTCTTTAAACAGGTCAAAAGACATCACTTACTCAAGAAACGGAACTTCTGGAAACTCTGCTTCAAGAAGTAGAACATCAGGTGATTATGAAAAGATGAAAAGACATCTCTCCTCAGCTGGCCTTTCCTATTTATGACTTTTTTCTTTTAAAACTGTTAATTGGTGGATGTTTCTGGGGGATATCTTTTCATTGAGGTGGCCTTGGGTTGCACAATTTCTTCTTATAAACAAGTGTGTCTTCTAGAAAAACTCAARGATGTTCTGTTGCTTGAAAAACTAGTACAGGGATTAACAGCAATATCATACAAAACTACTCAGTTCTATATAAATTAGCTTAACCTAAGTGAAGTACACAGTCGTAGTTGCAACTTTCATTGTAGAATTCCAGAAAACAAAACAACCAAAACCTCCCAAGCTCTATTTTACATTGTATTGTGGGYAAACTTTCTGAAGCTGTGACAAACATGCAATTTATTTGTTTAAGAGCAGAAGTGGTCAAAAGCTTTGATGTCTACTGACCTAAGGATTTTTTTTCCTTCTTTTTCCCCCATATAGTTACGATCCTGCAGCAAGAGTGAGCTGATATCCAAAAGCTCAGAGATCCTGATGATGTTCCAGCAGGTCCATCGGAAGCCCATGGCCTCGTTTGTCACCACTCCTGTCCCCCCAGACTTCACAAGGTGAGYGTTGCATTTCTGTTCAGTTTGTTCAGTGTTTAAAACATGTTTAAAGTATCTTAGAGGAGAATACCTGCTTAACTTACTCCTTGTAGTAACCTGTGCTGCAAGTAGGCTTTTCTGTTCCAGCAGGGCTTATTTTGTGTCTGTAGTCCCTGCTGGGGAGTCAGGACAGTGGGTTCCAACTCACAATTATTTTTTTTTTAAACTTAGTTTACTGATTTGTCCTTTTTTTCACTTATTATTGGGTCATTCAGTATATAATTGCCAGGCTCTCAGGAGATGCCTCTGCAGGTCACCTTAATTCAGAATATACAGCCAAAATCACTTCATTGCACAGTTCTTCATCAGGAGAGTGCTGCTATTGCTGGGTTCTGAGGAAGCCTGTGCTGAAAARTGTCACCAAAAAATGGAAAGCAAGAGAAGTCTCAAGAATTCTTCTAGGAAAAATTGGTTTGGCTGTGTCTTAGTTTAAATCTGAATGTTCATTTTCCAGTGGCACCAAGGTATCTCCTCTCTGAAACACAAACCATTTAAACTTTGTGCTTTCAGCCATGCAATAGTTTCATCCTTTCTAGAACTATCTTACGTTAAAAAGTCACCATAATAAGAGATTCAGTCAGCACAAGTAAAAGGGCAAATCTTCTTAAGTACTTCTGGTTGTTCTTCCCTTCATAACATAAAATATTAGTTTTATTGTGTCATATCACTGGTACTGGAGAGAAGGCTTATAAATGGAATTATTCTGCAGTAACCCAGTCCTAGTGAATTTTGGTGACTCTGGTGACCTACATCATCTAAAATGCTTCTACAGATTGCAAAAGTTGGGATTGTTAATGTCATTCAAGTGTAATACATTTATTCCTTCCCCCRCAGTGAATTGGTTCCAGCCTATGACTCTACTACATTTGTCTTGGAAAACTTCAGGTAAGAATGTATTTTGAATTACTGTGAATATTGGGAACCTTCTGTTCCTTCTGTACATGGGTCGTGTTATTTAAAACAGAATAATCTCTACACAAAACTGAGATCTGAACTAAGCTATGGGAATTCCATTAAAAATCTCATGTAGACAATTAACCCCAGGGAAACTGTTCACTAAAAAGATTTTCCATGACAAAGGCAGTTGTCTGTGCAGCTCATGGTTCCATGAGGGTGTTGCTTTGTCCCAATAACAAATGTTTTTCTGCTCTCTCACCAGCACCTTGCGCCAGCGAGCGGACCCAGTGTACAGCCCTCCCCTTCAGGTGTCAGGACTGTGCTGGAGATTAAAAGTTTATCCGGTGAGTTATACCTTCAACTGGAGTTGTTATCCCACCCCAAACACTTCACCAGCATTCCCAGGCTTCTCCAGTAAGGAATCATCCATTTCTCTTCTCATGTCATGTGTGAAAAGCTGTAGGAAAAGAATGTTATAAGGTTATAGGGTTGATCACCAACTACTGGAGAATTCCCTCTCTACCTCGAGATCTCCAGTGTGAACATTCTCAGTATAGTTTGGTTAGTTTAAAAGCAATTAAAAATGGGTCCTACTAATATGGCATAGGAACTCTTATAGATAYTTTTATGTCTCAGTGATTATTGCAGATGTTCCTTACAGAACTGAGGCATAGTAACTACAGTAACTTGCTATAGTAACATAGAGTAACTTACTCTATGTTTATGAATAATACTGGGGAAGGTGGGAGGAAGACCAGGTGTTAGTTKTTGGCTGTGCATCCAGTTCTCAAACTGGACACTAAAATGTATATTTTGCTCATGTCCCTTCAGTGGGCTGAATATTCCGATTTCTGAAGCTTTGTCCATGTTGGAACGTTAACCCACAAGGTGGGATCTTTCCACATTCCCTGCTCTGGTCACTGCAGCTCCTGCAGCTGTGTGGAGAAAGAGGAGTTTGGTGGAGTAGCACCAGCTCTCTCTGTGATTTTTGTGACATCCTTGGAGAAGTGGCTCCGTCTGTTAAGCCCATGGATGCCCAGAACTGTATTATTGCAGTGCAGAGGTGGAACTGTGTGGAAGTTTCCACAGTATTGTAAATTCAGGATTAGCTACATGAGGTGTGCTATCAGAAGGCATTAAAATTTATTTTTTCAATGGTAAGTTGAAATGTTTCTTCAAGCTGGAGGATTCAAGTTGAGCCATTCTTCATCCTTGATTCAGGTGAGTGTGATGGAGGTTTTGCTGTATTTTTTTCTTGACTTCTGGTGACTCTAATATTGTTTCTCAGTTAACTGACCTAACTTTTCATGTTGCATGGGATATTTTTCTGAACAAATTACTCTTTTCTCAAAAATTAAGTAGCTTTGAAATGTGCTTGTCTGTAAAATATTTCAGAACTAATGTTTAACCTGAAATAATGTTTTTCTGATACATTGAGAGGTGTTTGTCTGTTCGGACCTCCACTTAATCAAATACCTAAAGTGTTAATTGAGTAATTAAAGCTTTGTCTTGAGATCTATATCTGAGATACCAATACTACACTGTGTGTGTGCTTCTTGTTGATTCATGTTACAGTAGGATGCCACTGAAGACTAAAAATCACAACTGTAATATCCAAAGTAGATTCCTGCTGCAAATGCATTGTTGATTAAAGCTGTTTTCCAAACTTCTCTAAGTCTTCTATCTCAAAATGTTTTGTGGGGTTTTTTTTCTGGTTTTTCCATTCTATTTTTAATCAATTTCTCRATTTTATTTCAAGGATGGAAATGGAGTAGTTCGGGGCTACTACCTGTCAGTGTTCCTGGAGCTGTCTGCTGGATTGCCAGAGACATCCAAGTAAGCAAACCTGTAGTAAGAACAGGTGGGTTTTGCTCTATTGATGTTTGTAGAGAATGGCCCAAGTTCTGCAGTGTTGCTGGGGACTGATGCAGAGCCCTTTAGGGAAGAATTTTGAGACTGCTGTTGTCTCTTGAGCATTGAATTGGGCACAAAGATAATATTTTGAAGTTGTTACTCAGTGGTTTTCAGGAGATAAAAAGCAAGTTGGCAAAACAACTGATAAGAGTATCTGGTAGTTTAGTCCTAGAGTTCACTCTACTCCCTACTACTGCTTTTTTCTCTCTTTCACAGTTTATTTAAGTGTTCAGTAAAATTTTAAGCCTGACTCACCCATTCACCTGAGCAGGGAAGCTTTTTGGGGAGTGCAGCTCTTAAACCTTAATTCAGCAATTCTAACATCACTAATCCCTGTGACCTTCCCCTGGGCAGGTAYGAGTACCGTGTGGAAATGGTCCACCAGTCCACCAACGATCCCACCAAAAACATCATTCGGGAGTTTGCCTCTGACTTTGAGGTTGGGGAATGTTGGGGTTACAACAGATTCTTCCGTCTGGACCTGCTGGCCAACGAGGGCTACCTGAACCGGCAGAACGACACCGTCATCCTCAGGTGGGGCTCTCCTCTGCTGTCCTCTAAGTATCACAAATCTGCTACTGAAATAGGAAACAATCAACAAGCTGAATTTAAAATAATGGTGACATGTTTTGTCCTAAATGCATTTCATTGTCAGCAGCTGTAGAGAAGGACATGGGCCAAAGAGAGCTGTGGAATTCTATGTGTATCTTTCTTTGAGGAGTAGCTGCTCCTGGCACTAATAAGCCTGCGTTAGAGACCTGTAGCTGCCAGAATTAAGGGAAAAGGGTGCTTTCTGCCCCTCTTTAGAAGAATTGTAGTGAGCACTGGAGAACTTTGGGAATAAAGGAAGTCTGTAAGTTAAGAGAACTAATGCTGTTAATGGGAATTGCAGTATTAGGACAAAAATAGAAGCTTTATTCATCTACTTCAAATATTGTCTTTAGTGTGTGAATTTTGTTAGTGTTGTTTGTGAGGAAACCCCCTCTCATACACGTGTCTCTCCTACAGAACTCCCTGTTTTCAGTCAGGATGTTCAGGACACTGAGCCCACAAGGACCTATTGTCTGTTAAAAGTATTTCACCACTAAATTTCAGGTTTTAAGGTTTTTCTGCTGGGCTTTTGGGACGGAGGGGGGGGACATTAAAAACAAAACCCAAACCAAACAAACTCCCCCTAAAAAAACCCTTTTCAAATGTTCMTTTGAAGGTTCCAAGTGCGCTCACCAACCTTCTTCCAGAAGTGCCGGGATCAGCACTGGTACATTGCTCAGCTGGAAGCAGCTCAGACAAGTTATATCCAGCAAATAAATAACCTAAAAGAAGTAAGTGGGATGTATATTAATGTAAAATCACCTGTTAGAGTGTATCTGCAAGTCAGCAAAGGTACTTTGTGTGATGATGCTGCTCCATTGTTGTCTCCTCTGTTTATTTTTGTGGTATTTTAGAGGCTTGCAATTGAACTGTCCCGGACTCAGAAGTCCAGAGGGGTTTCACCTCCAGACACTCACCTCAGTCCCCAGAATGATGAGGGCTCAGAAACAAGAGCAAAGAAATCTGGACAAAGCATCGAAGCACTGCTTGAGAATTTCACTGCTCCGGGATTAGCACGGGAGAACAAGGAAGAGGAGGAAGAGAAGACTCAGCATGAAGACTTTAATGTAGGAATTCTGTTTCCTGCCTCTGTTTATGTGCAGCTTTCTGTGATAGGGTAGCAATAGAAACATTGGGGAGCTTGTGAATTGTAAATTAGATTTATTTTCCTTGGTATGGAAATAGGAGTTGACACACTCAAGAGCTGTGAGGGAAAGGTGACTCCAGAGAGATGTTCCAGAACTGAGCTAATAGATCCCACCACAAAAAAGTTTTCCAAGTTGCAGCTGAAAAATCCGACTTCTCTTTGTTCCCAGCCTTTAATGTGCTTTGAGAGCCTCCTGACTCCTCTGTGACAGTGGCACTGGGGACAGAGAGTGTCCGTTCATAGCTTTTGGGAATGCATCAAGGTGCAACTGAATGTTTCTTTATCAAAAAACTCGTGTTTTTCCTGCAGCACGAGCTCTCAGATGGTGACCTGGATATAGATCTTGCTGGAGAAGATGAAGTGAACCACCTTGATGGCAGCAGCTCTTCAGCAAGTTCCACAGCAACCAGTAACACTGAAGAAAATGATATTGATGAAGAAACTATGTAAGTAACTTTAAATGCCTTTCAGATCATCACCTTGTACCCAGGGTAATCATCCTAATTCCAATGGAAACTGAGTAATTTGCTGGGGTGTGTGAGATTCCAGTGTGATTTGAGGGGTGGTTGCTATACTGGAAGCAACATGAACTCGTAGTGTTAGTGCTAAACATTGAATTTTTGGTCAGCTAATTACTGTCTTTCTGATCTCCTGTATTTATGCTAGTGTTGCATTCTGTCTTTGACAAGTGATAGTCTGTGAAGGTTCTTTCCCAAAATACTATTAAGAGATCTGTCTCAGCACTGTAACAAAATAGAGGTTTGGTATTGGGAAGTGTAGTAGTAGTAGGAGAGTGATAATAAGGACAGGTACTTAAATTAGGGAATTCGAGACTCTGAGCTGATGTCAAATCCTGGAACCTTCATTAAAATGTGAGAATGTGCTGCAACACTTACAAATATAGGAGGTTGCAGGATCAGATTTTGCAGTCTAGGTACATGTGGCACTTTGGCCTCTTGGTTAGTGAGTCAATCATTTAATTAGCACACTTTSATTTGTTCAGTCTGTGTAGCTTGGAATGCAGGAAATACAATTTACAGCACTTTACTTTTTTTTTTTTGAGGTTTGTGCCATAACATTTAACAAGAGCTGAGAAAAGCTAACAGTTGTATTCTCCTTTTCCCACCCTGATCATCTCCTAAGGTCTGGAGAGAATGACGTGGAATACAGCAATAATATGGAGCTGGAAGAGGGAGATCTCATGGAGGATGCAGCAGCTGCTGCCACTCCTGGAGCATCAGGTATGAAAAACGACTTCAGAATTCCCATATATGCAAAACGCTGCTGGATTCCTTCCCCTGTTCCTCTTGGAAGCAATGCCAAGCTGCGTGTTCTGCAGGCATTTCTATTTTTGGAAATGCTGCATCATGTGGTTTGTACTGATTATTGCAGTGTAGCAGAAACACTTCATTGGTTCAATAAAAAAAGGGGAGAATCATCTGAATGTGCTGGTTCAAAAATGATGTAAAAGTTTGGAGGGCGGTTTGTGCCTCTTTGAAATTCCTTGTGCTCCAGTCAATAGGAGACTGACAAGGAATTTTTACTGATATCTGTGTGACCTCTGAGTGTGCGACACGTTCACCTGGGTTTTGGTGCCCTGCAAAACCCACAAAGAATGTGGAGGGAATGAAGTAAAGAATCCTCACAAGTCAAGCAGAAATACATTTTAGATGTAATACAAAAAGGTGTTTTAGGATTTCTTGCAGCCTGAAGATGCTGACAGCCCAAATTAGCCGTGGGTTATAAGATTATGAAAGAAATGTTATTGTGGAATAACATTGTGGAATTAAGTATATTTATTTATGACAATGATACCAGAAGTGGCATTCTCTAGAAGTGGTGTTTGTGCTGCTRTGTAAGCCCGCTGGTGCTTGAAAGACAGAATTCCCTGTTTCAAAGTTCTGAAGTTCAGGGAGGGACATGTTTGTCTCCTCCTGCAGGGAGAGCCTTTAGAGTAAATCTAATCTTTGTATTGATTTTTTAACAAATCTGTTTATTAAGAGATTTACATAAAAGGTATGAAGTTAAGCACTTCCCCCCTCCCAGTACTTTTTATCTTTAACTTTAATTAGAAGCATATCTGATTGCTTTCAGAATCCAGAAATCCATGAAATACCGATGTCTCATTAAGTTTCATGGGATGTTTTCATTCCCAATCTGCTTGTTTAACTCTGTCTCTTTATTTTTTCCGGGGGATAATGCATCCTTGTGTCACACACTTCCCACCCTTTGTGTCTCTCCTCCTCAGGTACCAGCCACAGCTACACCAGTGCCAGTGGGAGACCTTCCCGGCGGGGAGCCAGTGCCCTGGGCTCCACAGCCAGCAGCAGTTTGCTGGATATTGATCCCTTAATTTTAATCCACTTGCTGGACCTAAAAGACAGAAATGGCATGGAAAACCTCTGGGGCCTTCAGCCACGTCCTCCTGCCTCTCTTCTGCAGAACAGAGGTAACTACATCAGGTGTCAGATGATTCAATTCCAGCCTGGAAATGCAGTTGGATGACTGAAAAGCCCCTTTTCTGGAAGGGGTTGGCACTGGAAGCCAACACAACACAGAGCTCTGCTGAGGCAGCAGCTCCAGCTCTCCCTGCACACAGTTGGAGTGGCTGGGAGTATTTGGAGCATGGTGTAAACCAACCAAATAAATCCTGGAATTTACTTTTGCCTGAAAAAGGCAATTAGAACTAGAAAAATGTGTGTGGTTGTGAGGCTGGAAAAGCACATGTGGAAGAAAAATGAATCAAAATGTCAGGAGCCAAAAATAGTGATGGTATTTAAATAATTGAGGAGTATTTGTGGTTCAGTTGGGACCCTTGAACCGAGAACACCAATTAACTCCATGTGCAGCAGAAGCAGAGAGCTGGCACTCCTGGCACCCCTGGCTGTTCCTGGAGGTTGTTTGTTCCTGTGTTACTGAGGAATTAAATGTATTAGTAAGGTTTGATTGAATTTTGTCCTGATTGACACTTACTTTTGCTGCTGGCCCACCACCACAGCATCTTATTTCAGGTCATCCTGAAACAACCATTTGGTGACTTTCTAGAACAGAAGAGAAATAAATGTCCCTTTGCTACRAATGATGCTTGGGTTTGCTGCCACAATGCCATTGGTATTACTGAATTTAAAAGCTGGCTCAAACTCTTTGTTCCTTTGTCATTAGCTTTTTAAATGTAGTTACATAAACAGTCATGAATTTTCAGTGCATGTAATCCATATTTCCAAAAATGGAAGTCTTCCATAAGTACAAAAAAGGGGAGCAGCACATGAACTGTGAGTCCCAGCTCTGTTTTGCCTGGAAAAAGCCCAGGACAAAAGGAGCTGAGGAGAGGGCACTGCACTTTGTGCTGTGCCACTCAAGCAGGGTGAAGCTCTCCTGTTTTGCTGAGTTGTGTGAATCTTTAACTGCTGAACACACAGCCAAAATCACCTGTTTTGTGGAGCTTCCCTTGGGATTTGGCTGTTCCCACAGCTTATTCAAGTTGGTCAGTTAAGACAAAGCTGCTATTCCATTTGGAGTTTGCCAGACCTCACCTCCTGAGGTGAAGGTTTCTAAGAGCCACTTGACTTTACAGTTTGGAACAGCTGAATTTGCAGTGAAACACTTGCAGAATTTGTAACACTTCAGATAGATCCAGGTTGATCTAATTCCAGCTGAGCAACAGAGGCTTAGTCAGGTATTAGCTGCTCAACCTGATCTTCTGCTGTGAGGTACTTAAGGGAATTCCTTCCCTAGTTTCAGATTTCTTTGAGTTATCTGTGCTGATATGTTGGTGGTAATATGAGAATCTTATATCCACAGTCAACAAATTTTATAAAAACAAATTTGACGTGAACTGGCAGCCTGGCTGGTGAACTYGGGCTCCAAGTTGGTGGCTCAGGTGTCACCAGAATTCCTGCAGCAGTGCTGGAAGCCTGGCTTCTCCCAGTGAGCAGGTTCTGGGGCCTTCTTCCGTGACAGGGAACAAAACTCTGCTGTCCCAGTAGCTTTGCARTGCTTGCAACCTCAGTATGGTGTTGTACCAGGACAGAATGTCTGTGTCCCTCACTTTTATAGCAGGACAAAAGGTRGAATTCTTAGATACCCATGTTTATGGTTTTACCTACCTGTTGTTTTATCTACCTTTTCCTTTGGCAAAGCCTCGTCCTATTCCCTGAAGGATCGAGACCAGCGGAGGCACCAGGCCATGTGGAGGGTGCCCCCCGACCTGAAGATGCTGAAAAGACTCAAAACCCAGATGGCTGAAGTTCGAAGCAAAATGTCTGATGTGAAGAACCAGCTCTCTGAAGTGAGGAGCAGCAATGCTGGCTCAGGAGAGGGACAGCCCAGCTTCTTCTCCATCGAGCAGGGGGCTCTGGCTGCCTGTGGCACTGACAGCTGCAGCAAACTGCAGGAAATCGGGATGGAACTCCTGACCAAGTCTTCAGTCACCAGTTGTTACATAAGGAATTGTAAGTGCATGGAAAAGGGGGGATTTAAATCACCCTTACAAATGGTTTATGTACCCAGGCAGTTCCTCATACTTGGGTTCAGAGGGAAGATCAGAAATGTAAACCTGCCCTGCCCTTGAGGAAGTCAACGTTGCTGAAACTGCTTTCAGCCCTTTCTGTAAAAGCACCACAGCTTTACCCCACAGCCAATGACAAACCTGATGCAGTGACAATGTTCTGAGGTTTAACCCAGTATCAGGCTGGTCTGAGCTGGAGGTCACTCCCTTGACTGTTCTGCATCAGGCCCATCTGTGACCTTGAAGCTGTTGTGTGATGCTTGCCAGGGAACAAATTAAAACAGTCCAGACTTGCTGAAATCTAAAATGCAAGTAACCCAGGATTTGGGTTTGTCTCTCTTTACCCTCTATACTCTCATGCTGGCTGAAGGAAGCTTTCTGAAGGATGTTTCAGTGTAAGGCAAGTGAATGTGACTTGTGCAGTCTTGGCTGTATCCAAAGTCAGCCAAGCTTCCTTCTAGCCCAGGCCTTTGTCAGGAAGGTGTGGAAGGAATTTTGTGCAGGACTGGGACTTTGAGTGATGAGAATAATGTGGAGCTTCACTTAAAACAGCTGTAAGGACAGGGTACAGCAGTGGTTTGACTGAACATTTGTCACATCTTCACATTTTTTTTGCAGCTGCCAGTAAGAAAAGTAACTCAGCCAAGCCCCTTCGCTCGGGAGCAGCAGGGAGCCTGTCCTTGAGRAGGGCCATGGACAGTGGGGACGGGAACCTGCGCCTGAAGGGGGACAGCCACTCTGCTGAGGGTACATGGGGCTGTTCTTACCTGTGTATGGGATGGAACCTGGCATCTATTGTACAGAACCTTTTCAATAAGTCTTTATTTGGCAACTGGAGTTTCCCTGAAACTTGGCTGGATCATTTCTCCAACGTAGTGAGTGTTGCTGTGGCTTTGATAGCTGATCCGGGAGGCAGCACCTCACATTCACTTACCAGAACATAAATACGTGTGTTACGTGTTCTGATCTCACAAGATATCTCAGGACTGTACTTTAGAGTGAAAATCCTGGATCAAACAGCACTGACCCAGGTTTAAATCAGGATTTCACTTAAAGGAAACTCAGGAAAACTCCAGTAGGAGTTTTATGGTAGTGCTGCTCCCGAGTTTTACGCTGCCCTTCCTTTAGCGGAAGCGCAAGGAAACCCCTAACACCAGAATTGATATTTTGCCCCTCTCCGGTGTTCAGGGAAGGAGGAGAGGGTCACGTTTGTGTTCTCTGTGCTCAGGAGGCTTGGGGAGCTCCAAGCTGAGTGGTCGGCCCCACGCTCGGGCCCTGGCCGGCCCCGGGGCCGCCGAGGCGCTGCCCAAGCCGGAGGAGAGGCCCAGCGAGGGATCTGATTCTGAGGTGGGAGCTTCTGCCTTGAATGGCTTGGCCGCTGCAGAGAAGACCAGAAAAGCTGGTGCTCTGGGGTAAGGGTTTATTCTTTTTTCCTCTTGTTATCTCCTCCCCCACTTTCCCTTGATCTACAAAAAACCCACAATCTACTAAAACCAGGTGCTTGTAGCATGAAAGAGAAATTACTTTGAAGTTTACTTGGTTGCTGCTGTTCCCTCTGGACAGCAATTTTTGGGTTTATAACTAGGTTACAAGTTGTCTTTTTTCTTTTTTTTTTTCTATTTTTCTCGTGTTTTGATCGGCTCTGGCTGGAGTCTGACACTTGGAATGGAAAGTCAGTCTAGGTCTGTTTTCCCACTGTTCCATCAAAATACCCTCTAACTGAAATTTAATCACTTTTGATTTCCTCATTTAAGAGGATATTTTTCACTGTTACTGGATTTTTCAGCTGTTTCATGATAATTCTCTGTTGGCCAACTAAGCAAAGGACAATGGAGTATTCAGGTTATTTTTTCTAAATAAGTAGAGTCACCTTTTTTGGAAAAATACTCAAACTTTTCAAGGTTTTTTTTTTTAAGATTTTGAATATTTCTAGATCAATCAAATCTGGAAGTTTAAGSGGGTATGCAGGAGACTTAAGCAAGGAGTAAAACTAAATGTGGCACTGAAAGGCTTTGTTTCCACAACTGAGTTAAGGCTGAATTTCTAACGTGGGGTTTTGTATTTCTCCTAAATTGTTTCCCAAGCTCAAACTCCAARGGATGTCGGACGGAAGGAGCACAGTCAGGTGGCCTGGAGAGCAGCTCCGAGCCCGGGGAGCTGCAGGGGATGGGTTCTGAAGGTGCCTCTGCAGGACCAGAGGAAGGTAAATTGGATGTTGTGGGGGGCARGTGCAGCGTGGCAGCACTCCGGGCTCTGCTCCTCCGCCTCTGGAGCGGGAGCAGCTTGAGGGGGAAAGAAAAAGAGAAAGCAACCCCCAAAACCTGCTTTCATGGCTGTTGAGCTTTGCTGTAACGTGTGGCAGCTGTAGAATAAATCTGAGTGAGGAGAGAAGATCTCTGTGTCGCTGCTGTCCRTGCAGGAGTGGGGCTGTCATGTGGGGCCAGCGCTCTCTGGACAAACAGTTGCTTTTTGTACCTCAGTGTCTCCAGGTCTTTGCTTTGGTGTTCAAGTGGCCTTGAGAAGAATTTCTTATCTAATCAAAATAGTAGCCAGTGACCTTGGCTTGTAATTCTGCTGCCTTCAGGGACAGAACCCCTTGGTAACTTTCTCCACAGCCACACGAGAACCTCTCCAGCACTTCATTTGTGCCGGGTGTTGTGGTACATAGACCAGTTTCCTTAGAGACTTGGAGGAAAGTTTTCCCCCTCCCTTCCTGCATCCTTTCCGTGCTGGAAAAAAAATAACCCTGCCTTCTTTTTTTTTTGAAAGTCCACATAGAAGAGTTTTTCTTATCTTGCTAAAACTCTCCTGCCTTCCACCCCTGCACTAATTTGAATTTCAATGACTGGATTGTAGCGCAAAGCCTATATTAAGGTGCCAGCATCCATCTCGAGCTGCAGTGTGCAATATTGTGTGGGAGTTGGCATTTACAGAAGGTCTCTCAGTGACAAAACTGAATTTCTGCTCTTAGTCACTGCAGCGTGATCGTGATGCGCTCCCGCAGCTCTGCTCTCAGAGCAGGGAGCCCAATAGGAAAGCGCTTTAGCAGCTGAAATACTTCATTGTTAAAAACCCCA
This sequence comes from Amblyornis subalaris, assembly GCA_018881555.1. Taxonomy (NCBI): domain Eukaryota; kingdom Metazoa; phylum Chordata; class Aves; order Passeriformes; family Ptilonorhynchidae; genus Amblyornis; species Amblyornis subalaris. The sequence goes on from JACAXG010000075.1 coordinate 2,314,094, forward strand.
GGAAGCAAATATTACAATTTCTTTCCCTTCAGAGGGAAAACTACAGGAGAGTTGGCCCTTCACTTTGCTTTTCCTTAGCAATGAGTATCAGCTTTTAAGAAGCAGAGCCAAGCAGACCCTGTGTCACCCACGGAGAGTTCTGGCTGCCCAGTGCATGCCCAAGATCACCACCTGGATTCACCAACAGCTRTGGTTCTGCTTTGTAGGGGAAATTTGTTGTGTGAGGCTCAAATACACCATTGCTGCTTGAAGTCCATCTGGCCCATGGGTTGTGCTGCCTCTTGGCTATTAGAAAAACCCCTTTTATTTTCTGTCCTAATTGCAGAGTGGACTGAGCAGCTGGAGGGGGAAGGAGCTGTGGGCACCTGAGCTGGTGGCACCTGGGACAAATCCAGCTGTGTTCAGAGCTGGTACCCAGTGCTCCGTCAGACCCCTGAGTGCTTGGGAAGTGCTGCTTCCCTCTGTTCTCCTGCCAGCTCTTGGGRTTTGACATCAGGAACTCCTCCATGTGACAGAGTCAGGCGTTTCAGCTGTATGGATCCCACTGCCATCGTTTTGCCCTGGGTGTTTCTCTGGTTTCTCCTGCAGCCGGGGTGTGTCAGAAGCACGTCCTTCACCTGCTGCCAGGCATGAGCAGTGACAGTGACATCGAGTGTGACACGGAGAACGAGGAGCAGGAGGATGCCACCTCTCCCTCGGAGGTGTTCAACCGCGCCTTCTCTGTCCAGCCCTCCGGCGAAGGTAGAGTTGATAGAGCCCCTCTTCCCAAGCGTTCCCAGTCTTCCCAGAGCTCCTCAGATACAGATCCCTGTGGAGGTGTTAAAGCTCAAGCAAGCGCCAGGAAGATTTGGAACTCCTCTCTTGGGATCCCAATTGAGACAGCTCAAAAGAGGAGAGGGAAACTCTTCCTAGCCTTGAGAAGTCAGTTTAGGTGAGTCTCCTGGGGAAGGGCTGGAAAACCCATAGCACCAGTTCCGGATTGGAACTCCCTGTGTGCCAGGGCTGGCACTGGAAGTAGRCTAATTCCAGGGAGGTAACCACTGTCTTAGACATGGATTTGCATCTTAATTGGCAGGAATGTGCTTCCAGCAGTTCAGTGTAGCTTCAGAAAGTCCTCTGGTTAAGCTTTAGCTTGCAATCAAATGGATCAAAGCTGTGAGGCCACGGGGGTGAAGTTTTGGCCTGAGTGAAGGGAGGGGAGGGAACTCCGTGGCTGCTCCAGTGCTCGCTGGTGAAGGTGACTGGGTTTTGCTGGTGTTGTTTTCACCCTCAGAGCACTCCTCGGTGTTACCAGACCCTGATCAAGCCAGTTCTGATGATCTCAGCTTTGTCCCTGGAGACGACAGCACCAGGTAACTGGGATGGTTCTCCTTGGCCAACCCTGGGGGTGCACATTCCCTGTGCTGCTCCAGGAGCTGCAGCCAGGGAGCCAACACATCCTGTGTCAAGATCCTGAGCTCCCTCTGGCTTTGAGGCAGGCTGGCAATGAGGGAGGGAGGGCTGAGCTCTGAACACTTCCATAATCAGTACAAAACTGATGGGATTGGGTAGCTGGCATAAAATTTTGACTCRTAAGATTGTTTGTTTGAAGCATTAACACTGCCCCAGTTGGAGAGTGTTCAGCGAAAACTGCCTTTGTTCGGAGCAGGTAGAGCATGGGCTTGAGGCCTGAAGACCCAYGGCTGCATCCCTGGGAGAGGCGTGTGCATTCCCTGGAGCTGAGCCGAGGGCTGTGATGGCTGGGTGCCCTCTCCCTCCTGTCCAGCGTGGTTCTTCTGCCATTGTCTTAACCCTGTCCCCGGGGCACAGCGACCTGTGCAGGCCTGACACTGAAGGGTTGCATTCCTGCTCCGCCAGCCTCAGCCCCTCTGAGGAGTTGTGGGGAAGGTGCCGAGCCCCGTTCTGGGATGAGTGTCCTGCTGTGCCGCTGGAATAACCACAACTGTGTGACTGTCCTTTGGAATGCCGGGGGTGCCTCTGTGGGCGGTGGCTCCGGAGCTGGGGAAAGCAGCACCACTCGAATGGTTTTCCCCAGCTGGTGACGTGGACCAAGCACACCCATTGCCAAACTTTGCTCGTTGCGTTTTGAGCTGCTCAACTCCTTGTGAAGCTCCTCGGGGAGCTGATACTGGTTAGTGACAAAGCATGAGCCCTGTAAGTACCTGCCCTGGTGTTGTCCTCGTGTGGCTGCCTGTGCCATGTGTCCGTGTGAATGTGCTGTACAACTCCTAGTTTAAAACTGTTTGCACTTTGTTAATAAAATGAATGTTGAAATCTGAGTTTTAGGTGTTTGTGTGYGGATAAGTCAAATGGTGGAGGCTGTCAGGGTCAGCTCCACTTGCTGCAATGCCTGGCTGCTCATGGAGGGACATTTTCCTGCCATCCATCTGTCACTTTTTTCCTTAATTATTCAGTGAAAAGCACTTAAACCTCTCTGGGATTCTGTGTAGAAGCCAGACCAAAAGCTTAAATCGCCTGGATTCAAGCAGGGATTGAGAAGGATGCAGAGTTTTTCCCCAAAGCTGGTTTGTGTTTCTCAGCTGCAGAGGGATCAGAGCCTCTGCTCAGTTCCAGCTGCTGAACCTGGRGGGGGCCAGGGCCAGGCCCCACACTCTGGTGGTGCCCTGTGAGTGTTTGGGGCTGTGCAGGGCTGGGTGGTGATTACTRCACACAGCTCAATTAGTGTAATCATGGAGCTCTGCCTCTTCAGCACTCGCAGATGCTTCACTCTCCATGAGAGGCCCAAGCTGAAGGAAATGACTGATTAGGCACRGGAGCTGTGTCCAGCTGCTGCAGGGGCAAGAGAGGAGCTGTTGGTTTGCTCACCTTATGGAGAACTTACTTATTTAGAGCTGGTTTGTAAAGAAGAGGGGGGGAAAGAGGCTTAGAAGACATTGATCTACTTGGGCTGTGCCATAACAGCCCCATCCCTTTTGGGCTGTAAAACAGCAGAGCTGGGCCACGATGGGCCCTGGGCAACCACATGGAAGCCAGAGCTCACCAGAGCAATTTGCAGTTCCATATCCCACAAAGGAAGCTCCTTTCACCACAGTRAGGACKGTTGGTCRCTGMCTTTGGTACCTCTTAAATAACCAGACTATTTGAAGTGTGGTTTCAATTACTGTTTTATTAAGATATTGGTAAAACTTCAGCAGTTTTTCCTGTATAAACAGCTTTCATAAATAAAATATGGATGACTAATACATGGTTATAACTGAACTCGCGGGTGAACTGTAGGACAAGATTGCAAATGGAAAGTCCCAACACTGGTACATGATTTAGCTTTAATTTATTCACTTCATAAAGAACATGTTTCATGAACAAGGTCACACAGAAAGGTCAACAGGAGCACCCAGGAGCTGAGACCGTGCCTGGCTGGCCACGAGCAGCAGCACCCGGGGTGAGCTCAGCCACCTCCCCTGTTCTTGTCCCGAGGTGTCTTCCAGAGGGAAGGAGAGGAAAAAGTGGACACGACAAGGGTTGTACGAGACCCTGACAGGTGGGGGTTGTTTCTCTTTAGCTTTAGTGCTGGCAAGGGCAGCGCCACGGCCGGGGCACGAGGGCTGGAGAGGGGTCGGACGCTGGAGTTGGAGGTCGTGTTAATTAATGCTTCCTTATTATTGCACATGATACGAGGGGAGAAAGTTTTGTTCCTGTCGCAAAGAGGATGTGAATTAAAGAAAGATTGCCCTAAATCACAGACATGAACAAAGCTGCAGTATCCCCTTGGATGGCTTTGTTTATGTGACTAAGTGCCGAGTGAAGAAATTGTGCTAACAGCCCCTAATTTAGACCAATCTTTCTCGTTTTGCTTTATTCCCGCAGAATACTGGGGTCGGGAGGAGTGGGTGAGGAGAGATTGGACCTGAACTACAGCAGCCACGCCTACGCACACAACTTGCGCCTCATCTGCCCGTGGGGACCACCGACACACAGTGCTCCACAAACAGGCGCAGTTCGTAGGGCGATGCACCACCGGGAACGTGGTGTAAGTTAAAGTCTGCTCGGACATTGTCCTTCGGCGCCGTGACGCCTTCCGCCTCGGACAGCTACGGAACGGTTCTCACGCGCAAGGACAACGGATGGCACTTCTAGGCAAAGAAAAGTTACACACGTGCGTTTCCACCCACCTCTAGTGCAAATCGAAGGGGTTAACAGCTCCCTGGGCTGGTGCTATTCTGCTCCCTGCACCGCAGACATTCCTCAGAGTTGGAAAAGCACGGCGGGACCCCCCGGCGCGGGGATGGCGGGAGCGCCGCCGGTACTCACAGTGAAGAGCTTACGAGCGAGTTTTGAGCGGCCCCAGGCAAACRGCCTGGAGCCCCTTCCTCAAAACCAACACAACTGAAACAACAACAAAAMAATAAAGTCATGGTTTCGCTGCTACCTCCTGGTTCTGCAACCACGGTCACCACGGCGACCGAGAGGGATGCGGGGTTGTGTGAACGCGGAAAAGGGATACTTCAGCTCTTTATTGGAAAGATTCATCATACAAATTTCACCACCACTACGATACACGATAAAAATACAAAACACGGGTCACAGACTGAATCTCAGTATCAACAGTTAATAAATACAATGAGATACTTCTCTATTAGCCTAATATTTTACACTGTCACCAGATAGACGATCAAGGTACGAGATACAGAACACTTAGATACCGTTAGAGAGGGATTATTGCTTACGTCAGCAAGCAGCAGATAAGGGCACAGGAGTTTGAACTGAAGAGATCTACTTCCTATCACCAGTGGCATTAAGAGAAAACACTGCATTTCACAAGCACTGCTTTTTGTCTAGTGTGTAGAATCAAGAGCAGCATAATCAGACCAATAACCACTACTTTTAATATTATAGAACTTTAAAGGACTTACCTTACAAATGGTTCCTATCTATTCTATAAATATGCGGTTAGTGAAGAAATGAACACTTGCTCTATCTATACAATGGTTTTACCTGACCACACTGGAACTACGATGGTGGATTTTTTTTTTTTTCTCCTAGCAAGATAAATGGGATGAGTCGCAGAATTACCATTTATGAATCCACACCTAAAAAGCTAGATCCTTCCCAAAACAGCACACATGCAGTCCAGTGCTCTTCAACTGCTCCTGCAGACTGGGAAGAAGTTTTATCATCCGTAACGGGTTTTCATTCTAATTTACTCACATCAAGAATTGCACTTACACCACCTTTCTCTCCGGAACACGACATCAGCTAAAGATGGACTTCCAATGAGTCATTATTACTGTGAATAATTTAAAACAAAGGCACCGCAGAGATGCCCCAGAGTTGCATATTTTACCATTTCATGGTTTCCCAAATTTCCTCGGTAAATCTGACTTGGAACAGAAGCTGCAGCTAAAGAGAACGTTGACAACAGCTAAGGCGGAATAGGATGACAGATAAGAGCCAATGATCCCGTAAGATTAAAACAAAGGCTGAAAAAGATCAAAGGAATCTAAAGCCACACTCCAACTCCTGGTCGCTCACAAAGCCTTTTGCTGTTCATCAGATTGCTTTTAAAATAGTGCATCAAAGATAGAAGCAGCGGAAATTGGCAGAATTCAAGCCTTGCCATCTCGTCGTGTTGAATAATCTCCTGACTACTTAATATTAAAATACTTTGCGAATTCTAGCTAAACACTAATACTGCTATTGTTACTGCTAAAATGATATGAATTGTTCACTAAGTGCCTATGAAGATTTACTTTATTCGTACTCCTCCAAATGCATTACTGTGACAAAGGGTAGTAACGGGATCTGGGCTTAGTGGAGCTGATGGGAATCGGCCGCTTATTTACGTCCCAATTAGCGGCTCCCCTCGGGGTGTGACCTCACCTCGGCAGCGGGGAGGGGCTGGTGGCCGCTGCGCTTCCCGGTTGGATAAAGAACTCCCTGCTTATGCCAACAGAGGCAGCCAGCTCCTCACCGGCCCTCCCGGACCCAGGGGGAACCGGAGCAGAGCCCTGCCAGGGCGGTGAGTTTCACCCTCTCTGCCGCATCCTCGGCATTTCCACCCCCTCGGGATCGCTCCGGCAGCCCGGCGTCCATCCCTACACACCCTGCTCACACCCCATGGCAGCCGTGAGGCTGCACCCCACCATCCTTCCTGCTGCCACTTGATGCTAAATGATGCCTTTGCCATCTAGGAATCATCACCAGAACCACGCAGCTCATCCAACAGCTCATGATCCGGTGCAACAGGCAGAGGGACAGGGGGTGGTACTGGACATCTCCAAGGGTTGGGATTTTTAAGMCCTGAGATGAAGTTTCGGTGGGAAGAGGTTGGCTCAAAGCGTTAAGCACAATCATGTTCAACTCATTGAGAACAATTTCCTAAACCGAGAAATAAGAAAAATGCCACTAAAAGCACCAGAAGGATACGAAATTCCCTACACTGCACCTCCAGCCATAGGAAATAATTATTTTTTAAAACTGCAAGAAAAGTTTTCTTCATACTCCGCATTTTATATTACATGGGAAAAAAAAAGGTAGATTATGAGTCTGTACCTCGATGGGAGTCTGAGACCAGAGCAGCAGGAGCTTAGTGTGTCCATTCCTAAGGTACCTGGTAAACCCTGTATGGCTTTTAGTCGTCTACCTGCAAAAGTGGATGTAATTTTCTAATTCATCTTAACGCTCACCTGGAATAAACAGAAAGCAGAACACAAAAAAAAAAAACCCCACACACCTCGACTCTATGGAAACTTCCCCCCCGCTCTAAAAGAATTTGGCAGTTCTGAGCCAGATCGTTCTTTGAGTATTGCTCCACAGACACTTCTCAGGCAGGTGCAACCTTCTGCGCGTCCCAGGGCCGTGCCCTGGCCGAGTCTGTCCACGTGCACCGGCTGCTGGGCCTTCCCTGCTGGATGTGGCTGGACACTCGTGTGTGCGGGTGGTCGGGCGGCTGCGGCATTGCTCGGGGTGGCACCACCACCAAACTTTATTAGAGGTTGAAACAACTACATTGGTTAATTCCTAGATCTATTTACACAGGGTTTGAGCTTGGCAGGGGACYGGAGTACAGTTCGGAAATGCCCACCTCTTTTTCGCTTTCTGATGATGCCAGTTTTATTTTGGGAATGTCTACTTTGGGAGTCTGACAGGGGAACACGAGGGGGTGGTTACATTTTACAGCATTGATGGAGGTGTGGGTCTGGTATACAATGACTTTGCCTTCGCATCAAACACTCGCTGTAAGGGCCACGACTGGGCAGCCTCCGCCACGGGGAGGGCCGGGCCAGCACCCTCCTGCTCCTGCGGCCCCGGACGGGGAAGGACAGGCTGGATCCTTCTCCCTGGGAAGGCTCGTGGGCCGAGAGCGGCGTGTGAAACTTTGGTTTGAGCCTGGCTCCTCGCCGCCTCTTCCCGTTGCAGAGCCGCAGGTGAGGGAACGCAGCTCGTTTTCCCAAGGATTTGAACAGTTCATCTTCCAGCCCAGAGAACACGGGGGATAAACCCCTGACCCTGTAGATGCCCTGCCCTGCAGCACCCGAGCTCAGAGGGGCGTCCTCCTCCCGGGGGTCGCTCTGTCCGCAGCCCGAGGCCGTGCTGAGCTCCGGGGACTCGCTCTTCACCGGGGAGCTGCTGATGGAATCCGCACTCTTTGGTATGCCGGGACTRAACACTTGGACTGGTGGCAGACATTTGGCACTCTGAGGTGTACTAGTTTCTGTTTTAGTCAGGTCTAAATAGCCTTGATCACCCAAGGGGTTAACGCTGGACCCTATGCTTAAGCTAGTTCTGTCGGTGAAGGAATCCACTCGTCCTTCGTAGCCTAAATCCGCGGGTGCTGAGCACTGGTGCTGGGGCCACGGCCGTTTGCAGTCTCCGTGGTTCTCCTTGTCTTCCCCGTTGTCTTCCTGCCCGCCTTGGAAAGAGTTCTCTGTCCAGTCCGACTCCTCGCTGACCGCGACGGCCGCGTTCATGTCCCTGAGAAACACCACGATGACCGTGATGTTGTCGCTGGAGCCGGCATCCCGAGCGGATGCCACCAACTTGTGTGCTACCATGCTGCTGTCACCGTTGTTCTCCTTCAGATGGTCAGCCACCACTTTGACCGCCTCATCGGGGTTGACCGTGTCGTAGAAGCCGTCGCAGGCCAGAATGAGGTAGTCTTCAGAGCCGTCCAGCACCGTGGAGGCAGAGTCTGCGTCCCCACAGATGTATGGCTTGTGCTCGGCGTCCCCTGTGGAGAAACAGCAGAGACACCACCGTGGGTCTGCAGCCACAGCTTCCAGCGGCCCTTTAGTAACYCAGCGTGGGGCCAATGACTCTTACCCCAAGTTAAAGCAATTATTTGGAAATTATTCCCTCAGACTGGAGGGGGAAAAATAGAGGTTATTGCTCAGAGGTCTATCTTCAGCTGTATTTCAAATTTTGATGACTAGAAAATTAAAATTTTATAGTTAAAAAGCAAAGCAAGGCTCCAAAAGGCATGGAAGCTTCCTCTTACCAATAGCTCTGGAGACGGAGAGGCTCCCGTTCACCCTCCAGGCTCCAAACCAGACCACGCAGCCTCCCAGGGCCTCGATGCGCTTCTTCTCATCCTAAACAGCAACACAAGAGTGGTTTGGACAGAGAGGTCAGGGCTGCATCACACACTGAACACTCCCATGAATGTCTGCTTTTTCGCAAACACAGCGGAGAGAGACRAGACAAAAGATTTACACACAAATCCAAACAAACCATAGGCTGCTGCTCCAAGAGACACTGGCAAGGCRGTGCTCACACAGGGCTGGTACCCGTGGTAGTCACTGCCCAGGGGTGTTTAGACAGGCCCTTCTCACCTCTCGGTCTGGTTTGTGGGGCTTCATCAGTTCCACAGCTTGGCCTTTCCTCACGAGCATGACCTGGGAGTCCCCAAGCCAGGCCACATGCARCATGTTCCCTCGGATGAAAGTCACCACCCCGGTGGTGCCACAGCGCAGGCTCTGGAAAAAAATACATTTCCATTTCAAAGCATTTTCTTGCCTAACTCGGGGACAGAACATGTTGAAACTGCAGCACAGAGCCTATTCCCAGGGAGGAACAGGCAGTGCTTTCCCCATGGCTACGACTGCCCAGYATCAGCCTCCCAGGGCCAATGTGGCTGAACGCAAGTGACCGAATTCGCCTCGTGACATCCCTGGCATGGGATCCACCTGCCAGGAGCCAGGCACTGCTGGAACTGCTCTGACTGCTTTGGCTGCCTCCTGCTGTTGACAGCCACACCTGTGTGTCAGTGAGCCCAAGGGCTGAGCCTGGTTAGCAGGTGAGCCTGGGAATGGCAGCAGCATCCTTTAGAGGAGCTGGATGCTGTGAGAAGTGGGAGCTGACATTTTATGGGGTGTGAAGGAGCCCACCAGTGSGGACCAGCTCTATGGACCATGCATGGACAGCTCTGTGCTGACCCTGGCTTGGAGCACCCCTCTGACAAAGGCAGGATTTACAGGTCGGTGCTTTCAGAGCCCCTCACCTCCCTGGCTGCCTTCTGCACGAAGCGCTCGTCGGTCACGCGGAAGGCGCGGCACAGAGCCTCGGCTGGGTCGTGCTGGAACATCTCCTGGTGGACCATGTTCACGTGGAGGTGGATGGAGGCATAGATGGCAGCATCCACTCCTCCATGACCATCAAACACTGCAAAATAAGCTTGTTCTTCTTGGTCCTGCCAGTGGAAACACAGCGAGAAAGAATCTCAGGAGAAAGCAATGCAAACAGCTCATTGGATTGTCTTAAACCTTTGAACTTGGGATTGGTGGTGTCCTCAAATTGCAATTAGAGGCAGAATCTCCACTGGAAAAACAAACTACCCTGAGCATCTGCACTTGCATCCATGGCAAATTTCCACCTCGCTGTTCTACCTGCAAACTGCAAGAGATGCCCTGCCAGAATCCCCTGTGTAGTGCTCTCAGTGCTCCTTAGGTCCCATTTGTTACAACTCAGTCACACAACTCGAATGGGAAGTGCCATTCTCATCAAATCAGGCAGGAGATTTTGTAACTGCAAAAACCACAGAGAGAGAAGAACATCCAATACAGGTTGCATGAAGTCTACATCATGACTGGAATCCACTAGGGATAAAATGCCAGTACAGTTAAAATGTGAAGCCAGCCAGCCTCTGCTTTCACTCTTCCTTTTTTTTAAATCTAAAACATATCATCTTAGATGCCTGTGTTTTAAAAAAACTGCATGTGCTCTCTCTTCAGAAAATTGTGATTACATTCACAAACCAAATACAGTAAAATCACTCATCTTCAAGTCAGTTTTCTCAGCTTCCCCTTCTCTCTTCAGAGAAACAACACGGTACCAAGAGACAGCAACTCCTGTGCCTATTCACACACACACCACCAACCCACTGACAGAGCCAATTCAACCTTGACAGCCAGCTCAGTGACTGGAATATTTGCACATTGTAATTTTTAGGTAATGGGCTCCAACACAAATTGGAATAAGAAAGCTGACAATTGACAGGCAAGGGAAACATCTGCCTCTGTTTGCATTAATATCATTTAAAGGCAAGAATGTGGATGGGGCAGAAGATGGTTATTAATGTGACAGGATGTAATAAAGGAATAATTATGCAGCAATCTGATTCTAAAAGTAAAATTCTTGCCACTCTCTTTTATTTTCCATTCTACAGTGTCCAGTTTTACATCTCAAGGGAGAGCAGGAATGAGTGTCTGGCCAATGTCCACATAAAGAAATGAATGGAGGAAAGATTGGCCCCAGTTCCACCAAACACATTGCTAGAATCTCTTGTAAGCTGCATCCCATTGTCCTCTAAGTTTTGTGTTTGGTTTTGGTTTTTMTACTTTCTTTCCTTACTTTTGCTTTTAGCTTCTTCCTCCCAAGAGGAAGAGTTGAAAAGCAAACAGACCCATCCCCAGCTGCCAAGTGGCTTCAGAGATGAACTGCAAGGACTCCCTTTCTCACTTTCACTGGCAATGACCTTCTACACCYGGGCATCCTCAGCCAAAGAGGGCCCCCAGCCTTGGTTTATCCCGTGGTGCTCCAGCGCAGCAGTTCCCAGTCCCAAGAGCAGGGCTGTTTCCTGCACAAGAGCAGGTCAGTGGCTGTATTAGGATGGGCCAGACACAAACTTTGTTTAGTCAGATGACATTTCACCAGAAATCTGTGAAAATGCCTCTTTTGTTCCATATCCCCATGCAGAAACTGCCTGTCATTCTGCTGCTGAAGATCAACTGAATTTATTCAACAYCAGGCTTGTCCCTTGACTGCCAACCCTCCTCGGGTCCATCACCTCTCACTTCCTCGGTGGAAAACYGCCTGGTTTCCCCAAGAATGGAAACCACTGATGCTAGATCTGTGTCTCCCAGGTGCTGTGTGTTTACCTCGAGGTTGAAGAGCATGTTGAAGTCGGGGATGCAGACGTGCTTGTCCTCCATCTTCCTGCGCATGTTCTTGATGGCGTGGATGGAGGTCTCGTAGTAGCGGTGCGGCTTGGGCTGCAGAGGGAAATCTTTCACCCAGTTGCTGCAGATCTCGTGCAGTTTGCTGAAAACCAAACGGGCCAACTTCACCGTCTCGATCTCTGGGGAAGGCACAAACCACAAATGAAAGCCTTGAGAGTGTTATTAAGGGAGAGTTTTCTCCCCTGCATACATTATGAAGATGAAACAAAACCATTTTAGCCAAKCAGTTGATGTCAGCAGGGAAATTCTGGGCTCTGATGCATGAAAAGAGGAAGCCAAACTCACCATAATCAGCATTCATCAGTAAGCAGCTCATTGTTTGTTTGTCTTTTTAACTYAAACACTTCCCCATGCCTTTGGGGAACTCATTTGCAGCAGCAGCAAAGACGAAAGGCACGAAGAGCGTTGGATCCCTCGCGGGGCCCTGCCCAGGGCGGTGCAGCTCTGACAGGGACCTGGGCGTGGCTCAGGGTGCCACGTACAAAACACACCCTCCATAACAATGAGGCACTGGGGCTGGCCCAAATTCTCTATTCTAAACACCRTTTCACTGCAGAGCAGAGGCAAGACAGTGGAAATAATCTGCAGAATATTAGTGGAGTCATTTGAAGATGTTTTGTGCACTTTCAGCAGTGCACAACTCAGGTGCCTTCTTAGCTATTCCCAGATTTCCTATTATTTCCATATTACTGATGGTGTGTCAAAGAAATCTGCATGAGCAAATGAGAAAACCATAAAGGCCTCAAATTTAAGAAAATRCTGAACTGTCACTCCTGAGAAAAAGTCATTTTAAAATGTGAAAACTCAGGCACTTGACATTTGTTCTGAGATTCAGGAGAGGGAAACAGGAAGMGAGCATCAGAGCTGAACACATCAAACTCTCTTTGTTCATGATTGCTCACCAAAGCCAGGGATCTTCAAAGCTAAACAGCAGCAATCCATGAGTGCCAATCACTCCTGCAGGAGGAGGGGCTCAAGTACAGGGARGAGAGGGGAGAGTTGCAGCATCTCTTGGTTCACAGGAATTCTGTGAAGAGCCTAAAAGCAGCATTTACTAATTTCTGTCCTAGGTCTACACCAGATGTGGGCTACAGTGACCAGGGGGCCAAGATCCTTAGGAACAAGATATTTTTTTATGAGTTGATTCAATCTTAATCTGCAAGTGGCTGGAAATACACTGTATAAATAACCAAAAGAAGCCTTGGCTTCTTGATCACACAGCTTTAAAGGCAAGTGGTGGAAACCAAAAAACTGCCACAGTGTGGGAGTTCCTCACACCACCTGTGCTGCTCTCACTGGTGCTACCAGAAATCTCTTTGGGTAACATACTTAAAGAGGGAACACGTCCAGCCTGACGTGTCCAAATTGAATTTTCCAGAGGAAAGCCCACAGATTTGCTCTCCCATTTCTTCCCAGTGGGCAGAGGTGAARGAAAGCAGGCACATGTCAGTGTCCACGTGGTTGTTGCAGATGGGAGTGAAGGCCCTGGTCCTGCTGAGATCCTGAACACYCTCCCCAGGGAGAGCAGGTGTGGAGTTGGGATCATCAGTAACTGCTCSTGAAGTTAAAACAGGAGAAAGGCTCACAATAAAATCCACCCCCTCCCAGCTGGAAATTACTCATCAATTGTTAATGTTGCAGTGCTGAGCCAGAGCTGACTCAGCTGTCACTGCGGTTGTGTCACGGAGAATTTCATTTCCCTCCTGCTGCTCCCAAATCCCCAAGGTTGGAAGTAATGCTGAACTGCACCACAGTGAGTGGGAAATCCAGCTCAGGCATTGCTGTTCCCAAAGATGACAGGGCAGGACCAGGGTAGAAAGCATAGCAGGAATCAGATCCTGCTTTTTAGTGCCATATTTTACGACCGTTGTTGAAAACATGGACAGAGACAACAGGGGGCAGAACCCATATTTGTAGACAGGTCATGGAATCAATGACCAAGGTTTTCCTTAATCTAGGAACTCTAGATCTCTTTGGAGATCTCTAGGATCCATCTTCTAGAACCTGGTACAACTGGGTAATGGGACATTGTGATTTGCTTTGTGACGTCTGCTGGATATTTGATACCACCACCACATCACACAGTCCTGCTATCCAGCCTCCTTTGGTGGCTCCTTAACAATGCCAAACGTCCAGGTGATTTTCTTCCTCCACAAAAAAAAAAAAAACCACCAACCCAAACCTAAATGTTCTTCTCATTTCCCTTCCAGCAGCACACCAAGAACTGCTTTTACCACTCCTAAGCACAGGACGTGATTTGTCACGTTGCAATTCTCAGAGTGAAATGTGCCACTGAGGAAATTTGAAATAGCTCTTTTTTTTATCTCCCAGCAAATTCAAACTTGAGGCAAATCAGGTAAATGTCTCCTTGTATTACACAGAGTAAAAATCTTTCTGGGTTCATAAAAAAACCCCTGACATAGAACTGGAAATTAAACCCAGGCAGCTAACCCAACCACCCAGCTTGGTTTCACATTCTGCAGCAGCTCAAACAGCATCAGGGCACAGTGAACTTCAAGATGTAGAAATCCCATTTTCACCACCTGCCACACTTTCCTCTGTTTTCTTCCAAAGCTTGAGACTCTCCCTGTGTGGTACCAGTGAGGGCAAGTCCCCTCTAACACCTTCTCCRGGTTTCTCAAGGGATTTCCCTGGGAAGGTTCTCTAGGATGCAGTTGCTGCCCTTTTGCAATGAAAGTCCTGCATGAATCCCCCCAGTTTTGTTATAGYTTTCTAGGCCAAACCTTTCATTATTGGGTGATGAAGCACTGATGGAGCACAGAGAAGCTRTGGCTGCCCCATCCCTGGCAGTGTCCAAGGCCAGGCTGGATGGGACTTGGAGCAGCCTGGGACAGTGGAAGGTGTCCCTGCCCATGGCAGGGRGTGGAACAGATGATCTTTAATGTCCCTTCCAACCCCAACCATTCAGTGACTCTGTCATTCTATGACACTCRAGCTGATGTTCTGTTTGGAAAAATTATCCCTCCTGGAATATTATTTGAAATTGCAAGGTTTGTATGAAACTGTTCCTTTACYGCAGGCCAGAGGATGTTCTCTCTCTTGCTCTCCCCCTAAATCCTCACAATTTAACACTTCATGTTGCATCAGCAAAGGGATATTTCATTTCCAAGTACCTTCATTATGACAATTCACCTCAACAAACYGCATCTGGAGTCCTATTCTTAGTGCCTGCTCCAGTCTGTTCCCATCCCAATCTATGTTTGCATCTGTGTCTTACAGACTTAGACATATTTAAATGGCAATTTCTGTAGGTGTGAGGGTTTTGTGGTGGGTTTTTTCTTTTCTTTTTCCTTTTTTCTGTTGAATTCTCTAGATATTCTGTGTGGAGGCTTAGTCAACATTTCCTTGGAGACTGTCAAATATTTATGCAAGTTTCAGAGATCTCAATTTGAAATTAATGAAGGCTGCTCAGGCAGAACAATGACAAATCTATTCCATTTACCTGCTCAGCAGGAGGAGGCAGCAATACCTACAGAAAGGGAACCCAGAGCATGTTTTTCTGTTTCTCAGGTTTCCAAGGGCCTCTAGGGAATACAGCAGAATCTTCCTTTTTGAAGAGTCAGATTTATAGATCCTCCTTATCCCCAGAATAATTTACATTTTTTTTCTAATCAAAAAAGGAGGGAGTGGACAAAGTGGTTTGGTGACTATGTTTTCAGATCAAATGACAGAATTCCTGTCAATACATGTGAGAAACATTGTTCTTTGTTGTAATGAACAACCCAGCAATCTTTCAAGGTTATTTAGGCCAGCAGAGTCCTGAAACGATTTAGGGTGAATGACCTTGAGCTGGATGCTGCAAAAATCTTGTTAGAAAACACAKATAAATGAGGGAAAGGACTTTTTTCCTTTTGATCACAAAATCTCTTTATACTACCTTTTGTTAACACCGTATAAAAAACTTACAAGCCGTAGTAAAAACCACACTGACTGAAATAATTCAGAATTAAATTATCTCTTCCCACATGTATTTGACTTTGCTCCAAGGATGAGGGAGGACAACTGGCACTTGCCAGCAGAACCACATTGTATAAAGCGCTGATAGAGAAATTCAGGGCCATCAGATGAAGGTGCACTTAAAAGAGTGATTTCAAACACGAGAAAGCTTTGACTGAGAAATTAGCCTGTAGCTCTATCAGGAGCAGTGGTGAACTCCCCATTAACCTTTTTACATCTATGTGGGATATTCCTCTCCCAGAAATCCAGCCCGAGTTGCCCTGGCTGGCACTTACGGATGATCCCGTCGGCGTTGTCCACGCGCTTGGGCAGGAAATGCGCCGAGAGGTCGCTCTGCAGGACTTCATCTGAGGTTGCTCTGGCTAAAGCTGCAGCCAGAAATGAGGGGCAATTACTGGAAAAGAGAAAGAGAAACCCACAAAAAGATGTTTTAGTGTGATTCAGCAAGGTAACACAGGAGTATTTTTCACCAAGGTTCTTCKTCGCTGGACAGCGCTACAATCCCGCAGCCAGACCTCAAAGCCCCAGGTGGATTTCATGGTTGCACTCTCATGTTCCCTGTTTCTTGAGTTTTAATGTTTCAAGTCATAACCTCTATTTAAATGCTTTTCAAATCTAGGCTTGAACCCTCCAGAGTCTGTCACACAACCATATATTTTTTACATATGCATGATACATTTTCGACTCAAGCCCATTCTATCCAGTTTCTCCTAAGAATTGGAGTCAGGATTCCAGAATTCCTCGGATTTCRAAGTATCCAAAGCCTCGTCAAGGGAAACTGAAGTTAAGGTTAACCCATGGAAGACATGAGGCTGATGTGCACAGGGTTAAAAAGCTCCCTCAGGAATGATCTCTATCCAGAGTGAAGTGGCTTTAACTCGCTGTAGTTTAATTAAACCTGGTATCCCCCAAGGTTAATTAATCTATAGCAAACCAAGGCCACTTTAATGTACATTCTCTCATTCAAGAGGGATGTAATACCTCTTAATTTATGTATGACTTTGCATTTCCCACTGGTCAGCCTGAATTTCTCCAGGTGTCTCCTGCTGACACAGCCTGAAATTTACAGTTTCCACAGATACGATCGGGATAACAATGTCCTTCCCAAGACATTCTACTGTCACAGGACCCCACAGAGATGCACAGCCAGTTTCAGGCTTAGAAACTGTCCATCAACAACAGAATTCCATGCCAGAAATCTAGGGAACAGGAAACGAACATACACGTCTGCTTAACCCATTTCTTCTGTTCAACATATCTATAAATGATTTAAATATAAGATTAGCAATAAAGATCTTTGTCCAGCGCTGTCCTGGGACAAGCTCTGGCCCTTGAGGTTACGGAGAGAGCCTCTGGCACCTCGTTACCGCCCCATCCTGGGATTCCTCCCTGGAATTAGGAGCCCTCCAGCAGCGCTAAGGAAGCTCCACCGCTGGGGGAGATCAGCTGCCTTAGGACTGGCTCTTCCCAGCGCAGGGACTCTGATCCCATTTGCATCCAGCAATGCCCCAGGAGCGATCAGCAGGAGGAAAACACAGCGGGACCTCCGTTACCTCTGGCACGTGTAGGAGCTGATTTCCTGTCTCGTCCTTTCTGTCTATATTTAGCTCAAAACGAGCAGGTTTTTCCTGCAGTGATGCTGGTCACTGGTCCTGTTACATGGGATTCCCACGTTACACAAAGAGGGAGAATCCAATGCCTGGGATAGAATAATTATGGCAGCAATTACCAGCAGGGCACCCGCAGGAATCTGAGCTTCTTTCCAGTCCAAGGCTTCCCCTGACCAGCTCAGTGCTGAAACTCTTCAGGAAAACAGAACTTGTTTTTGTGTCACTCATAAACAACCCCTCAGGAACGTCCACTGATGGGCAAAGAGGGAAACTCGTTAAAAACTGGGGCCACAACAGCTGCTAAAATAGGGACTCGGGACCTAAACAGCAGAGAAAAAATATCCCTGACAGCAGGAACCTCTGCTCTGCCTGGGCTTGGAAGGTGGGACTGCAATGAGGACCCAGAGCCATGAACACTCATATGTGAAATATTAGATATTATTTTAACCACAGTGACCAATGACACAACTGAAAGGTGCATTTTCAGCGCGTATAGCAGGTCAGAGTATTTCCCCAACCAGCTCCAAGTCCTATTCACGTGTCCCCACAGCCAGAGCCAGCAGTTCCACACAGCAGCTCTTTATCCAGCCAAGGAGTGCATTTCCATTACAATGTTAAACCTACACAAAAAGCTGCTAAAGATGTTATTAGATAAATTAGAGGATTTTAAGTACATCCTTCCTGATTCTCTGGCAGCGTAGGTGTGTTTAGAACACCCACAGYTGCATTGCAGCAATCCTGGAATAACTCTTGGAAGGTATTAAATCCAGCCTAAAAGTGTGCTGCTTCCATCAATTAAATTTGAGAAAAACAGTCTGAGGTGGGTTTAACTCAGCCCACATATTATTATGKTACCAGCTTAACACACAACTCCACTGCATCCTGATAGCATTAAAGTGGGGAGGACTTTCTGAATGCCTTTCCTGAGCTATTCCTCTGTGCTCTAAATCTAATACAAACCCTCCTACTGGAAAAAAAAGAGATGGCAAATGTAAAATTCTTATTGCACGGAAGTTCACCGCTGGGGTTTGAGCAACTGATCAATTTTGCTGGGAAAGGTAGAGAAAATAAGTCAGCTGAAGGCTTTCCTTCTATGTCTGGCCACTCTTTGTCCTAATAATAACWGCTGCTGGCCGAAGAATTAATTGCCCTTGACATTTGTTGATCACAAAGCTTCTTATGTGGCTSTTCCAGGCCTGTGCCATGTGAGCAGGGAAGTGACCACACGCAGACTGATCACTTCCTCTTCCTGATTAGCACCACTCGACATTTACTTCTCTCCCTCGGCTCCTCAGAGGACTTTTAGCTGAATTACTTTTTCCCTTCAAGGAACAGCACATTGCACTGGAGGTTTAAAATAGCTGTTGAAATCAAACCACTCTCAGGACACTTTATTAGAGTTAAACCAAGACAAATGAAGAGTCAGGTCTGGGATCTTTGTTTTCCTCACAAAAGCCAACACTCAGGTGAGCAGCTACAGCATCCCACAAAACAGCAATCCAAGGAGGGCATTCTCCCCTTTCCACGGGGACRTGGAGGAGCTTCCACCCTGCTGCTGGTGTAGGCAGGGATTACCTGCTGGCTGCTGAAAATAAATTCTTCTGCCACATTCTAGATGCTCCAATGTTATTAGTCATGAAGTTTGACAAATTGAAACTGGGAGGGCACGATCTTGTTTAGGAGAGAGCTGAGAGCTAAAATGCCTTTGTCTATTCATAGCTGTGCCACCAACTCAGCAGCTGACCTTGGAGAGTCACTTCACCACTCAGACCTTCATTCCTCATCTGCAAACAAGGGATGAGAATGTCATTTCCTCRGGGACAGGAGGAGGAGGAAGGCTGGAGAAGGCCTAAATCTCTGTTTGAGAAGTATTCTGGAATTTCTGGATAAGAGCACAACTGAAGGGAAAAATACCAACATGAGAGTGGGAGATATTTTCAATCTACAGAAGATTTATACTTTCATACTTTTGATAGCTTTCATAGTTTTTTCTCTGTTCTCATACACTGTCAGAAGTGCTAAGTGGAACACACAGGCAAACAACAGCTCTGAACAACTCACAATGTCACCAACAGCTGCAGGAAAGGGGAAAACCAGGAAAGAAAGACCTCAAGTTCTCTAAACTCGGTGATCTGGAGCATCAGCACTGCTGATGGGAAAATGATGCTGCAGGCAGGGTACTGCCCCTGCCCAAAATACACCACCAGGGCCACCAGCACTGAAAATCCCAAAGCCTGTCGTGGTCTGGGGCAGCTGATGAGGCATCACCAACCCAAACAAAGCGGGGAAAATGGACCGAAACGTACTGGTGCTTTCAAGGGCCAAAATGGGCAGTAAATCACAAAATGTACAGTGTTTCTGTTACCTCAGGAATCCCCTGACACTACAGAACAGCAATTGTTTTAGTTAGAATGAGGAATGATTTAAATAGAAATGCTATTCAAGCTGCTGAAACACAAAACAAATCCACAGGCAAACAGGATAAAGCAGCATATTTGGTTTCGCACAGCAATCCAAGACCTAGAACGCGACCTGAAAAGAACCAAGTACAGCACATTCCCGAAAGGCCTATMATTTACTGTGTTAGTAAAAGACTTTGTCGGGATGACAAGTTAACTGCACACTTTCCAAAAGACAGTACACCAGGGATGCAGTTTGGGAAACGTTCCTGCTCACGTGGCCTGTTGCAAGCTCTTGTTAGAAAGCAAGTTTTGCCAAATGCAACTTAAGAAAAAACCTCATTTGTCCCCTGCCTGTATTTACAAAACATTCCAAAGTCTCAGGAGACTTCTTCCAGATGAAGCTTCGGATACAGCCTGGAAGCTCTTTGAAGAAGCCTTTAAAGGCTTTGTTATTGAAAGTTCCCATGCTGTGGTGCAGCAGTAACGAGCAGAGAAATTCTTTGGGAAGCTCCTCTGGCTGTTTACCCAGCCCTCCCTTCCTCCACCTCCTGTTTCCGTGGCCATCCAGATTGGAGCCAGCTGAGGGGCTTCTGTTTGTCTCCTGACTCCTCTAGGTCAGCCAGGACTCAGAGGGGAATATTCTGTGAAGCATTCCAAGACCCCACCATGATTATGGATGTATCCTCTCATTCTGCCAAGCGGATGCTATTTGCAGCTCCTGTCTCCGCAGGTTCCCCTCTCCTCGCTCCCAGAGCATCACTCTGACCTGTGCTGTTCTGCTGCTCTGCACAGCTGGTGGAAGTTTTGATGCTTATTTAAAGCCTGGTCACGGTGGACAAATGGAGTAGGGTTTTTTTCTTCCCTGACACATGGTGAAACCCTGCAMTAGATTTTATCTGCTGCAGTGAGTTACTAAAAAAAACCCGGCACACACACAAACAGAAAAAGAAACAAATAGAAAAAACAATGCACCTTTTAAAAGCTTGCATAACCAAAGCTCCTTGAGAAGTCATTTGAGCTGGCAGTGGTGAGACAGTAAAGATGCTTGATAAATCTGTTTGAAGGAGCTGAAAACGTGCTACCCAAGGAAGCTGCTATCTATAGGCTTCCCAGAGACAGCTGCCTGCTCACATCCCAAACGAGCCTGTCCTTGTGCTGACAGTTGTAAGCAACAGAAATATAATACACAAGCATTACAAAAAGACAGTTTCAGATACATTTATCATGCCCATGGCTGTACAGACACTGTGTTTTACCAAACATTTAACCTTTTGTATTGTGCTCACYGCCATATTCTAGGCCAATTTTATATACATAGATTCCTGTAGTTAAGTCTGCCTTTACTGGATGTTAAAAAACCCCCAAACCAGAGGTGCAGTGCTCATCAGAAAACCTCTGGAACAGCTGGATTGAGATGCTTCACCAGAGGAAACCCTGGACTTTTAACAGTTTCCAACACGTGAATTAGGCTGAGACCTTGAATGCATTTTCTGCTGTGTAGCAAGGCACTCCTTCCTTTCTCCAGAGGGTGAAGTGCACATGACAGTACATAAAGCTACCCAAATGTGAGCCAGAGCAAATAAAAAGGTCACCTCTGTCTCTTTGATGAGGTACAATGTCACGAAGGGCAGTGTCCATCTAAAATATAAATGCTTGCTGACCACAAACCACTCGTGAGCGTTTGTGATTTAATGACTGTCAATAAAACACCATTGACACTGGAGGGGTGAACTGGGAAGAATCCAAACCACACAAACCAGCTTTTCCCGAGCTCCTCTGCTGAATAAATTGCCTGTGTAATATCTCTGAAACCAAATTCCATTATTTCTCTCACCCATTCCCGCAGTGTGGCAGTTCTGAGGTTACTCATATTCCAATCTCTGGAGCTGATGCTGTGGCTGCTTCTAAAATGACAGAAGTCACCCACTGTAACACCAACAACCCCTACAAACCCAGGATGGATCTGCCAGGAGCTGGAAGCCAAATAACTGCAAGAAATTGAATTCCCAGAAGTGATTTCTTCATTACAGCAAAGATACAAAGTTTGCTGTTGAAAATCATGTTCCAGGAGTAGAGTCCTTCACAGACAGATTATATCCATCTGTTATTAAAAGAAAGGGAAACCTGCACTTTAAAGGAATGCAGAGAAAAATGGACGACGATCCATGGACCTCTGGTATAATACTGAGATGTCAAGGATGTATCTTTACAGACTCTCCCCCGTCTAAATCAGAATCTCTTCTATCTGAGCAGCAAGATTCTGAGGGATTGGAAAGTTTTTAAATAAAATTTTAATTGCTGCTATGAAACGCACTTTGCAAAATTAGGAAAATATTATTATAAAATATAAAAAATCCCAACAAGCCACTCATTTGATGGGCATTGACTATGCAGCTTAGATCTTTAGTATTCAGCTTTGCAAATGCAAACACACAGTGAAAATAAATCTGTGTTTACCCTATCATTAATTCATCAAAATAAAGATAATTTATCCGTATTACCCACTCATGTGACTTTCAGGGATTTATACTGAGAGGAAAGATCCTTCTGGATTTTGTTGTTATTTTACAGGGATTAGTTTACACAGCACATTCTCTGCTCAGCGTGTGAGGGTGTCCAGAGTGCTCCAACATCCAGTCAGTGCCCACTTAGCACTGCCAGGAACAGAACGGGGACAAAGCCACCTCCTTGCCAGGTGCTGCTTCCCCGGAGAAGTACATTTCCTCACTGGAAAACCAATGTCAACAGCGGTTACCTCACACTGAGTTTCCCTGCCAGGCCAAGGCGTGTTTAAAAGCTCCACAGGACATTAAAAATGTCATTGATTTCTCTCTCTTTGGCACTCAGTCAGTTCGAAAGTCAGCATAATTCAATATCCTTCTCCCGGTTCCATTAGCAAAGAAAGGAATCCATGCTTCAATCTATGCTGCCTTATTGGAAAAAGTAATTTAATTTTACATCTGAAAGTGTGCCAACATCAGCATAAAAGCGTACACTGTATACATCAGATTTAATTTATGAATTCTGCATTTTGTCAAGCCAGAATGAGAGGCTGTCTAAAATCAATGAGAGTGTCCAAGCTCACTCTGAAGGTACTTAGATATATTCTTATTATTTCAGATATTTTATGCCCTAGCTGGAGTTTTTGATGATTCCTCTCCTTGCTATAAAATATTAATGACACAGCATCTAGAAAAGTTCATGTTGCAGGAAACTTGCCKAAGACTTCAGGCACATCATTTACTTACCACTGATTCATGCCCTAATTTTTTCTCTGTGTTATAAATAAACTTCCATTGATACTTCCCTTAAGTGGAAGGGATATGCCATCCAAATCTGATGTGTCCAGAAATACCAGTGAAATAAGAATCCCCCAATGCAGAGCCTCTGTTTTATCAGAGATCAGATTAACACACCCAAGTCCTCTGATTACGAGTCAAAAAGAAAAACGCATTGTGCTGTTATAGTTAATGACTTAATTTCAAACAAATGAAATAAAACGCTGCACAGCAGCACATACCCTGCTCTCTCCTGCAGATCATCATTAAGGCAAACAAGTGTAAAATGACTTCTTTAAAAAAGGGTGAAGATGGTGCCTGTTCAAACGCCCAGCTCTCAGTCACACCCCACAGAGCCGGGCCCCAAATAATTGCGCTCCCGTTGCAACATTTGTCTTCATGTAACTGAGAAAAGCTGAGAGCTGCAGGCCAGGATTTCCAAATGACATTTGATCACTTAACTTCTTTCAACCCATTGAACAAATATCAAATAGAAGGCAAAACACACCCCGCAAGATTTATGGCCACTGAGTCAGCAGCGAATGTTCCCTCGCTGCCTTCTCACTCTTGTGCAATGCACTTCATCATACAAATGGCTTGGGTGTTTATGCCAGATGTAAGATTAGATAATTACTCATCCAAGTCCTGGATGTCAACTCTTTWTTGGTGATAAAAAATTGATTCCGAACGCACCATTTATAATGAGTTGACTCGCAGAAGCGTTCTGGCGTTGTGCAGTGATACATTTTGGGATGCAATTCTGTGTTTGTGCTGTACCAATGCCCTGCCTGGTGCCAGCCCTTCCCAGCAAGGAATTTTGTGTCTGCAAAACAGGGACAACGCTATTGACCTCTGGAAAGCAATTTCAAAGCCAATGATGAAGTGCCAGRTATTATTAACTAAGCCTAAAGTGGGGATGGAGCAAGAGAACARCAATTCCCTTGCGCTGATTCCCAGAAAATCCTGCTGCTCTCGTGCATGACGTGCAAGATAAACAAACTAAAAGAAAACATGAACAAACAATGCAGTAGCTTTAAAATAATTTTACAGGCAGACAAGTAACTACAAGCACATTCAAAGATTGCACAGTGGGGCACATTAAAGATTTYATTGGAACCTCAAGTTCAAAATGAGTGACACTGATGCCCATGGAACAAGATGCTGGAGGGATAAACTGGGCTCTGTGATAGGGGTGAGTGTKCTTTTAAAGGAAAAAAGCTTCGGTTGCTCAGAAAGATCCCATCCTAATTCCCACTGTCACTTGTCCTTTGCAGAATTGCAAAGGATAATGGCAGGTTTAGGGGTTTAGGCTTTTTCTTTAAAGGATAATCAAAATGTTTTAGCTATTCTGTTTCACATTAAGGTCCCTAATGCATTCTGTTCTACTGAGCCACATAGTTATTTCAGTCATTCTTAATAAATAACAGTTGCCAGTAGTAGTTAAGCCAACAGATCTGAATTATTTATAGTGTTGAGGAACAGAAGAGCAGATAAAATACATCAGGGCTTTGGGTTGTTCTGGCCTGAATGACACAATGGCAGCCTATAGAGGTTTTTCCCCAGGCTGTAAAATATTCTGTTTCCAACCCTATTTTAAAAGATTTCCTAAAGAGACAGCAGCCAAACCTACAGYTCTCCATCTTCAATAATCACAGTCATGAACAGCAGGTGAGAGAGTCTCCCAAATACAGCACTGGCACAAAGTTTGATTTGATTGGACAGGTCAAACAGCTATWTAGGATTAATCCTAAATTATTATATATAAGCAGAACTTATTTACGTATTATTTAGCATGGCTCTATACCTTCCAGTAAATTATTTAAAAGCACCTCATGGTGTGGAACTCAAATGTTTCTCTTCTTCCTTTGCCTATAACCCATATTTTCTCTTCAGCTGGAAAAATGCAAAGATATCATCTTCATTTTTCAATGGCAAATCCAACTTCACATTCAAGGCTGGAGCATGGAAATCCCAGGTCCTTTCACTCCTCTGTGCCTCCTTTTTAGAGAGGCCACATCATGAAACATTGAACACACAAGAAACAACAGGCACAGAAATAATCTTGACAATAATTTGACAAATTATGTCACACAGAGATGTTGAGTTTAAAGCTCTTTGCAGCTTAAAAGATGCATTCAAATATCTGTCCTGATGGGCTGATGGGATAATGTCCCTCTGCTGGGCTGGGTCTGGGTAGAAATTTGTGGGAATATTGGGCTTTCCCACCTTGTGCTGGCATCACAGGGGACTGCACCGGTAGGAAATTCACTGTACAATCGATTCCCAGGGAGAATTGTGCCCACAAATGGCAAGGAGAGATTTACACTCACATGCTGCAGGGAGAAGAACTGGGGGAGTAGTTGTAGCAACAGAAGTTTAAAGCAGTTTTCCTTTTATAGCTCACCTTCCGCTTTCTGCATGGATCTATTTACAGCAGGAAATGCTGCAAATTGTAGCATCTCTAARGAGTAAAAAGAATTAAAAGAAAAAAAATCTGAAGAGGTGAAAACCAACCAAACCTCCTCCTAACAATTATTAAGGAAATGGAGGAGGCATAACGCTTTGAGGCCATGTCAGTTTATTGAGGCATCTGAAACTGATTCCATGACATCTCAGACTGTGGGAATGAGCCACAGCATCCCAGGGAAGGGCAGGCTCRAGTGACAGGATCTCTGTGCTTCCCTGCTCCCCCTTCCTTGGCTCAGCTTGCCAGTGCTGAGGTTTATCTAGGATCTGCACTCTGAGGTTACCGAGGTGGGGAAGATGCCGTGAGTCACGGGAGTCATCACGCTCCAGGGATGAGGAATGTGGCTTTCCATGGGGCCAGGCAGATCCCGAGCCTGTGGAACACAGAGCCTGCCTGCAGTACACAGCTAAATATAGCTCTTTTTGCTCACAAAGGCTCTAGGACTTGATTCCCAACAAGCTGGGGATTTCGAACAACTCTGCAGTGCTGTGGCCTCTSTCCCGTCCTGAAAGGTACAGGGAATTATTTAAATTTGGGAGACATGTCTTAAAATTATTCCTGGCCTTATTTAAACCCAATCTGTGCACACATCTCAATCACTGTTATAAGGTCAAGTGGAAAAAAAAAAASCTGTCACCTTTTACAGCTGTGACATTACAAATCTCACCAGATTATAGTCATTSTTTCTCTACCGTAGGCTTCCCAATACAACACAAATTCTCCCACACAAATTCCGCTCATTCACCAAAATTTGGGACTTTGTTTATGCACCATCATCAGTCTTGTCTTAAAGTCTTATTTGTCCCCTTTGATTTTGTTTGAGATTAACACGTTCCAATCACCCATCTCAGAGGTGACAACGCTGCCCCAACCCAGAGCAGCTCACGTAAGAMTTACCCAACAGCTCTGCTTTCCCTCTCCCCCCACAAAGAAGATTTCATCTTTTCCCCTAAGCTTATTATCAAACCTGTGATCTCTTCAGAAGAGAGACGAGCTCTAAATATAAGAAGGAATCTGTTACATAATACCCTGAGCAAGGAGGCAGCACACAAGAGCCTGTGGACAACACGAGCCTGAGTCAAAGAAGAGTGGAAAAGGGAGGAAAATATGCAAAGAAGTGACATTATCTGGAAGTTGACTTGGGGTGTGGCAAAGATTTACTCAGATCAGAAGAAATCTTCCCCAAACACAAAGAGGACTTGTTTGAAGCTGCCTGCAGCAGGATTGTAAATAAAGCACTGGTGAGGACTGACTCAGCCATGGCATGAGGAGGCTCAAAGCTGCTTCAGATGGAGCAGTGTCACAGCTCYAATCAGCAGCTAAGAGAGTTCCTTAGGAGCCACACTATCAATTACTCTGGTAATACATATTCAGGGAGTCGGTGATACCCAGACAGAGAGAATATGAAATCAAAACATTAATAAAAAATAAGGAACCTTTGGAGACAAATTATTATCTTCTATGTCTACAGTGCTTTATGCATTCTCAAARGATTTAGAGTCTAAAAATAAATGATTACTTCTACCACCACTGACATCCAAGCTACCTTGGATGAAAAACAGCAAATTGCTAACCATGGATAGCAACATGACACAACTGTTTGGAACAAACAGCAAGAAATGGACCATGCTAGAAAGAACAGCAGGACTCTACACAGAAATTGAGGCTATCCAGGCTGAAATTTAACCAGAATAATGTGAATATCATCTTGATTTTCTACACCTATGATGGGGTAAAAATGAGAACTCTCTACCTTGATATCTCCTCCCCAGTCTCCATCATCCTTCTCTCACCATTCTTTGGCACCATCCTGAGACACTGCCTTGAAGGGAAATACTCAATATCTGCAGCTGAAATACATTTTGATATGTACATATATATGTATACACATGTATGTTTAAATATGAACTATCACCACAGATTCCTTGGGAAAAGAAAGAGGGAAGATTCCTAGAACAGGTGAAAGATCAAAGGTCACACAAAAGCACGTAAATAACCCAGAAAAGATATCACTAAAACCCTGGGCCAAGTAATGTTTTGAAAATAAATTCAATCAATTCTGTCCCCAAAACACTCAATGGTAATGATATYGGTAGATAAAATTATCTACCAATGATTGAAAAAAATCAAGAAACAAATGGGCCTCTGCAAGGCACAGTTCTGGACTGAGGGTAGCAGTAAATTAGAATCATAATTATATAATCACAAAAGAACAAATTCAGGAGGAGACAATCAAGTAAAGATGAAATACAAGTAAGTTTTCTTAGTTGGAACAGAGAATTCTGTGAAAGATTTTAAAGAAGAGCCATGAAAGTGCAAGAATTTTTAACTGTCAACAAAGCACCAAAYGTAAAAAAAAAATTGGTATTCTAAATCCACACTGGAAATTGCAATGAATTCTTTTCGCTGGGTTTATCTGTAAAAGACTGCTAATAGCAGACAATTGGATCTATCAGGAGTACAGTCAGGCAGCACCAAGATTCCTCAAGGGCAGAGAGTTTTCAAATAAAAATACAGGTGGTGCCCCCGCCTGAGTGAGCTTTTTAATGAGGCATGGAGTCGACATAAGAGACACAACTGCAATGGGTTAGATTGAAAATAATATACCAAGGCAAAAATAAAGATTAGGAACACCAGCTGAGCTCAGAGATAACACAGGAGAAGTTACAGTTAAGGSAAGATTTGAGTTATAATAACACAGCAGTGGTAAATTGGAAGATGCAACGTGATAGGAGCCTGAGCACTGCTCCCAGTTCTGGGTCTGACAAATGACACCTCTGCCAGCAAATCATTTAATCCCTACACATCCATCCATCTAGGAGTCAAAGAGGTTTATTGCCTTAAAACTTCGGAAGAGTACCATGAAATTTAATTTATTAATAGCTGAAAATGATGCTTTAATCCTTGGGTAGAAGGTGCTGGGGAAGGACATGGTATTTACAAAGTTAACACTCCCTCATAAAATATTTTTATATTTTCTTCAGTGAATGCTCATCTATTTCTGTCCTGTTTCAGTTCGTGATTCCACAGCACTCCATGACTTTCCCATGTCTCTGTCTCAGGTTAGTGGGGTGAGAGCTGTGGTCACAAACCAGGAACATCAGTGCCACAGGTGGGACACGGGAATAGCAGCTGCTCCCATCATATCCAGAGAACACAGGAAAAATCCTACCTCATCCATGAAGTCACAACTATCATCCTGAGTCTCACCCTCAAGAGTGCTGTAAAAGGCAGATGGAAAAACTCCAGGGGGTATGAAAGAGTAATCTGGGGCCAAATCTCTGCTGAAGTTAAGAGGATGAAAAGTTAGGGGCTTGATTTGGCATGAGCTGGAGACACTCAAAACCTGCAGAAATACAAATTAAGCACCTTGCATAACCAAAGTCAACTATTCCCTTTAGTATGAGCAAAACCAGTCCATCCAAAAAGCCTTACAAGTGTAAAACCCTGCAGATTTTGATATAAGCAGAAAAAAGGGCATGTTCAGACCTACACTGGCTTTAATGGTTAGACAGACATTCATGAGCTTTGGGGTTTTTTTGCTGAAATCATGCACTTGATTTGTAGATTTTTAGTAGTACCGAAGACATCAAGAAAATCACTTCATTCCCAAAGAAAGTTCAGCCAGGCTGGAGCCTGAGCTCTGATTTACTTTCACCTGGGTGAGATGGCAGCAGAGGAAAATGCTCATGACAGTAAAACAGAGACACAAGAAACACGAAAGAAAATAAGAAATGATGCCCACGAGTGGAATTCACCTCACTCTGGCACTCAAAGCCCAGACAGACCAAGCTCTCTCACCCACCAGGACAGCCCGCGGCAGGAGGGCTGAGAAATCCAATTAGGGAAACTTCCCAGGCTCCCTGTTTTCAGCTGGATATTAATTCTTGATATTTGGGATAACTTGTCAGAACAATTGCACAGTTCTTCATGAGGCTCTGCTGCCTTCAGCTGTGAGTTACCATCACATTAGGGAAAGGTGAGATTCATTTAGACAACACAGGGAAATTACCTGCTTTTTTAAGGTCTTATGTAGCCCTTAAGGGGACACATTTTTAATTTATTTATTTAAGGTTGCATTTCTCACATTTTCCCTTTTTAAAAAGAGCTATGAAAATTTAATTCATCAGGGAACAATCACAGTCCTGGGCATGAGGGAAGTCCTCCACGTTTGATGGAGAACTTTGTATCTCTGGTACTTTCCCTCTCCTGCAGGAATGGCTTAAAGGAATAAAGGAATATTCCTTCAGTATTCTTCCTCCTGCAAAATGTATTGCCCCAATCTACTTAGCAAGGAAACTGGAAAAACTGGAAACAAATATAAGCATTTACAGCCATTTCTTGAATACAGATCTAGTCCTATTAGAAAGAAAACRTCCATTTTGATAGCAAATTTTATGTAGGCTGAAAAAGGAATAAATGTACCCCTTTTTGTACATATGTTGAGTTTAATGTGATCTCAGCTGAAAACAAAAGTGAATATTACTGATTTTAACACCTCAGTGATCAAAGCTCTTCTCTGACGCAGAGAACAAGAAAAATTAGCAGGGAAAAGAACAGGGGACATGAAAAATTTGCAGGGAAAAGAACAATAAGGTACAATAAGAAACGTCTGAGTAACTGCTCAGGTTCTGATATCTGCAAAACCTGACCGAGAGAGAAAGAAAGGAGAAGAAAGAAAGAAAAAAATTAATAGAATGATTGAGATTAATTTGCGTACTTGCTGCTGCAATAATTAAAGACCTCTTTCTTATCATGTGAATGTCTCGGGCATTCCATTCAGGAGGGAGATTGACACACTGATACATTTCACTTCCAAGTTGGAAYGTATTTCTCTCCCATTGCAGCTATTCTCTGGAATATATTGAAGGAAAATAGTGCAGAAGACTGATAAGAGCRAGAAACAGTGATTAACTTTTAGCCAGGACTGCAAATAATTCTGCATCCTGAATCCACCACAGCCTTTGAGAAGGGACGAAGCTGGCAGCAGGAATTGGACATTTCTCCTCTCTGTCCTCTCCGTGGATCTTTTCACCCTCCCACATCCCAGCCCCTGCCCAGGCACACACATTTCAAACCAATTCTGCCTTGGGGAGCCCAAGGATGACAAGTAATGGAGAAGAACTCCCAACATTTTCCTTGGACATCCTTCCAGGTAGAACTCGTTCCTCCAAAAGGGATTGTAATGAAGTGAAGATGCAGAAAAAGACAAGAAATGTGAAATGGTCAGGAAATAGGGGAAATTAGAGGAAAAAAACCCTGGCTGTACTCCAGGTTGTTCCAATAATCAATAGATCTATGTCCTTCAAAGTCTCCCTATTGGAATAAAATGCCTGTTGAAGTATTGTGTTTTAAAAAATCTAAARTAGCAACCAATTAAAAAAAAAAAAGCAAAAGGAAAGTAATCCCCCAGATTTCTCACTCCATGTATTTAATATGAGGTTGTTTCCTGATGAAACCCTTAGTAAGTGGGAGTACTCAGGGAGACACTTGGATTTACATAAATTTGAGGCAGAAAAATGCTGTTAGAGTAAGTCCATGGCACTGCATGGTTGGGATTGAGTTTTCCAGTAGAAATTACACCAGGCTGCAGACAGACACAGTGCTGAGTCTCAGGCAAAATTCATAATTTAGCTTCAGAGCATGTCCTCAAAGTCAGTCTACTGCCCTCCCCTTTATACCATTAGCACAACATTTACAGGTTGTTCATGCACAAAACACAAACTCTAAGTTGTGATTTTACCTTGCTTATAAGTCCACTTTATCATTGTCACACAAATTTTAAAAACTACTCCATGCCATTACTGATAACTTGATTTTTACCCTTCTAAAAGGAACAGTACACATATCACAGCAACGCTCAGCAGTCAATATAACTTAATACAAAACTACACACAATTTTAAAAATGGATGGTGGAATTTATTTAAGAGTTCTGCGAGACTCAGCTTGATATAGTGCATCATCATACAGTTGAATAAGCAATAACTTATGATTTTCCCCCCATAATGGCCAGTAAATTCAAATTCTAATAATTYTCCTGTAAGAAATTCATCTGCTAAAGACCCAGGTGAAGCATAAGCCACTCACCAGAAGATACCAGGGTTCTCAGCTTGGCAAATGCAGAAGAGGTTTAAAAGGATCATCCATTTGCTTTTTTGGCACAAAACCCCCAACGCTCCACAAGCAATTCCTGTGCATGAGAGATCCAGGATGGAAATAGCAAGGAGCACACCCAGCAATGGTTGTTGAAGAGTTTACTGAAAGGACAGAAACTGGCAGAACCAAACTCAAACGCTCCCCACAATTCTCACAGCCACACGGCTCCTGGGCAAGGTGTGTTCTTCCAGCCATTCCTACATTTTGTCTGGTTAGAATTGAATTCCCCTTTGGAGGAACAAGAAAAAGAGACATTCAGATTTGAAGAGAAATGTGTAAGATGAACTTATGAAGGCTTTGGAGGCTGCAATAACAAACAACAGATGGCTGAAGAGTGACTGCACGCCCCAGTTCACTTCTGGGCCCCTGGTCCCGTTCCTGCGCCGATGACGCCAGCAGAGCCCCTCCAGTGAATTCCAGCCCAAGGATCACGGATTATCCCTCATGTGCTGGAGAGGAGAWGTCTTGCACAGGCTGTGGTTACTCACCAAAACACTCCTCAAGCTGCAGCCATTCCGTACATCCATGGATACATCCTGTACTGCCTACAGGATTCAAGGATAATGTCTGTTTTCCGAGATTTTGTTCTCCAACCAAACTCCTTCAGCTGCAGTAAAGTTCTTAACTTCAAAAATGCAAATCAGAGAGCAGTGAGAATGATCAAAAGTTTAGAAAATGTTGCCTATGAATAAATGATGATGAATGAGGAAACATCATAATTCACACCCAGAACAATGAGGCCAAGGAAGACTTGATACTGTTTCCTGTGTTAATGAGGAAGAGATAAACATTGAAAACAAATAACAGGAGGGATTCAGATTAGGCACTAGGAAAACTTTCCACCTGTAACTACCATCAYCAAGGACTGGAATAGCCTCACAGAAGGAGGCTGTGGGATCTCCTCTGCCAGGATTTGAGGTGAGGTCAGAAAAGGACCTCCCAGGATACGGTTTAGATTTAGTGAGTTCTACCTTGAGTAGAAAGATGGACTAAATGACCTCCTGAGCTGCTTTTCAGCCCTATTTTCCACGGCTTTTCTATTCTATTAAAAACATGTGAAATTTCCCTTAGCTCTTTTCCTTAAAGGAAGGAGGGTAATTCAAGAGACGCCGGATCTCCAGAGCATAGTCCTTAATTAATTAACCTCATAAGGTAACCTGCAGTCACATTGTGCAGTGCTGTGTGTGYGCCCCCTCCAGCGCCTGCCCTACATTCCTGTGTCTTCTGGCTACGGAATGTGGAGCTTGATCACAAAGAGAGTGGTGTGTCCTAACTCTCTCTGAAATCAATGGGAATTGAGGTGACTAATTAAGAATTGTAATCAGGCCCTTAATCCAAAGCAATAGAAAGACATGCCTTTGGAATCCGATTAGCTGCTTAATAATTCAAAACAGGCACCCAATAATATATTGACTGCCTGGGAAAGGCAGCTTTTTCTGAGGCTCACAGCCTGCTCTGKCTCACATTTCCACTGAACTCCTAAGGAAAGAGAAGCCAACCCTCAGCCAAAGCAAAATCCACGAGGCATCTACGCTGGATGTAACATTTTGGGGTTGTTCTCAGTCAGGCCTGCTCATTTATGGCCATAAAAGGATGCAGGACTGAAGAAYCAGCTATCCTACATCTGTTTGTAAAGAATGATTCTCTAACGATTTCAATTCTTCTCTGCCCTGTTAAAAAATGTTTCAAACCCATTTTTTAGGGCAGTATCTCCCACGTAGGCAGAGATTTGGGTGCATTACTGGCAGCCTCTTGCTTGAGCAACACCCTTTGCTGATCCACTGCTCCCATCCCAGCTGGTGAGAATCAGAACGGAGAGACTTAATTACTGTACCTTTCAATAAGGATTTAATTTTATTTTTGTTCTTTCTGCTGCAAATGCCCATGAAGCAGAGGGTCACTTTAAGCACAGAATTCAATTTAATTAGACTCAAAGGCATTTTTATCATTAAACAGGTCAACTTATTAAAAAAAATATCTTGATTATGAATAATGGAAAGCCTGGCAGGCAATCCAGGAGAGTTTCACTCYGAAAGCTTCCACATGCATTTGTTTAGATTTGTTTATTAAGCACTGGGCAAGGTCCCACTGAATGAACATAACAGCATTAACTGAAACTGCATTCAATATTTAATTATAAGTAGATTTTAATGCTTATTTATTGACTTTTTTTTAATGGGAATATTTACCAGTATTTGTAAACTGGAGTATTACTTGTTAATAAAGGCAGGGAATGAGAAAACCAACACAAAAGGCCATTAACTGAGCATATGATGCTGAACTGGATCTGGCAACATCCTTCCCAAGGTGCAGAGTGATTGCATAGAATCAGGTCCATCCCTCAGCTAGGATTGAATCCTTTTCCAGGTAGGACACTGTTTTAATTACATGCCAGGGAGGATGTCTCTGATGGACTATCCTCATGTGAACCAGATCTAAATAGAAAGATCCAYGCTGTTCATGAAAGCCTTGATATGCAACGTAGAAGAGAGTAAACATTCTGGAGAAAAACCATTCTGGATAGCAGGGAACAGAAGAAAAGGAAAGCTATTTTCATGCTTGGGTCTTTTCAAGGCAGCATTTGCATATTTTTGCTCTATTCCGTATGCAACTCCGTGTAACATGATTTCTGTGCTATTTATAAGGCCAAGTAACTGTGTTTTATATAKCCCCTTCCTTTATGCTCCCCATTTTCATTAACTGTTTGTTTTCTAATAGCTCAGCAGGCTCAGAACTCATCTATTTATTTAACTGTATGGTCAATACTCCTTTGAAAACCTGTTGTTATTTTTAACCACTTGCTGTATGTATGAAAAAGAATTAATTCAATCATTTTAAGCTCAAGGCCTTAAAAGGTAATTACACAAGSATGCAATGCAAGAAGTAAATTCAAGTTTTTACTGATTTCCAAAATGTTTTTACCTTCATCTTTATGTCCTCATGACACAGGAAGGAAATCAAACTGCAGAGATAAAAAGCTATTACAGAGAACTACCTGAAAGGAGCCTGATTGCAAAGCCAGTTCTTCTCTGGACTTGAAGGCCATATGGAACACTTTCCTAATTCACCCAGGACTGCTTTATGACCCTGATCATAGATAACCACAAACACACAGCTCAAATGGAAGAACTAGAAGCAATTTCTGCTCTTGGAAAAAGGTTGCATTTTGCTGATTCATGATGGTATCCGGGAGCAGGAGCTCCCAGAATCCACAAAGACGACGTGGAATTAYCACGACCCTGATTCTCACCTTTAATTTTCAACTTCCTTTTCTACATAAAATCAATCATCACCCAGGTATAGCACCACAGAACTGCCAGAAAACCAGGACCACGTGGATTTTGTTTGCCAGAAATTGTTGCTTACAGCAGCTGATCTCAGAGGTTCACAGGTGTTTGGTTTCAGCTGAACTGATGCATTATCTTTCTCTAAATACAGAAGTTTATTAAAACAAGGATATATCCAGTCCTTCTTACAGCAGTTGCTGATGTTTCTTGTTCTGCATCTCCTCTGCCATGCCCTCAGCTGTCTAACATCCCCTCAGCTGAGATTGTTACTCTCCTGTGCAGACTGGAAAGAGCAGCAGATTTCCCGGTAATGGATTCATCTGCTGCTCTCTGATGATCTATTTTTGCTCAGATGATTCAATTTAATGTTCCTACAGTGTACAAGGCTGACCCAAGTTCTCTCAGGTGATGACCTAAGGACTAACATTACTTTTATTAGTCATAAAAAATTTCCAAGATGAAGTCTCATATGGAAACAAATTTGAATGAAAAAAGAAACAAAGAGTGAAAATACACAAAGTTGCTTCTGCAATGTGAGTGACACTGAAGTGGCACTGAAAAATGCTTAATAATCTCCAATTAGGTCTCCTAGTGCTTACATTCATTTTCCAGGGATTAGATAGCTGATCATTGTTTGTTTGGACACAACAGCAATGGCACAGCACGTGGATATTTAACTGCAATTCTCTGCATGAATTTGTCATATTTTTTGTTACCATTCTCACAAATTCCCGAGGTAGCTCTGTAAACAAGGCCAGCACAGAGAAACTGGAGTGTGTATGAACCAAACAGRGCASCACTTGRTTCTTGTGCTGCCTCCTCACCCTCTTTGCTTCTGCCTGTCCCCCTTGCAGCCCTTCTGCAGCTCTGCCCATTCCTTTGCCAAGTGCCAAGAATCCCAATGATGTCATCTTTGTCACTCAGCACTTCCCAGGACACCATCCCTGTCACCTCCACGCTAATGAGGGAGCACACCAAGTGAAACAGCAATTTCCRAATGCTGAACGGGGTGAAAGAACAGCCAAGGCAAAGCAGGAGCAAGGGATGGTGGTGATGGAAACCCTCAGTCCCCCACGAAAGTCCAGGAGTCACTGATAGGCATTGGAAGTCTCAGGATCTGGGCTGTCACTTCTTGCATTCCACTGGAATTTCAAGTGGTGGCTGCTGAGCCCTGCAGAAAATGCTCCCTGACCCAAAGAATTTACCATTTCAATATTTAAATTGTCAGTCAAAAGGAGAGGAAAGAAGGGTAAGAGAAGTGAAGCATTAAAGGCATGAAAAGAATAATGATTTGCCGCTCAGGTTAGTTCTACAGTTTGGAAGGTTGATTTCTATTCAAATACTGTTTATGTTATTATTATGAAATTAGGACAGGTACAAAGCACAAAGAAAGAGGGTAAAAAAGGGAGACAGAGCAACTTCCAAACACAGAGGTCTAAACCATAACAAAATTGTGCTACAAATAAGCAGCACTCAGAATGATAAGATTTCTAATGAAATATTAGTCTTGCTGCCACATATGTCAATCCCCCAAACTTAGGGAAAGGAACACCCAGAATATAAATTGGACTCAAGGCAAAAGCAGCTGCAAACCAAAGAATGAGCTGATTTGACACTTGCTAAAAAAAGTCCATTAATCAGAGGAGAAATATTTATGCTTTCAAGTCAGAATACTGGTCTTGGAAAACCAAATATCTGCATAAATTCCTCATTGTATCTCCAGATTTTCAGCCACAACACAACTATTAGCGTGAAAAATGTGATTATACAATTTTGTGGGGGGGTGTGTGTGTTAACAATTAGTGAGAGTGGAATAAACAGATGTCCCACATCAAGAGATTTAAAAAATGCCATACAGGTAACATGAAGAACATTTCAAGCTGACACTGGACCACTTATTAAAAACAGATCAAGTTTTATATCATGCAAAAGTGGTAGACATAACCTGCAAGTTGGAATTAATTTTATACAGCATAATTTCTTCCTATTAAATCTGAGTGGTTCTTTAAAAAGCAAATTATTTGCGATGGGTATTTTCAATGGAAATTTTGAACAAATAGCCAATATCTAATCTTAAAGTTCTACTGAATTTCTGTTGCTATAACAACGCATGAAAACCTTTTTCCTGTTGAGGACATCTGTAGCTATTTTTACAGGCAACAGCTGGATTTGTCTGTCTGAATTTCACTTAGAAGAAAAAGTGTTTTATTTGCTGCCTTTGAACAAGCTTTTAATATAATGACAAATGTCAGAGCCCAGCAGGCTCAGTAGCTGAATAATCTGGCATAAAACATGTATTACATGGCAAAATTGTAAATTAAGCAACGATTTGATTAAAAGCAGTGAGAGTCTCACACTCCCCCCATGCACACACAGCTCCTCCTCCCAGATTTAGCACTGGAACAACAAGGGCACAAGAAGTCCTTAGAAAGGAGATCTTTGATCTCAGGAGATGTCACCTTCATACTTTAAATTTGTCTAAAATTTACCAATACAGGAGAAGACCACGAGTCTGACTTGCAATTTCCTGTAGAACCAAGTGTGTCAGGCACCTGGGAACATCCAGCACTCTGGGATGCCCAAATCCAAGTGAAAATGTAACAGCCAATTCATTCTTATCCTTCTCTATGAAACTTCGTCATACAATAAAACCTGCAAATCCAGCCAGTGGTGAAGGTGCAGATTTCTCCAAAAATAGCTGAGCTCTCCCAGCACCTTGCAGGGTTAGGCCATGTGTAACTTTGCTCCCAGATGACAGAGATCTGTTAGACTGGAAAGAGAAATTTGGGGCTCAGACAACCAGGCAACACCCAAATTGGCATGGAGAGAAGACCATTTTATTTGAAAACTCCACTTTTTGTTACGCAGGATTTTTTTATTATTATTGCGCATAATTTAGAATATAGTATCATTATCATGGATTCCCGGAGTGAATTGTTTGAGGATTAGGGAAGAATGAGCTGTATCCTAATGCTGATTACAAACCACTTCTCCCACGCGTGGGGAGAGCCTGCTGGAAGCTGCATCCCTGCACCCCCAGGCACAGGCAGCCCCCAGTGGTGCAGAGCCTTTCAGAGTACAAGGAGTCACAAAAGGCTCCGTGGATTCCTGAAAAATTCCCTCCTGCTGTTTCCAAAAAGACCTGTTACCGATRAACTGAAATCACAAACAAAAATAGCACCGACACTCCGCTGGGATGGTGGAAATACACAACATATGCATTAGACAAAGGCAGTAACTGCACCTATGCCTGGGGCACAGGGATTAGGAGAATATTTGCTTTATTTTTCACAAAAAAGGAGGGCATGACATTTAGTGAGCAGGGCCCTGTMTCTTTTTCCTTTTTGATTTTAGCTGTAAATACATAATTACTGTAAACGCATTCAACACCTACACAGCTCCTAAAGCAGCACAGAACTGTTCCTATTGCATCTGCTGATCAATAATTACCAATTTCATGCGGAGACAGGTAAATTGCCAGTGCTTCACCCCAGGACACTTGATGTTCAGACAGACGCCCACAGCTTAAAGGCAACGGTTTGCAACACAAAAGGCAAAACCAGCCTTAAATTTTTCTTCATAATTTGCTTCCAGCTGATCACTCCACACATTAAGATGTACGAGTTCATACTGCAAAAGTACCGAGTATGACTTGGATGTCAAGAAGATTTACAGCCCTGTGGCAGACAATAGTTTTGTTGACACTTTTTAAGCTGAATTTATTGGAGGGCTTCCTGAAGAGAGGAGAAATATTCAATTACCCAGTAAATATCAAAGAACGTGCTTGGTGCTGCTCTTCTTCCCTTGGACAGGAATTCCAGACTTTGAAGTGTGACCTTTTGTTCAGGCGTATTGGAGTTTGTGTTTGAATTGTGCTGGAGAATTGGACACAGGACTGGGCTTAAGAGTGATTTCCATGCAGGTTTATACACAATGCAAGAAGCAGCACAGAAAGTGGAGACTAAAAGGCCCCAGGCAGGAGTTTTTCCCCAATTCTCTAAAAGAACAAAAAGAACAAAACAACCCCCCCAAAAAAGATTAAGAGCAGGGATATGAAACAATTGAAATTCAACATCTGAACTCTGCCAGGCTGAGGAGCACCTGGATGCTTTGCTGTTGTTAGTAAGGGAATAAAGGAAAATAACAGGGAGAATAAAACTGCCTTGGAATGCAGCCAGGACAAAGCAGAGGAATTCTGCTCCAGGATCCAGGATCCATGTGAGGGCTAATCCGAAGGGCCACTCATTAATTGCTTGCTCTGTTGATCTTCAAGACACAAGGCCAACACACCCAGCAAAGTGCACAGAACATAGAGGGTTGACAGGATGGGCACGGAGTGGAAAGCAACTTATTTGTTAGGGAATGGCAAAAAACAAGTAGTTCAAGCAACTTAAAGAATTGGAGAATGACCTTGTGTTAATCAGGTTAGCATGCCCAAGGGAGTGGGAGGGAAATCTCCTTACTTAATAAGATCAGTCTTGATTTTAGAGATAATAGGGACATAATTACAAATTGGGGAGGATGATGTGACCTCCAACCCATCTTTTAAATCCTCATCTAGAGATGCTTAATGAACCTAGTGAAAGTGGAAAATAAAATGGAGTGAGGAATAATGATCAGAGATAAGCCTGGTGGAGAAGTCTTCAATACCAACCACCCCAAATTTTGAGGAACTGAAAGAAACATTTTAACACCACATGAAAGAAGATGCAGCGAAACCTTTTAACACATTTGTTAAAGCAAATTACTTCAATACACTCCCACTTCAACAGTGTGGTTTGCAGCTTTGGCACACAAAATGAGAGCAAACCAGAGAGAAAATGAACTGGTCCTTCTTTGAAGCAACCATCACACACATCTTCTTGGACAACCTTCCAAAACACGTGGCCTTTTCTGTCTACTATTTATATTCACTGTGGCTGTTACCTTGCTTTTTGGAAGCAAACTCTCAGCAATCAATCTTTAGGAACACAATAGGACTTGGGTTTTGCACAAAGGGATGCAAACATCTGTAACCCTGCAGGTGCTACCATCTGCTCGTGTATTAGAAGTTGTACCCACAAAAATCTGTTGGTACAAAACTCTTTCAGTTGCTATAAATACCTTTGGTTTAACACCCTGGTAATTTTATCAATGTTTTRAGAATAAAAACCCTATGTACTAACATCAGAAAAGATATGTATGTAAAAAAGGGGAGAGTAGGTTTAGCATGGATAATAGGAAGGAATTGTTCCCTGTGAGGGGAGGGAGACCCTGGCACAGGTTGCCCAGAGAAGCTGTGGCTGTCCCATCCCTGGAGTGTCCAAGGCCAGGTTGGAGGGGCTTGGAGCAAYCTGGGATATTGGAAGGTGTCCCTTCCCCCCAGTGGGACAGGATAATCTTCCAACCCAAAGCATTCCTAACTCAGAATTATATACTATCAAATATTCTATTTTTCTAATGTGTGATATCACAAATGAGGGAGGTGCAGAGAGAGGATTTCTGCCAACAGCGACTGACCTTGAGTTAGGTCTCAACATGATAGAAAACACTTGGATTTTCCTCATTTACACACTATCAGCATTCAAATCACACGAGTGACACTGATCCCCCATGTGCTGAAATGCTGAAAAGTTACCTTTAATAAACAGGATCAAAGTAACACCGAAGCATTACTAAATCTCTTTACTACTGTTTTTCCAGATGAATTATTTAATATCAAAACCAAAGAAAAACATTCTAACCTAGTGACTTCAAGATGACATTGCTCTCTGTTCACGATTACTATGTGGTTCTCAAGCTGAAATCAAAAGTTGCTACATAAATTTAATGCTATTTAAGAAATCTGGGGTTTAAATAAATTTAAAGCAGAAATAACAATAGAAGATAGCTTGAGGGGAAAAAGAAATCAGTGGAAAGCCATGAAATTTCTCTGTGTTCCATCCTTCACGTCACAAATAATCTCTCTGGAGRTATAAACACAGAGGCACAATTAAATTAATGCTTTCAAACTGACAAGAGTGCTTAAAAATAATAAAATTAAGCCCTTTTAATCACAAAGCATTGCCAAAAGGTGCATCCAATGAAGCCCAGCACTGATTCCAAGGCCTGGCCACTCCGGGAAGGATCCCACTTAATGAGCAGAGAGTGTTCCTGAKCCTCCAGGGTGTGTCCTGAGCCATGCCCTCTTGTCACAGCTCACAGAGGTGCTGGAAGCTCTTCCCAGATCTCTCTGGCTGGAGATTGGGTTGCTAAGATATATTTCTATGGAATAATAGGAAAAAAAATGTGGAAAATGTGAAGAGTGCAGGCATGTTCCCTGGAAAAAAGGTATTYGATCACAGGAAGTCCGCAGCAATCCTGACCTATGAATTCCTTACTAAAAGAAGTTCTTCCCACTATTGGTTCCAATTTATACTCATTTTTGATATGAATCCAAACAAAAAGGGAGAAAAGAGGGGAAACAAAAGTATTTTGCTGAAAAAATACTAAGGCACTATACAAAGAGTTTTTCTGTTGTTATGGAAACACAGAAAGCACAGGCTAGGAAAAAGAAAAGTGAATAAAGAAGCAATTTAAAGTGCAAATATAAACATGTTCTCGCTTCCCGGAAAAAGTCCTTCCAAAGGATTTTGTTGATGCTGTGCATCCAAGCAACTGAAAACTACAAATTCTTCCCCTGAGAAACACAGATAAAAATTTGAAATCCACTGTAACAAAATAATAAACAGGACAAGGAATAAAAAAGCAGATGGAGTTATCAAAGTGTTGTTTTCACACCCACAAAGAAGCATTTTGCATAAAATGCAGAAACTTCAGACATTCTGTTTTAAGTAATCAATAGAGTGGTGAAAAAGGACAGGATTCTGTATTTATCTGGAGAAAAATAGTTCTCAGTTCCTCTCCCACATTTGTATTTGCATTTCATACATTTTGAGCAGGTAGCTAAAGAAATAATTCTATTCTCTGAATCTAAATTACTTATGAAAAAGTGGTTGTTTTACATGAAGCTACTCTGAATATGCAGAATAGAATGTAAAAATTTACATTATCTGTTAGTCTATAGTCCTTTGCACATGAAAAGTTAATTTAAATATATTTCCTGACACAGTCCTAAGTTGCATCAAGAAATAATGGCAATTAACTGCACAGATATAACCAAATGTTGGCTTTAAAATCCTCATTCTGCCATTAGGTAACTCTTAATGAAATGGCACAAATCAGTCCTGCTAATGGTGTAATGCTCTTATGTACCTGGATAATCTACACTGGTCAGGTATCCTGGAACCTGTCAGTGCAAATGGGGCAAGGGTTCAGGATGGATCCTTTAGGGAAGAGCACCCAAAAGGGGCCCTTTCCCTACAGAAGGACRGAGGTGCCAGATGGAAAACATCTTTCCACTGCCTCAGGAAGAAAAAAAGTAGATTTTTTCACTTGAAACAATGATCACCTGCTTATGTAAATCAACAACAAGACAAGAGAAGGTTTGTCATCAATTCTAAATATTCAAGGAGTACATTGTCAGTGAAYCCTCAACGGCTGCAGCACCAGGGTTTTGGTCAAACATCCTGAGTGCACCTATTGGACAATTACTGCTGCTGCTGGAATAATGGGCAGGAAATCAACTGCACAGCCAATAAGCACTTCTGCAAATAAGGTAATCCTTGAGAACAGTTCCTCTTCCTCATAAAAAAAAAACAAACCCAAGGGCAGCAGACCACAGAGTTCACATTATGGACTCAGTGACTTCTAAATCCATTGTGGAAAGAAAACCATTTTTACTGCAGCCATCYATCACTCACCCAGCTCAGTAGCTTTTTACTCCCTGCAGGGCAAAGTCTCTTCATCCTTGCTTCTGTCATTTCAAACCACAGAAGGGAACAAATCACACACCTAAGACTGGGGTTTTATTCTTCCTTAGACCAAATTTTTAAGCCATTTTGTGGCTGGGAACTCTGAACTCAGGCATCTGAGCTGTGCTGACAGTAATGGTAACAGTTAAGGAAAATCACTGAACTCTTCATACACCTGTACAGAAATAAATAAAAGTCAAGCAATATTCACAAAGATGTTACCATTGTAGTTATGGACAGAGACTGAAGTGTATTTAGTTATTAGGATTAACTTTGGTTCGTTGATTCCATGCTCTTGCACACACCTTTAGCTCCAAATACCTGTCAAACTCCTTAATATACTTTTAGTAAAACTTAGAAATAGAAACACGGATCTTAGCAGGATCTAATAGCATTTTTGGGTGAAAAAAAAACCAGGTAAAGAAAAATTCATGTGATTTTTCAAACTGAAGCATTTTACTTTATATTGTGAGGGTATTCACAGAAAGCCACCCTGTTTTCCGATATTCTTTAGCAACACACACACACCGTATATATTTAAATATTTCTATACTTTATATATTTCAGAACATAAAAGTGCCACAGTAAAATACTGTCACCTCTCTATTTGAGCCACTGTATCTCCAGAAATACAGTTTAAAATTCCAATGTGCAGTGAACATTCCTGTTGAAAATCCTCGTGGCCACCTCAGGAGCTTCACTGCCAGTTCTGAGCCAGGAGCAGAATAATTGCAACAAAGAACCTGGAGAAATGGTCCTGGAAAATGTATTTTCTTTGGGTCAAGTGAGAGCAGGACTCCAGAAGCACCAGGATGGTGTCCCTGCTGACATCCTGTCTCCACTGCACTTATTTCTGCTGTGCACAGAATTAGCTACAATCTCTGCCATAAAACATACAATGCACTGATTTATCCCTAATTAAGGATGAAGTAGAGAAACAACATTTGATTGTTATTTACCTTTCGACATCTGTGGGCCTCTTTCAAATACAGTGATTTGAAAGAAGAGAAGAAACCTCACTAATTGCTCTCAGAGCTGTGTG
Organism: Amblyornis subalaris; assembly: GCA_018881555.1. Taxonomy (NCBI): domain Eukaryota; kingdom Metazoa; phylum Chordata; class Aves; order Passeriformes; family Ptilonorhynchidae; genus Amblyornis; species Amblyornis subalaris. The sequence goes on from JACAXG010000075.1 coordinate 2,357,561, forward strand.
AAGAGTTCAGGCTTTCTGTTTCTGGGTTTTTGTAGGGAAGAGCTATGTTTCAGACGTAGTGTGTGTTGCTATGGTAATTATTATTTTACTGAATGATATACATTCAGAACTGATTTCATATTGTCAGACAGCAATTAAACAGATTAGACTGTGTATACTCACAATCCTGAAATATTTCCAATTTGTTTTAAATTTCAGGGCATGTGAAAAGCACTGGTGTGACAGTCCTGGGAAGTGAAATATCAATTCAAAGGGCAGCTCCAGCTGTACAGGTTTCCTCTTACCTCCTCAGTGGTCTATTCACATGCCAGTGTATTTAGGAGCAGAGACACTGCAGGACATTTTGGGGCCTCATTCACACTCTGTCTCTCTGGCTCCTCATCTCCTGCTCATTCTTCTGCAGACTTGAAATCTCTCTTTCCAGATGGCTGTAGCAGCAGCTCCAGTAACTGTCCAAAATTGAACATACTGACTTCCATCTCCATTAYTACCCTGCTCCTCAGAGGAAATTTTCACTTGCTGGCCACTGAAAAAAACTCAATGAAGAGAAATGATTTTCCTCATCCTGCAGYCCCTTCTGCCACCATCCACCCTCTGAAGGCAGGTTGGCATCAGCTGCACCCCAGTTTTGTCCCCAGGACATCTGTGCTATAGAACCAAAGCAGAAAGTTCCCACTCTTCACCACAAACCCTCTTATTCCGGGTCCAACAAGTCCTTCAGACTGACAATTGTATCCAGATTTATCCAACCCTCTCAGGTATAACTGAAGTTTACCAAAAAAAAAGCCAAGGAAGAAAAACAGGAAGCAACATGATTTGATTTTCCTGAGAGATTGGAAGTATCTCAGAGTAAACAGAGATACAATATTCCCACAGGTCAAAAATGATGCTAAAATTTGTGTAACCATAACCAAGAAACCCTTTGGAATTTTATTTACTATGTCTTAGTTTGGCATAGGAAGAAATTATAGCGGCCAGGATAGGAAGTCAAGAAAGCTCAGGCTTGTTCCCAGCTTTAATACAGGTTTTCTTTGCTAAACCAATCAATTCCACAATCCCATTTTTCCCCATGCTAAGAAATAACTCAAGGCAAAATTTAATCCATGTGAGTAGGGATTGTCAGGGAGATGAATGATGAGTTTGAAAACTCATGGATGAAAAACACCAGAAAAATGTCCAGAATTGTCAGGAAGGAAAGGAGCTGTGCAGCTTCTGAACAAATGATAATCTCCAGAAGAAGAGCAAATGCAGCCTCAGTTCTGTAGGCCCATGGCTGGATATGTGCAATAATACAGGTAAAAATAGGGTGTATATTTAAGCTTCATGGGGAGGACACCTGACAGATACAGAACAGCAGGAGAAATGATAACATTATTTAATTATCCGTATATTTTCCTAGTCATTCTCTCTATCAAGCAAATGATTTTCATAGCTTGACATATTAGAGTTTGTGGGAGCAGGTCAGTGAAGAGATCAGGAATGAGTCAGCAGTGGAAGACTGATGGGAACATTAATCTTGAAGAAAGCTAAAGGACGAGAGGAAAACAGAATCATCTGAGATCAGAGAGAAAATAATGGGCACAGAGGGTCTGAGAGGTGAACAGACTGATGGCTGCACAAGGGAACATCAGCCTGCAGGAAGCTGGTCCAGCACAGGCCATCCACAGAGAGGAAACAAATCGACTAAAATAAGAYGGAACCTTGAAAATTAGGATAAAAATAAGTTTGATTCCAAAAGGAGATCATAATTCACCCAAAGGATGTCATGTCCTGGCAACGGGAGTGAAGCAATTGGAGAGCATTTGCTGTTTCTCCTGGTGATAAGGAATCAACATAATCTGGTCATTTCAGACACTTCACAAAGGATCTGGCATCCAGTCAGGAAAGTCCTGACATCTTTCTGCCCCAGTTCCCAACCCTGTGAACAGTGGGGCTTTGTGTGCCACCAGTGTACTGCTAAAATAGCCAGGTTGTTCACAACAGCACTCACTCCCCAAAGTCACTAAAACAAGAATGACATTTTTCTGTCTTTTGGATCAAGCTGTCATGTCTGCAAAATACACTTTGCTGGGTATCCCTGACATATGGTCAGAATAATTTGGGTTGTTTTCTTAAATACAACCTTCTCCTAAGGCAAATTTACTATGCAAGAGCTATGGAGGGGGAAAGGATGCAAAATGAACCAGTATTCAGTTCCAAGGGAACTTATTATACATATTTAATTTTAATAGATACTGAAACTCTCTGTTGGGCTTCATGTTCAGGCTAATTATGACTAAACCAAAATGGTGATTCTTTCCCTTTCCTGTGTGTTTGAGAAAATTTGGCTTCTTCTGGAGAGAACAGGGAAATACAAACAAGGTCATTCACCTTCAGTAAGATGAAAGAGCTTGAAGAAAGAATCTGAACCGTAATTTCTGCCTCTGGAAAAGAGTGCAAATGGTTAACTACAGGCAGGATTCCCCAATATGAGTTTAATAAAGCTCATAACCCTCAGCTTTCCAAAAGAGCCACAACATTAAAATGCAGTGGTGAAGGAACAGATCATTCTTTAAGGCCACACTGGCAGCCGAAGCCATTGTCACAACAGCGTCCCCAACTTTCTCCTTAAAATGGTCCTAACATCCCTCAGCTTTTTCCTAGTTAACTTGCAGTTAGCACGTGTGAGGCTGAGCTAAAAGTTATTTTAGGAGCCAACTGGAAAGGAGATTCAGCCTTTTTAAAAATGGAATTGTTTTCTATGGTTGAAGACTGTTTCCATGGAGAGACCACAGCATATGAACATCTTTAGGCCAAGTGCTTAGCTGCAGGCTTATCTGAATGGAAGCACCACAGGAGGAAGGATAATTGAGGCCAGTTGTTTAAAATTCATGGGCCTCCTCCTATACTTAACTCAGGAGCAATTTATTTTCATTATTTTGATCTGTTAAGCATTTAAAAGTTAAACAGTGCCATACACCCCTTCTCTGAAGTGACATATCTGAATATAATATTTACTCAGGATAGAATAAACTGAGTTGCAACAATGTCACGGGTGAGGGTGGCAAACTGGCAGCAAAATAACACTCTGGATTAATGTAAAGGGATGAATCAGGGGAAGGAACATCCATCCTGAATTCACACACAAAATAGCGGGCTCTGAACAGACTGTTGCCTCTTGGGAGAAGCATTCTTCTAAGTTATAATGAATAGGTCTATTAAAAAAGCAGTTTACTCTTCACTAAAGGAAAATAAAGCCAACAGAATGGTGGTGGTTATTGGAAACAGGGATGTTGTTATCCTACTTTATAAACCCTGCATGAATATTGTCCCTGATTGGGATCTCAGTCCAGCTTCTCTCATTACAACTTCCCCTCCCAGCATAGGCAAACAAGAAAAAGCACGCAGAAGGCAATAAAAAACCCATGAAAGGAATAGAACATCTGCTCTTGGAGGAAGAATTAAAAGTTTATATTGTTTACAAAGTAAATATACCGGATAAGCTGTGTGCTCTCGCACACCTTCACAAGGCAAACTCAAAATTCAACCTTCCCCGCCAAAAAATGCTAACAGGAATTTGGCAGAAACAAGTTTTGGGATCCAGGAGYTGATGTTTAAACCCGACAGACTGACAAAGATTTGTCTAAGTCTCGAGAACATTTTCAGAGCTTAAGAAATGCAGTTTCCTTCCTCTGTGCTCATCCCATCACGTGAATTGGTTTAATCTGTGTTTCACGCGGTGCAATAATTCATGTTCAGGCTCCGGCTTTCAGGAGCCTGGGTGGGAATGCCATGGGCCTTTTCCAGTCAGGGATGCTATGGGATGCAGCCCAAAGCCTGGGTAGTCAGCACAGAACTTAGCACAGTTCAGTGTAAATGTCTCAGTTCCATGGTCACATCCCACCTCATCCCAGAAAAATTAGGGTCAAAACACTCAGATGTAGTTCCAGTTTTTGCTGATGGAAGATGATCCCCTGAACCACCTTAAAATCCACTTTCTGTTTATTGCATTGAGTTGTTTGTTCCATACCTGGGTCAGGAGGACACCTGCATACTTCTCCCCAGGGTCATTTAAAACCTGAATGGAAGAAGAAGGACAGGAAGACAATTTCCTGTGGCAAGTCAGGATGTTGCCACTTGCTCTGGCTTTGCTCCTGGTTCTGCTGTTCATGATAAATGTCAGTGTCAGGCTCTCAGAGCTGAGTCCCAAATCAGACAAGCTGATCCTCAGAAGACAATAGCTGAGTCTGAGAACATTTTCTATAGCTAAAGAAATTCCATTTAATACCAGAACATTTACCTTTGACATCAGAACCTCTGTATACAYGAGAGGAACAATTTACCCTGACATTTTCCACAGCAATACTCTTTTCCATTACAAATGCATCATGTTCTTTCCATTCTTATGCATGAAGAATAATGACCTTAAAAGTAACATTTCAATTTGCAGGAAATTTTAACTAGTACAATCATCATCCCCAAAGGAATAGGATATTGAAATATTATTCTCTTGAACTTTGCAAAACACAGTAAGATATCAACACAAATAACAAACTTTTCACTGATTTAATACGCAGGCACTGTGGTGAGGTGTTTTTGCAAGTAAAGGTTAATTTGCTTCTCCTTGCACAAATAATATTGATAATTAACAGACAGTCCATAGTCACTCACTCAAACCAAATTTCCTGGGGATGAACAGCAGTACAGAGAAGCAAAATTACCAGATTTTGCCCAGGTCCTTTGACCTGCATTTCTTGGACTAATGAGAAAGTGTCTCATTAAGTTGCAAATGAGCAGCCCATGTGAAAGGAATTCCAGCCTACCAATGGCCTTTGTAATTTCCTGTATTATGACAAACACTTCTAACCACAGGCAGACATTTCCTAACCGCTAACTGTAGATTTTCGGATTTTTTTAGGTCAAGATCCCTGGTTTACTATCAATATACACTATAATATATATAGAGAGAGGAACCCTTCTCCTTTAGAACAGAGACCAGTTCTGTGGCAAACACAGGGAAATGAAACAAGGACACTGACGAGCCACAATAGTCCTCTCAGCCATGACTCTGTAAACAAAATATGTCAGCAGAAGAAAAATGGAAATGTTCATGTATTTTCGTTCTTGAAATTCTGGATCTGATTCTGCTGTTTGATTGCTTCTCTGGGGATAAACTCAAAAACCAGACAGGCTTGCTTTGTCATGTTTCTCCTCTGGAGAATTTTGAAAAAGAACCTATTTGCACCAGTGAAGGCTGAAAAAAATCTGAATCAACAGTGACACGCTCAGCTGGTTCCTCACTCCAAGACAAGCGGAACAAGAAGACTTTGTACCTTTTATCCAACTGAAGCCATTCCCCCCAATGGATTTTACACATTCACAAATATATTTATGATGCCTCATTAGCCTGGCATGATGAATAAACTCCATCAATCAACATTTATTTTACTAGATTTAACTGCTATTACCCTCGAGTTGAAAAGGAAATGAAGAAAAATGTAGGCTTGGAGGAGCTGTTTGCCCAAGGGCTTTGTTAAGGATGAAGGAAAAAAAAGTAACAGAATGATTTTGGTTRGAAAAGACTTTTAAGATCTAGTCCAACTGTTCCCCAGCACTGCCAAGGCCACCACTAACCCATGTCCCCAAGTGTCACATCCACAAGGCTTTTAAATCCCCCCAGGGACRGTGACTCAGCCACTTCCCTGTGCCAGTGCTYGATAACCCTTTTGTTTTGTTTGTCTGTTTTTATCAGGGAACAGGAATTACTCATCTGCTTTAATTATTCTTGTTAACAGACAGATAGGTAAGGGCAGAAGGGGCTATGCTCTTCTCAGTAAGAATCCCAAAAGTCAATGGTAGCTGCATCAAGAGCACTGAAAGTGACGAACATTTACTCATTTGGCAAGAGACTGAGATGACACGAATTGGTGACATTGTTGTGGCTCTTAATAGGCCACTGTCACTACCACGTAAATCACCAGCAGAAGTGCCAGTGGTGTGAAATTTTAGATGAACACTGACTGGAGAAGGGGAGCAGGAACCCTGAGCTGACCCCCRGTACTGCAGCTGGCAGGAATTGTTCTGAGATTTAGCACAGGACTTGGGTTTTAAGAGCAAAACAACAGTCAATCAGCCCTAAATCAGAATATATTTATTTACAGAGCCTGTGCATGCACGTCTGTGTGTGTGTGCCTTTAAAGAYAAAATAGCAAGCAGACAGATGTTGATTCATGGAGAGTTAGAATTAAAATAGCCTCCTTGCTGATTACACCATTCAGCACTGGGCTGTTTTGTCCTATTTGATGTTATTTTTTCATTGCCGACTGCTCCAACATTGTCTGATCTCCAATGTACTTTAATACTTCATAATGCCACAAAGGTACTAATTGACCAGAATGTTCCAGTGTGTGTAGTAAGACTTCCATCATGCGAAAATAACAAAATAAATGGCTAGGTTTGCCTGTGCTATCCATCTGTAGATAGGTAGCTATAATCCCCAAATCTCTCTCTATCCCAATCCCTCTGTTTTATCTCCAAAACAATACTGAAAAAAACCCCTACAAACCGTGCTTACGTTATGCCATATTAAAAGCTCAGCAGTATTTCATTAAATAGCTACATTTGCTTTGTTTGAGATTACAAACACAGATCTCCCTCTTCCTGGCAATCCATAACCCAAGATATTTGGCACTCTATCAACAATTCCAGACTTGGGAGGATTATAGATGTGCTGACAGTTAAAGGGAGTTAGAGTTCCCTGCTGAAGATAGATAAGTAGCATGTACTCTTTGATAAGTCCTATCAGAGCCACACTCTGACAGGAATTCCTCCACCACGCCGCTAAATCTTGCACCGTGACGCTCATTAAAGGCGCTGCCATTTGTCCCACCAGAGCCTGAACTCCCCTGCCAGCAGCAAATATATTCCATTTCTCTCCCCAATTACATACACACTGCTTTATATTCCAGATTCAAAGTCTATTGGGGGGGCTGGGAGGGGGGGAAGATGGAAGGCTTTTGTAAGAGCACGCAGAGATCCAGCCCCAGTGCTTAATCTGGTTAGCGGTAAGAGGAAAAGCTGCCCCGTGGCTTTGTGGCAGAGGCGTGAGCCGAGTAGTACAACACAACCCCTTTTTCCACTGTTTGTAAACATTTCACTCCCATCATTTGCACAGAGCTGAAATGGGTTTGTCAGAAACACTGCGTTTGGGGGGGTTAAATCTCAGCTCTTTGGTTGCAGTGATTTTTGCAATATCATTACCCACACAGGCAGAGCACGAGGATCCAAGTCAGCTCCATTCAGGAGCAGCAGAGCTAAGTTGACTGAACATTTTTCTCCTGCAGGAGTATCTCGATGATTGGTTCGGCAGAATTTGGTCAGACTTGTACTCACTTCAGTGGATGCTACACCCTTACAAAATCCATTCTGAAATCTCTTCTTGCCTTCGATATAATTGGTAAAATAACAGAGCTGCAGCAGCAAAAGCTTTCCTGTGTGTGTAATGAAGATCTCAGATCAAACATCTCAACAGATTCACTTAAAATAAGTGTATTATAATTTCCTAGATTATTACCTGCCAAAGCTCAGTGGGTGGGCTCTGAAGGCCTACGCTGTCAGGAATCCCAGGTTCTTAGAATCCTGTCATATCTGTCTGCATCCACCCCCTCAGTGTTTCCAGTTTCCCTTCTTCTGCTTCTGCAAGTAATTCCCTTGGTAGCTGTCACATTAAGATATTGGGATACAGCCTTCCCACTGCACTTTTGGATTCCAGCTGAACCTGATTGTCAAGTTCACTAACAGAAAGGGAGTACAACCTCCTCCAGTGCCTTGAGATTAATTTGCCTTGAGCTAATGAAAGTCAATTTCTAATTTCAACTCTTAATTGTGATCAATAGGGCTTGAATGAAACTTATCCAGACAAACAGGGAGAGAATTGATTGGCAGAATTCCTATCCAATGTGGCCATTTAGGATTATGTGCCATCCAGATTGGATTCTTCAAGTTCAGGTGTTTTTCAGAAACGGGGAGATGATAGCTCAGAGAGTTATCACAGGAGCAGATCTGGTGAAGTTTAGGAGCACAGTCAATAGGTTTAGGGCCCCACGTATCGTCACTGTGTTTTACATAAATGGACGTTCCATAAGGTGCCTCACACACTTTATTGGGAGAAGTCTGTTCCCAGCAGGTGTTAAGGCCTCACTCCTGACCAAGCCATCACCTCTGACTCTTCACTCCCTCCCTTTTACTCTAAATCACCTTAGAGCATGTACAGCTTATTTCAGTTCCTATTGCACCTCCTGAAACACAATAGAGAGGAAAACTTTAATATTCTCCTGCACACTTAATTCAGAACAAACCAAACCACCACAAGAACTCATGTATACACACACTAATATCATTTAACCCATTCTGTATTACAATAAGTTTATTTTTAACTAAGAAAACTCATTTGATCTTTCTGTGGCTCATGGGCAAGCTCGTTTGCTTCCTTGGCTACAAATAAAAGCTGTTTTAGACAGGAGCTGGGCTGTGTATTTGTGTGCTTTTTTTTTTATTATTGAACACCATGGCAAATACTTTGCAGAGACAAAATAATCAGAACGATATTTTCAAGCCTGATATCAAGGGCAACACTTCCCAAAGTCTTTGTTTACGCTGCTGTTTTTCAGGAACTTTCCCGGTTTGTTGTTCCCACCATCAGTGTTATGATGAGGGCACCAATTTTAGACACTTCAGTGTAAAATTTCGTTCTCATGTCACTTCCCCTTGCACTAAGTGAGACTGGCAGCTTGTATTTGCTACTCATCCTCACACTAGCAGTCTCTCCTGTTTTCACAGAGAGTACTAGAAAGGTTTTATAGTTACACACAGAAAGCAACAGCAAAATTACRGTAAAATTAATCAGCCTTGTATCTGTTTTAAATATACTGCTTCATCATGCATATATTTTAGGTTTTCTCAAGATTATGATTATAACAAATGAATAATGAACCTTTGCAAGCACATCCAGAGAGTAGCATCATCCTCATACAATTGACTGTACTCACACAACAGAGATGTGTAAACTATCTTTGGATCCAGGAGGTGGGAAAGAACAGATGAATCTGTGGAGCAGAATAATACTCGTGGAATGTTTTCTTTTACAGGATACCCAGGCATGTGGGCTGGAACACGGAATTTGGGGAGTTACAAACATGCTTAATATATTATACTGTATCGTGTATAGTGTATATACTATATAAATATACTTCATACTGCAAATTCTTTATTTTGATATTAAGTCAACACATCACACTTCAATTCTGCCAGCAACAAGCATAACTGCTTGTTATGAGATTTCTAAAATATAAGTTCTTATTTCCCATTCATAAAAGAGCAATAGGAACTGGTAGAGAACAATAGATTTATCTTTTCAAGCTGCTCCTGGAAGTATAAAATCATCTATAGAAACATTGGATGAACAAAACAATTTGGACCATCTATTTACCTTGTCAGACTTCCTTTGTCATGGAAGAAACACTTAACACTGGTAAAAGGGTGTGGTGAAACTTGGGAAAGATTACAGTTCTATAAATCCATAGTTATGATATTTCAATTGTTGCATTACAGCTCCTTTTGACAATTACTTTATTGAATAAATAAGTGAGTATGGTTGGGGAAAATGTGCAGTTTTCCCCAAGGAATCAAACAGAATATCCAATTTCTCACCTTGGAGAGGGAAAAGGGGTATCAGTCCTTCAGTCTGTATCGATTTCAGCTGTCCAGCCTTTAACTGGAACTGATTGGGTGATTAGGTTCAATCAGTGTTTTACTGGAGGTTTAAACACAGCCTGTTAGGTGTGAAGCTGGCAGGTAACTGAAGTGAACATCCTGGTAATTCCTTTTAATAGTTTGAGCTGATGCAAGGTTTCAGAAGAGCTAATTGCTCTCACAATTTAATTTTTTAAATTATGTTCGTTTGACACCATGTCTATTACATTTTCTCATTCTGCCCCTTTCTTCTTGAAGTGCTAAATGGTGACTCCTATGCCTGTTGGAAAACACCCCCACTTTGAAATTTCAGATTGTTCTTTTTTTAGGGAAAGTTTCCAAGCTCCTTGATTGTAGAGTAAAAGTCTAAAATGTTTCCAAGTACATTTTTCAGAAGCAAAACCAACACCAGTTTCTTCTCAATGATTTTAAATTTACATCRGTTGTATCATTTTGAGCTAAATTGTGATACAATGATTGCTTGGTTTGGCAGCACTTTCTAATTCACCTTTTCTTTTGTATCTTCTCGTTGTAGGAAGTTGCATCTTTTAATGCCATTTTTATATGACACTTTTCTAGAGGCACAAGCAAAGCACTTGTCAAACAAGACTCCTGACTGGATTTGTATTTGTAACAGCAGCACGATATAATTATCATTTAAATTATAACTACAGAAAGACATGAAAACTTTGTCGTGGAAAGGGCAGAGGGTGGGGAGAGAAGATCAAGAATGAAAAGGATTTTCTTAAGTGGAGAAGAATTTTTTAATGTTTACTTTTAAACCAAAAGTGACTTGCTCTTTTCTTTTTTTTCCCACCTATAAATTTTTCCAGCCTCCTGCCCTGTTTTATGTATTTATCCTTCCTTTTTCCTGGAAAAGTAAAACAAATCATCTTCCTCAAAATAAAGGATAAATATAGAGTAAATTAATTAACTCAGCTCTGAAACATAAGGGTGTATGAAACCGGAGGATGTGTTAGTTTATTCTTGGATTTAAAAGCAGCAATTTTTGAGGGTCATATCCTGTGTCTTTTTATTTAGCCCAAACTTCCTTTGACACAACTTGGAAGTTCTTGACACACAAAAAATGTGGATTAACCTCCATCCACACTGCCTAGCTTGGCATTTTCCTGAAACTTTCCAGGTTTATTGTTGCTACTAGTATTACTACCAGGCTTTAACACCTCAATGTTTTCTGTTCTGTCTGCCAGAGAGCCACAGGCAAAAAGAACCCTGTCATACCTTTCACACCACTGAAGGGAGACAGTTGGATTATTTTATCAGTCTTCCCCAAAAACCTTTGAGTGCGACCTAAACCAGCTCCCTGAAAAGCATCTGTAGCTGGTAGCAGGATATTAATAGCAAAAAGCAAGAGCATGAGAAAGTACCAGACTTTTCTCTAACTTAAAATAACAGCACAGCCCCAGTACCTTGCATGACTTCATCACTTTTCAGAGGACAATGAATTAGGGTTTTACCCAGCTTTTCAGAAGAAAAGTGGTGATAAGAGAGCTGAGAGCATAAACTCTTTTAAACAGGGACCTTTATAAGTAAATAAATGAATTCAATCCTATTTGCCTCCAACGCAAGGATGAGATGACAAACAGAATGACCCTACTTACAAGAAAAGCTTGGAAAAGCCTTAGTTTAAAATATATGTCATGCTGTGTATAAATGTGTACCATTAGTTTATAACTTACTCTATTCCTACTTTTTATGCAGGTTGGAATTCTAGGTAATTTATCACTGTTGTCAACTGGGCCCAGAGGTTTCAGTAAGAATTGGATGTTTCCCTGGATTTTCAGGTGATCTATTACAAACTAACAAACCAAACACCTTATTTTTAATATTTATTCTGTTGAGAAAAAGCAAACATGTAACTATTTGTTGAATTCTCAACTACAGCATGGGGGTTTCAGCCTTCCAGAACCTGGAGTTAGGACTGGAAGGAACAGAATCATTCTGGAAGCTAATTAATATAACATGCAGAGTGCTGTGTTTGCAACACTAACGAGGGACAACTCACCACACTCATTTCAGATCTTTGAACCTCAGTAAGAAGGTCACAGCCTGAGGTGAAAGGAACAGCCCTCGAGACAGTGCCAAGAAGTTAAAATGCCAAGGGCCTATTTTTACATGCTGCTTCTATTTTTAGTTCCATCGTGATGGAAGTGCAGAGCCTATGAAAAAATCATATTCTCAAATGAGAGAAAGTACTCCAATTCTTTACTGTAAATGAAGAGCAAAAGAAACTAAACTCGAAAAATTGTTAGGGACAATTTAACAGGCTTTGCTGGATCATCAAAGGCCAGCAAAAATAGCTTCAAAATCATATCCTCTGAGAAAATTAAGGAGCTGCCCACAATTTTACSCAATTAATCAAATATTCCTTTTCTTGTAATTACAGCTGCAAGAAAGTGCAAATGTTTCCCCATTCAGGTTTGTCTGCATCCAAGCCCGTTTTCCCATGATCAAAGTTCAGCAGCCCACTTTGTAATCCTGCTTTCCCAACAAAACCCATCCAACTTCAGAGTGCACACAGAGTTCAGAGCTGTGAGCAGCACCACAGCTTCCAATGCTGCTTCAGTTACTCAATCATGAGTTGCCCTCAGCTGTTTTCCATCCAATATAAACATAAACTGAGGTAATCCTGCAATCTGGTTAACTTGTTTAACTTCTGTATTAATTATAGAAGTACCCAGGGGCAGCTATTTCCCACGCACTCCTAATTTATGGCTCTGATGATCACTTCTTTATAAAATGTCTTATTAAAGGCGGGTAATGTTGTTTCTTCCTAATGAAGTACAAAGGCACAGCAGAAATGTTTCTGTAAAACAAGTCCACAATCTGCAATCATTTTATCTAATCACCAGTGTGTTATAACAACAAAAATCCAGAATATTTGGTTAGTAATTGAGATTTCAGCCAAGCCAAACATGAGGCCCTGCACTACAACGTGCAGCAATGACCATTTAGCAGCGTGTCATGAGTTCCTAACACGTCCCAGACGCATATTGTCCAGGATACATTTATTTTTATAATCATTTGCATTACATAATGGTGATTGCATTGCATAAGACAGTCTTGCAGCATGCTTCAAAGAACATCTAATGTTTTAAACTGCTAACTCCATTTCATCCCATTTTTCACGTCTTTCCTAGACAGCGAGGAGAAAACAAACCAAAAAAAGAGCAGGCACCAAAATATGTGAAGAAAGAAATTGGTGTGGAGCAGTCAGGGAATATTTCAGAGTATCAAATACAGAAATAAACAGTATTCTCATTATCTGTGTACTGCATGCCCTGTTGCTTTTCCTTTTAATGTGATCATGTAAGCAATTTAGCCAGACAACGAAACTGAATGAGAGCGAACACCACCGACACAGCAGCCAAGAACTGAAACTCCTACTCACAGAATGCAAAGCAAACTAAAGGTTTAACTTTAACTTCAATAAAAATATTTTTTAAAACCTTCTATGAAAAGAACCACAACGAAGTTCTTCAAAGAACAGGTGGAGGAATACTGTTCCACTGTTGAAGGCAATCACAATTTTAAGGATAAAAATACTCTATGCAGAGTGTTTTGTGCAAAAAAGAATTACCAAACAAACTCTCCAGAGGAATGAAGCTCATCACATCCAAAAGGTACAGTCAAAAGTAGTTTCACACCATGGCCAATAAGATTTAATTTCAAGAGTGGTTGTGTAAGGTCCAAAAAAGGAAAGTGTTAGCACAGATCTAATTCTTCAGTCAGTTCATACTCAAAAGCAAACAGCCTCACTAGGAGGAGCAGAATCTGTGCAAATTGCTCTTGGGTCAAAACAAATCTTGGTGTGAAATGCTCCTAACAACATTAATTTCCTTTAATGTGTTGTACTACCAGCAACGTTCATTGAAATAAAAGCACTGGAATGAATACATTTCCATAATCTGTTCACTAAGAATGATTTTTTTAATGCTATATAAAGCAACTTCCAAGCACAGTCACCCTCGTGCTTGAGAAACTCAGCATCCTTTTAATCATAAAGTAGTAAGTTTTGAAATGCCACCTTATATGTTAACCATTGCAAAATGTAAATCTGCAATTTAGATAGCTCATTTGAGCTGATATTCCTTTTTTAAAATGCRTATCAAAATATTTGATTTCCTTCAGTATTTTTAAAAGCGTGGGAGCAGGAGCTGAATGTGCCTTAAGAGCAACATGAAGAATCACTCAGTGTGTAAAGAATGCTGTGTTTTGAAAATGTTTATTTCTAAACACCRCCTATATGTAGATTATAATGACTTCCAGGCTAAAGGGGATGAAATGTGCCCACCTCTGTATGCCAGGACATCACCATCACCCAGGACACAGGTTCTTTGCAGGAGTGACAAGGCACTAACRGCACTACTGGAGTTCTCTTGACTTTCTGCACACAACTCCATGGGATGATTTAGGATTTCCTTACAGAGAAATCCTAGGATTTCTGGCACCAAAGTCTCTTGGGTCTCATGTCAGCATCAACAACAAGCTCAATAACCACCCTCTGGAATGGACTCCTAGTCTTGGAGGGGCTCCTGTGAGACATGAAGACAGCTACAATGTGGGGGTGGGAAATCTCAGTCTGGTTTGGGTTGGAAAGGACCTTAAAGATCATTCAGTTCCATCCCCTGCCATGGGCAGGGACACCTTCCACTATCCCAGGGTGCTCCAAGCCCCATCCAGCCTGGCCTTGGACACTTCCAGGGATGGGGCAGCCACAGCTTCTCTGGGCAGCCTGTGCCAGGGCCTTCCCACCCTCACAGGGAAGAATTTCTTCCTAATATTCCATCTAAACTTAGATTAGACTAAATACGCTTAATATTGAGACTAAATAGAATGTTCTCTGTCCAATCTCATTAACCATTAGAAAATGCCCAAAGCAGGTACAGCCAATATCCACTTCTGTCATTCATTGTGGACGCAGGCCAACATTATCATTTCTATTGTAAAACCTCACAAAAGATGATGAAAAAAAGCATCGTCTTAAAAAGGATGGAATGACTTTTTTGTTGGTCCTTGTGATTAATATCAGACATGGCAAGTAGTTAATTATATTTCCTACAAGGGCTTTGAGATGGCAATCAATAGAATTGATTATAAAAGACAAATTATAAAGGAGTAAAACATCACAGCCTATTTAATATGATGCTAAGAAAGCCAATCCAGCATCATATATAAATTTCAGCTTACAGAAAGTGACAACAGTGCCAGCTTTCACAGGATAGGGGTTAAGAGAGCAAGTTAAAAACACGTACATGTGCTTTTCAGAGGGAGAGAATTCCATCTCTCCACTCAGCAGAGATGGAGACAGCAGAAAGAACAGTTTTCAAGAGCTTACTTTATAAAAAAAAAGTATTTCTTCCCATGGAAAATTACCAGGAGAAGGTCGTCTTCTTTAGCTTAGAATTGCAAGTTGAGGGGCAAAAACTTCATTCTCATTTACTGTCCATATTTTACATAAGTCCAGTGTTAAAAAGTTGAGTCAGTGTTGCCTTTCTTGAATTTTCATAGTAAGACTTGGAAATACATAAATAAAAATATTTTTTCTCTCTTTAATACAAAGAGAGGATCAATTTAAAGAAACGACTTCAAATATTGCAATTTTTTGAATCTAAGATATCCTGTGAATGATGCATATTCACAGAATGTTCTGTGAAGGGCAGTGCTTGGAAGTTTTTCTTTTCATGTTCCAAGTCAGAGCAAGATTTTTGCAGTCTTCAAAATTGCTGTCATCAGTGACTTAGTTAAGCACCTAAAATGACATAACAATAAATTTTAGTTTTATTTTACTTACCGTCTTCTGCAAACTCACCACTGGGGAAACAGACCTACTTCCTAAGCTTGTTCAAATTAAATTTGAATTTCTAAATGAGTATTTGAAAGCAAAATTGTTGTACCACCAAAATCACTGAAAGGAAACCTGAACCTAGATGTGGTAAAAATGACATCTATTCCCATCAAAGCTTGGGGGGAAAAAAGAGAAAAAGAAAAGCAAGAAGAATATAGAGCTGAATTTTCAAAAATATTTCATTTGTACTGGTAAAAAAGTGTAGCAGCAAGACAAATTTGCTCTTCCTGGTGACACAACTTGTAAGAGTCTGGCTGTGTCCTCTCTTGGCAAGCACGACTTTGTTGATTGGTTTTTTGGATGTCAAGAACCAGCTTTAAATGCATTAGATTTATCAGCAGGAAGAGGAAGGGAACAGAGCATGATGTATAACTTTGTTACACCCAGTTAGCAACATCTTCCTTCAGAGTGAGTCAGAAATAAGGTCTGCTCCTGAGTCAGCAGCAGCGAGTGGTGGGGTCTCAGATTTGACAGATTAAGGCCTTGGTGTATTTGTTAGTACATAGGAACTACGTAAATTATATATTTTTCTCTTGAATAAGACATTATAAGCACAAAATGAACTTTCAGGCTATCAGCCAATGTTCCAATGCAATTCCTTTTGATTATTTTCTCCATCTAATGCACCTCCTATTGATGAGTTTCATTCTGTGGAGGGTCACTAAGAAAACACACAGTACCCATTTTATGGCATTTAGACAGATATGAAGATTACATTAATCTAATTTTCCAAGCATATGTTGCCTCTAGAAAAAAAAAAAAAAAACAGGAACTGGAAACCTCAAAGGGGAATATGAGTCTTTTGGAAAATAGCAGGAAAATCTCATAAATAAGAACTCTGATACTGATCTACACAGTGGCAGAAAACCATTATATTTTTTCATGATTAGCAATATGTTCTCATTTCTGAGATGGTCTTACTTTCCTCAAAAAGATCTAAAGCTCTGTGCTTAAAATAGCTGAAAAACAGCTGTTGGATTTTTCACAGCAATGGGTTTTATCCTCATGCTACATATAATGCAAACCACTCATTTGACTAATATATAGTTGCAGAAAACATGCCTCAGAATGTAGTCTCTCCTGCTAATGACAAACCAATGAAATATTCCCTTTTACATGGGTTTTCATGTGCTTTTTTACTTGTTTTTTATTTTTAACACTATCATAACTGTTTGGCACAAGAGCAGCTTTGCTCATATGCATGAAATTTCCCATCTCTGGAACCCTCTGACCAGTTGAACCCTTGGCTGCAAAGGGTGAAAATATTCAGCTTTTTGCCTGTTTTATAGTCCTGGCACATTCTAAGTTTCTCTAGTGACTGGAGAGTCACTAAAAATACAGTACCTTACCTGACGAATACTTTTGCATATTTGCACTTACCTCAGATTTTGCCATCATTCAAGAAAAAGCTGTTTCAGTTTAGCTCTGTCTTAGAAGTTGTTAGATTTGGCTTATAATATTTTTAAATGTTTGAAAAAATTACTTCAGTAGTAATTTTAACTAGACAGATAAATCAATTTCTTTCAATCTTCAGTTAAAAGATACGAATTTCCTATTTCAAAAGGCATTTTCTATACACTGACAAAATATTTAAGCCTTTAGAAAACTATTTTCTTACAACATGATCCCCTGTTCCCTTAGTTTTGAGGTGGACCTTGGGTTTTGCCCAGAGGAAGAAGCCTGAATTGATTTCACCATGAACAAAGCCAAGAGATGCTTCATTCAGTGGCCATCAGAAGATTYATACTGAAGGCTGAAAAAACCCAAAGAACCACAACCTGGCAAGAGCTGTTTCTATAAAAAGAATCCTCTAAAAATGTCTTTCTTTTTTTTTTTTTTCTCTTAATAATTTCAGCCACGAATATGAGCTTTAGAAACTGGGGAATCTCTCTGTCCTAGGGTAGGGGGACAGGCAGACAGAGAAGGGGTGGGGGAGGAATTCAAGTTCAATATCATTTCATAAGTATACTTCAAATAATCCTTTCAAATGATCTGCTCCGTGTCTAAAACTTTATTCCCACTAATGTGACTTCGGATTTCACTAGTCTGTTTAAAAATAACCCAACAAAACACGTCCTAAATAGGTAGAAGGGACTTGCCTCTCTGCTCTCTACCACATCCTATGAATGTGCTGCTGTATTCCAGAGACTTTCCGAAGGTGGCAGGGCGAGCATGTGTGAATAGGAGAGCTTTGTCCTCTGCAGCTATCATTGTGTTGTCCCTATCGTCCACAAACGCGGCGGGCAGATGAGAACTGGATAGAAACAGACCATGCAGTTGTAAAACCCGGTTCTTTTCTCTCTTTATTTATTTATTTCTGCGACTGAGTAACACCTCTCATTACAATTACCGGCTCAATGGCAGAAAGCTCCCCGGTGTGCCGTGCAGATTTTCACAGCTTCATTTGTCTCCTCCTGTGGCATCAGTTTGAAAAGGTTCCTAAAGAATCGCCACTAACAACCATTTCTATTTCGAGCCTTCAAAGCCGGAGCTGAGCACAATACAAGGCACTGCTAACTGATCTTTAGGTTTCAGTCCACAGACTTTCCACACTGGGAATAGATCCCATCTGTTTCCTCTTTATGCACCAGCCTTTAGAAAGCACAGATCTGGAAACTGCCTCCGTACAGAACCGAGTACAGCCGGCTTTCCCCAGCTGACGGCAGAAAAATCCCTATGATTATGGAAAGCTTTCTCCCAAGGTTTTCTACTCCTCTTTTCTCCCCGGTCCGTGAATACACGGGGTGCTTTTCTCCATGTGCCGTGGTTTTTTGGAAGGGTGAAGGGGGTGGACCGCCTCTCTTTCCTTGCTCCTTCTTCTTTCCCCTTCTTGGCAGAGGTTTCCCCATTTACAAACCCTCACACAGGGAACATTTCAATTTCAAGCCCCAGCACAATCAACCACAGGCAAACCCCCCTCCTGCTTTGGCACTAGAGCGTGAGACATTTCCCCCACCACTCTCCCTCCCCAGCAGCTAGCTGCTCTCCAGATGGATGCTCGTGGCTCTCCCTTGTCTCTTCCCTTCGCCTGTCCCGGCCAGAGGGAAGGAGAGGGCACCGAGCAGAGGATTCTTTGGGGCAGAGCAGGACGCTGTGACCCCAGGCTGCTCAGCACCACCGAAGTCCTGAACTCTTTTGCCTCGGGGATCCCCCCTGTCCTCGCTTCCGTCCCTCAGACCCACATTGGAGAGCTCCCCTCAGACCCACATTGGAGACCTCCCCTCAGACCCCCACAAGAGGGTCCCTCAGCTACACATGAGGGGTTCCCTTAGCCACACATTGGCGAGTCCCTCAGACACGCACGGGGCTTCCTCTTCCCCACATGGAGAGTCTCCCAGACCTGTACTGAGGAGTTCCTCAGCCTTACACAGGAGGGTCCCCTCAGCCCCACACGCGGGGGGTCCCGCAGCCCCACGCCCTGCCCCGCTCCCCTCAGCCCGGCACTCACTACTTGTAGAGCTGCTGCAGGCAGAGGTCCAGGCACTCGCCCTCCACCTCCTCCTCCGTGATGTACTCCGAGAGCGGCCGGGGCAGCGAGGGCAGCGGCGGGGGCGGCGGCGGCGGGGCGGGCGGCTGAGGGTCGCCGGCTTCGCCCTCGCCGCCTTCTCCCTCCTCAGCTTCGGCGGCCGCTCCCGCTTCTCCCTCTGCCCCGGGCTCCTCGTCAGCGGCGCCCGCGGCGTCGGCAGCGGGCGGGGGGGGCGCCGGCTCCGGCTCGGGCTCCGGCTCTGGCTCCGGCTCTGCCCCGAAGGGCCCGCGGAACTCGCCCAGGAACAGCTCGAGGAAGCGGCGGTAGGTCTTCTCCTCCGCGCTGCCGCCGCCGCCGCTGCCCGAGCCGCCCGCGGCCATCGCTTCGCATTCCCGGCCGCCCGCCGGCGGATCAGCACTGCGCCCGCAGAGAGCTCCCTGCCCGCCGCCGCCGCCGCCGCCACCGCCGCCTCCTCCTCCTCCTCCTCCTCCTCCTCCCCCTCCCTCCCGCCGCCTGCGCGCGCGCTCCCGAGCCGGGCCCGCGGGGCCGCGCACGCCGCGGGGGGGACGAGGGGAGGGAGGGGGGCGCGCCTGGGCGCCGGGAGCGCGCGCGGCGCTGAGGGGGCCCGGCGGGGTCCGGCGGCCGCCCGAGGGGGCGGCTCGGGCCGCGGCGCTGGCGGGGGAGCGGCGGGAGCCGCGCCGCTGTGATGAGTCATGCGAAGGCAGCCAGACGCGTAGGTTCCTCACAGGAACCCGGAGGAAACCTGAGCGCACATCGCCTGTTACCTAATCCCTGCCTCCTTCGGGGCTTCCCTGGAGCTTCCGCCGCCGCCGCCGGCGCCTCCGCGGCTGCGGGAGGGTGCGCGGGGGGCGGCCCGGGCTCACCCCGCCCTGAGGGGACGCCGCTGTCCCGCCGAGCCCCGGCCCGGGCCGGGGCCAGGAGCAGCCTCGGAGAGCGGGTTTGACATCGGAGCGGGTTTGCCTGAGGGGAACTGGCCATGAAAAACGGAGCGGGTAKGTTTAGATGGGGTATCAGGAAGGAATTCTTCCCTGTGAGGGGGGTGAGGCCCTGGCACAGGTTGCCCAGAGAAGCTGTGGCTGCCTCATCCCTGGAAGTGTCCAAGGCCAGGTGGGATGGAGCTCTGAACACCCAGGTCCAGTGCAAGGTGTCCCTGCCCATGGCAAAGGGTTGGAACTGAATGATCTTTAAGGTCCATTCCAACCCAAACCAGTCCATAAATCTATGATGAATTATATATCGCACAATATCTACACATTCCATGTTTTGGCAAAGGAGAACTCGTGAGGAGCTGAAGATGTTACACCAACCAAWATTTAAAAGATAACCCATCAGTGGGTGACAAACTGTAGTTAATATTCTCTTGCTGTCTAATAAATGTCTTTCATTTGGCTTGTTTTATGCATTGCTGCTGAAAAGCTATTTTCAGAGCTATCAGGTCCATAAATACCAATAATGAACAGGTATAATTGCCACACGTTTAAAATAGCTTGTACACATGGGAGGGAACGACACCCTTAATGTCAGATATACCTTGAATAATGGCCAAATCACAGCCTCATATGCAAAAATATTCTCAAATTTTTATGTGCTGTAACAAGGACGGTATCTTGGTGAAACCTGTTGTTCTCTGCATTGTAGTAATTACCTCTGCACGTCAGGTGCTCCTGTAAATCTGTCTTCTGTTTGGCGAATTATTTTAGAGCCCAACTAATTTTAGAATATTTCCGGCAACTGCGTTGACTGATCGTGTTGCCATCCTGTGAATATGTAAAAGCCCTGAGAGTTAAAAATGTGATTGTCACAGTCAGTCTTAGTCTTCCACAGTGACAGAAAACCTCATCGCTTCTCCTGGAAGATTATCTCTAAGCAATATTTTTCTTTATACCATTTATATGTTTTCAAGGTAACACTCATTTATTTAGGGATGCCTGGTGGGTTTGAAGGATAAGAAACACTGCAGTTCTTTTGGAGCAGAGAGCTCCCAGTTGCAGCTGACGATGTCATTGCTGGATTTGGGTTTTTTGTTTTTTTAGGTTTGTGTGTTCTGCATCATCAGTGAGTCACCAGCCCCGGGAGGATGCATATCAATGCAAGTATCACAAAGCAGTTTTAACTTCATGATTAGTTGTTTTTCACTAGCAGTCCAGAGGCAGTTGGAGTTTCTAAGAAACTATGATCCAGATAATCTTAGTGTAATATGATCTGAATTCTAAAAATTCCTATTATAACAGTGTCTTAGGGAAGTAACAGCTAATTCAACAAGATGCAAGATCAGCTTTGTGTTGTATGACAAAGAGCAATTTAAACTACCTAAGAAGAGATTCWAAAGCATTTAGATAGCCTTTTTCTAAAATTTTTGTTAATTTTATGTGGTTTTAGTTGTTTCAAACAGCACAGAAGAGTATCTGGGAGTAATACCTACTCTGTTTCATGTTGAAATGTTAAAGTTACCAGATGTCCTTGATTCATCTTGGCAGTCCCCATGTGCTTTTCATCATTTGTCTCGTTGCAGAAGACACTAATTAAAATGAAATAGAGTAGAACTCCGTGCTCAGGATACTTTGTCAACTTTTGGCACTACGGTCAAGCCGGGATTGTTTTGCTCTGCTGTTAAATAGAGAGCYGATGGCTCCGAGCCATGCTGACATTTGTTTCTGGGAGGGAAAGGTGGAAAACCATTCCCATTAAGCTGGAACGTGGAGCATACGGTCGCTGTGGGTGGTGTGGCTAAGGCAGGCTGGAGGAACCTGCTGGCCCTGCTCTCCGTGGAGCCACCGGGGTGGGCAAATCCCACAGAAGGAGCCACCCTGCTCCTCGGTGCTGCCCACAAAAGGAAGCTCTGAGTACAAGGTGCTCCCCACTGATCTCTGCGAGCCTGTGCTCGGTGCTGTTACGAAATGTTTGGAGCGTTCAGGAACTCTGGGAGCTAAATTTAGAATGGCTCACTGCACTCTGGATGTCGCCGGGTAGCAGCAGTGTGGATGGTTCCTATGGGATGAGGGGAGGTGGAATGAATAAACTCACAATTCACAACATTCTGAGATCATTGCAATCATATGGAGGATGAAGCTTGCACCTGATGTGAAAAAGAAACACTGGTGTTTGTATCCTTTTCAGCTTAATCATGTTGCACTTGCTTTAAAAAAAAGAAGGTTTTACAGTGTTGTTTTGGAAGAAATCTGTTTTATTTTAACCTTAAAATGATGCCTTCCTCCTTCTCATTTGCTGTTGAGAAATAAGCAGGATTTGAACAGGCCTTGGGGAGGTGACCTGAATTGTATGGAGGGCAAAAAGAAGTGCTTTTTAATTTTTTGTAACCTTTGGAAGTGATTCCTGTGGACTGACAAATAGAAAACACGTAGGGACATTAAGAATGCTTTGACAATACTTAACATACCTGTGATATATGTTCTGATACTGAGTTTAATGGGAAAAATCCAATGGTAAATGGATTGCCTCTGCAAAGTGATCTCTTTAAAAAGTAGGGCTTTTGCAGTAAACCTGAATTAATTTTAGAAGCTATATTCTGTTTTAATAAYTCCAGTTGCTTAAGACTAAAGACAGCAAGAATTTGTAAGGAATACAGTGAGAAGACTCTTGTGGACAGAGTCAACATCCATCGAGCTCCAGTTAATTTTCTTAAGTTCAGCCTGTTCAAATACAGTTTTAAAAAGCTGAGTAACTTCTGTCACCACAGTTTTATGGCTCCTTTACCATGGTAAGTACTGTACTGGGGTGTTCCYAAACACCAAAGTCCTTCTCTTTCTTACTTCCACTATTTTTTTTTACGTTTTTGAGGTCAAGTCAGCTTTTCCAGATTAATAGTCAGAGATTATTCTGAAACATTCCCCTCCATTGCGAAACACGGGATTTCAGGCCTGAATCCCACTTCCGGCTGTCATGGAAATTTCCAGTGCCATTCCAAAGGAAAATTCCATTTTCAATCTTCCCTTCAGACCCCTGTTTAGGAAAGTGGGTGCTTTGAATTGGTGAGGAACAGGATATTAATCCATGCCTGTTTAGTGAGATTTTGAAAAGAAAAGTACACGGAAGAAAGAACTAATGAAAAGCTGACCTCAAAGTGGCTGAACAGTTGTAAACAACTTGTTTTCTGCTAAAAAAAGACACAGACAAAATTTGTTCCCCCATAAAAGCTGTGCCAGGCTGAAGTGTGACCCTGGCTGGGGGCAGCAGGACACGGCTGAGCMGGGAACACTCAGGGATGTGCTCTGGATGTTATCCATGAGCTCATCCCGCAGGCGGGAGCACGCCCCAGTCTGGGATCTTCCCGCTAAGGCTGATCCACTTCAGCAACCAGTCACTCCTCATTATCATAATTCCCTTTTTCCTGCTGAGCAGAGATGAGGGGCACAGACCTCCTGGATACCAGTGGATTCCAGTGGTGGTGTGCCAGGCCCTTCTGCACTTCCCACCTTGCAGCACCTTTCCAACAAGTACCATGTGAGTGCAGCACTACTGGAATTCCTGAAGCCCATTTCTGCTCAGAGGATGCAATACCAAACAGTGTCCGCCTTAAATCCCATTGATGCTCTCATCCAGGTGTTTAACATATTCTGCCCTTTTGGAGGGTGGAGCGTGAAGTTCATCCTAAAACAAGAACAAAGTTTAAGGTGAGTTCTTAAGTGGGATTTAAAATAAATTGTGTTGGTTCTTCCACAGACTTACTTTATATGACTTGTTCATCATCTCGCTGCAGATTGGATTCCTGGTTCTGTGATATCCTTGGATTTTACAGTCACCTACTTAGAAATGTGTCTTAAAAAAAACCTAAAAATCAGCCACTTCCATATATATCAGGAGCCAACCACTGTTGTGTCCGGACTCTGGGCTTCATTTTTGTAATTTATGTGCTAAAAGAGTACAGATAAAATAGAATGGTAGGGCTCACAGGCTTTAAAGAATGTATGCAGCTGCTTCTAACTTCTTTCAACASTCTCAAATCCTATGATTTAGCCATGGAAACTTGTGTTCATTTCACAAATGAATGAATGAATAAATAACTTTTAAAGAGATACATTTGTGTGATATAGCACATTTACTGTCAGAAGTGTAGTAAGCTTTAAGCTTATCTAGTAAAAAAAAAGGTGTTACAATCTCATATTGCACTTTATAGGCATTATTTTCTTGCTAAGGAGACAACTTGTTCTTTAGGCCAAAATATTTTATTTTAGTAACATATATGATACAAAAAGAATTACTAAGTAAGTGTAGTTGTAACTGTGTTGCTAAAATTGCAGCAGTTCACACTAAATAAATTAAGAGTATTAGAAGGAAATGTGTCAGAAATTTAAACCTCCAAAATAATGCAAACTGAGCAAGTATTGAAACAGCACATTTGTGGCCTTTGAGAAAAGCATCCAGACCCAATTAGAACCATTTATTGAGGTCTGGAGAGTTTCTTTTTTACTTTCCTATATATGGTACTAAATATCTTAAACATTCCCCCTTCTCATTGTTTGAAACGTGATTTATGTTTTTTTTAATATCCTGATGCTTCTTTGGCTCTGTTTAAATTAATGGCAAGTAATTCTCRTAATAAAAGGAACAGTATTAGCTATAATTCTTGAAGGATGACTTAGTAAAATACACACTTTCCCATGCATCCTTTTGGCATATAATCTAACATTTTTACTGCTTGTATAATGGTGGAACTATTGGTTTTAATACCATTTATTATTTCAATAGATAGAGTTAAAACTGTGTAGAGCTTAGCCTCTCTCGTAGATAGATAGTGGATATTGTAGGAGTATTTCTTGCCTGTGGGAAGCAAGACAGGAGCTGACAGTTTAACAGTGGGTGCATTTGTGGGTGAAATTCAGYACTGGGAAAGGGGCCAGTTCCCGGTGATTTCATTCTTCAGCAGAGAACATTAATGCAGGGATCTCGCTCTAGCCAAGGGAAGCCAACTCCCCTGACCCTAATCATCCCAAATGAGCGCGTGGCCACGAGCCACAAGACATCGAGAACGCAGCCTGGGGAGGCAGGAGAGGGGAAGCCCGGGAGCAGGTAGCAGCTGGCACTGGATCCCGGAGCCGAGGGGACGGTGCGGAGGAGGGCTGGCCGGGCTGCTYCGGGACGCTGCCAGCTCCACATTCCCCTGCAGCCAGGCTCCCTGGGCGAGCTCTTAGCAGGGCCCTTGTGCTKGAGCTGCTTTGGGAACACAGGCTGATCTCCCTGGTTCACATCCTGGAAAAAAGGTCTTATTTCCCTTATGTGCTCTGCTGTAATATCTGTGTTGCTGTGATGTCAGCMCTCTGTTTATTCCACTTCCCTCAAGGACAAGAAAGCATCAAACCATCCTTCAAAACTTGCCACGTGTATTTCATATAGAATTGGCATGTGTTAAAACAGTACAACACATCTTAATGTGCCTTTCTAAATCATTATTATCCTGGGCATAGTAAAGACAAGTCTCTTTTGAGAACCTGGAGCACAATGACTTGTCCTTCCAACTTTCCCATCTTCTTTTGTTCAGGAAAAGGGTGGAGTTCAAAAGGCAGGCAGTAAGGATTTCACCTTTGGTGTTAATCCATGAAATACCTGAGAATAAATCTGATTCTAAATTTAGTCCCTCCCAAAAAAACTAAAGGAACAGTAACTGAAATTCAACAGGAAAATGGTTGTTGTATTTTAAATGTTCTTTTACTCAGCTCTGCCTTCAATACTCAGGTTAGTGGCTCAATCTCCTTTCCACATGAATCAATCACTTTGTGATTGACTTCAATAGGAGACTGATTTCCTAACTTGAACCTTGACTACACCTTTGTACCTAAAGTTAGCTTATTTCTTCTCAATGTTCTCTTAAATTTATCCTAGTTAGAGGCTAGCTGGTTCCTCGGTATTTCATAATGGAAAAGGTGCAGAACACATCGAATCAGGAATAAATAAATTGTTATTTTCCCTGTCCAAACTAAAGAGTTTCAAAGCAGGACTCAGGGCTTGAGAATCACCCTGTGACCACAGTGTTTGCCTGTTGCCAAGGCCTGTGGTGGGATCTGGATTCCTGTTGTGGTGACAAAATAAGTTCCTCCACCACAAGTAAATGTCGTCCCCACAAAATGGAATAATTTCAAACCCAGCATGACAGTTAAAGCTCTTGGCTTTCAGCAAACTGGGACTTAAGCAGCAAATCAAACAACCCATTTTCTTTTTGATTCAGTGCCACGAGGTTGGCTAGTTAGAATCTTACTTTTTTGTGCAGGAATAAAATTCTCTTCTGCCCCTCGCTGTTGTGTGCTGGTGCTGTGACATGCATGAGAATTCCAGGCACACGTGGAAAAAAATCAACTTGCCATGGAAGATTTAGTGGTGAGGCAATGGTCAAATTTTTTCTTTCTATGCAATTCTAAGCCTGGAACAGCTTCCTTGTCTCCAGCAGATGAGAATGAAATCTGGCTCATTTAATCTAATTTTGTCTCCGCCAACAGATCCTTCTCTCAGTTCTGGTCTGCAGAGCTGATTTTTATAATAGCTTCAATAGGGAAAAAAAGAGAGAAAAATTAAAAAATCTCAGCATAGAGAGCCTCCAATGTTTYCTCTGGACATTTTGTAACTCCTACTGTTAACCAGTAACTGTGCATCTTTTTTATTTAAATAATGATGCCCATAACACTGGAAGCTCTAACATTTACTCAGCCAAAACCATTTATCTTGTTATAACAGGATCAGCATCTCAGCTGGGGCTTCTGGATGCTACTCTACCACAAACAAAATTAAAACCACAGTCAGCTGAAATTAATAGTATATGGGAGCCACACTGTTACTCTCCTCACACATGGAAGGACGTGTGGAGGGTGTTAAATCCGAACACAATGCATTGAGAGAAATGGATTTTTCCATAATTACCAACCCCCTGAGATAGCAGCTATCACCAGGAACCAGCGGAGCTTCTTAAAATATTGCTACAACATTCCTAATGGATGGCTTTCCTTGTGGCTACGTAGGCAAGTGCTCAGTGCCAGCTCCCCCCTCCTCCTGCACTGCAAGACGTAGGAAGCTTTTATTCCCAAACGGGAGCGTTTGCTTGCTGACATCACATGCGGTAGGATCCTTTTGTTTGCCTGTGTCTCCTGCATTGAAATGTTTGTCTGAGTCACAGATCCCGCTGCCTCCCTTCCCCTCTGTCATGCTGCTTGCTTCAGAGCTTCTCCCTGACTCACAGTTTTTAAATTTTGACACAGCCCAGTTTGCTGCATGGCAACTCAATACTTTTCCCTTTAATATTTTATTATGTAATTTTTATCTAAACTCTATAATGATGCAAAAACCACTGCCTTTTTTTACAATTTTTTTTTGCAGCCTGTTTTGAATAGAGGTTTTATGACTCAGATTCAGCACCGAATTTTGTTTCAAGGCAAAGTCAGTTTAGTGTATACTAAATTAAAAATTAAAGATAGTGACTCCCACAACTTSAATTCTCCATTTAGCTGCTGGCTGAGTTTCCTCAGCTCTAACGTTACCGAGTGCTCTGCCAAAAGGGGTCATCTCTGTGCATGTGTACAAACACTTCTCATAATTGAAGTAATTACTATTTTGCAGTGCAGCACCTTTCTTCTCCTCTAATAATCTCCTCGATTTGTTTTCTCTTAATAAAGAGAGGACAAAAAGCTGCTGTGCTTTCAGTGTACATTCATTCTCTTGGTTTAGACTCTGGAGCTGCTGATATTGCTGGTGCCTAAGTCTGGGTTTCCTCTTTATTACAGCCACGAACAAAAGAGATCCTGATTACAGCATCTCAGCCTGAAATGAAGAACATGGAAGACAGGGCTATGCAGCAGTTTGGTTCAAGCCTGAGTCATGGTAAAATATTCCTACTTACTAAGACAGGAACACAAAATTATCGTGCTGGATTAAATCTT
The DNA here is from genome assembly GCA_018881555.1 of Amblyornis subalaris. NCBI lineage: Eukaryota > Metazoa > Chordata > Aves > Passeriformes > Ptilonorhynchidae > Amblyornis > Amblyornis subalaris. Next base: position 2,385,525 of record JACAXG010000075.1, read on the forward strand.
TTGTCCTTCAGATTCTGGCCTTTCATCTCTGTTGTTGCCACTACAAGATAAATGAGAAGTTCAAGCCAGAGCTTTGACTGTCCTTGACCAAGGACTTTGCAGCATGCGAGGGCTAAAGCCCCACTCTGGTGTAGCACTGAAAGCTGCATTTCTCTTCCAGCATCCACTGCCTGTGCCCTGCTCTGAGCCCGTGGTGAGCACAGAGCTGCATCAAACCTCCTTAAAATTCAGGTACACACAAAGCCAGATGCCTGATCCAGATGCCTGTCATTAAATGTGCTGTGCTACAGGCTCTCATTTCATTGTCTTCTTACCCAGTGTAAAAAGATGTAGGTGTAGGCTTCACACCCACCCCCCCAAAAAACACCAAAGCAAACAAAAAAAACCACCCCAAAGCTGAAGCCACTTGTTATAGAAAACATAGATTTTTATTATAAAATTAAAATTATGCCATACACATGGGAATTTTCTGCCACAGAAATTTGCATGTTGCAGTCTTAACATTAAAATAACGTCCAGAGCAGGAACTGAAGTCGAGAGTCTCTGAGGCTGCCTTTGGCTGCACGTTCACTCTGCCACTGCTCTCCTGGAGGTTTTTAACATTCCACTTTGGAATCACTGGTGCTTCTCCTCCTCTGTCCGTGGCCGTTTCCGAGGGTTCATTTCAGTCCCTTCTGCATTTTGAGTGACAGCTGGAGGCTGCACATCTCGGAAGCCATGGGACTGGAAGATGGAAGGAAAATCATGTGCTGAAGCTTGTATGGATATAAAGCATGAGTAACCAGTTCCCAAAAGATGAGAATGAGGGATGATGCTGCCATTTATTTCAGATGAGCAGCCACAGAATGTTTATAGAGCAGGTTAAACTCAGCACTGCAAACTTTTCAACACATGTGCCAAATAATGTCTCCTCATTTTGTTTTTTAATGACATTTTATTTTCACCAACCAGGCTATTACTTTCATTTTACTGCTAATCACCCCTATGGCTACGAAGAACTGCTTCTCTGTAAATTAACTTATGTTGCCTATTTAAATAAATCAAAAGACAAATCCATCAGCTCCCACAGAAGCAAGGAGATGACTGGATTAATTGCCTCAGTCATTTTCAGAAACAAAACTGTGAATTTCTACAACCTAAGATATTTTTGTTCCGTGTACCTACTTAATGAACTGAAAACATCAATGAGACATTGTAAGAGAACAGCAGAGCTGAATCTGTCTCTAGACTGCAAAGACTGTTCCAGCATAGTAATTTATGGGACACAATGGGATGGAAACCTCTGACTGCCAAAAACTAAATGTAGAAGTGAAAACTACATGCTGCTACTCAAGAGAGTGCTTGAAGTAATCTATCTGGCCTAGCAGCACTTGTATTTTCTGTTACTGTAGCTCACAATTTAATTTTTAACCATTTAAAAATATGAAAGATCTCAAAGTCAGTTAGTTAAACATGTCATGGATGCAGATGGAGATGCTGAGATGTTATGTGAAGCCTGCAACTGTCTGAATTCCCATCTCCAGACAAATGCTTTGCAGAGAGCACTGCTGACAGCTCAGTGAAGACTCTCAGTGCAGCCTCAGACAGGAAAAGGCATTAATCAGAACACAAAATTGCTCTGGTGATCCAAAATGCTCAGGTAGAGACAATGTGGGGATGAGAGCATTTCAGGAACGCTGACATTTTGGGTTGGTGCAGTGTGAAAAAAGCAGGCAGAATTACCATCAGACGTGACTCTTCCCAAATGCCAGGGTGTCCCACACCAAGATCAATCCCAAACCCCTGCAAAATGTCTTGCTGAAGTCTCCCATCCCTGTTTTTCTATTTCTGAGTGCCTCACCTCACCCAACCCGGGGTGTTTAAAGGAACAAACAGCAAGAGGTGCCACAGGGGCAGGATCTGTGCAGTCCCTCTGCTATTTATAAGCAACTCAAGTGTTATTCTAAAGAGCATAATGGGGAGTCTTCAAGTTTAATGTTTCACTGCTGCTTGCATCAAATCCCTGCCATTTCCCTGAGGCACAAAGGTGGATCTGTAGCCAAGTATCCACTTAATCCAGAATGCTGACTCCCAGTGAAAGCATTCCAATGGTGTTAAGGGCCAGAGTATGATAAAGTAGGCTGCCCAGGATGGATGTCTTGAACTTGGTTACAGGCAGGCACCTTCTGGGCCTGGCACCTCGAAAAGCCAAGGATTTTGTGTGGATTTGTGAGGCTTGGTAGTGGGTTTTAGATGGTGAGGAGGTGGCTGCTGGAACCAAGGACAAAGCTCAGTCTCCTGTCATTTTGAATGGTTCCTTAATGTCCTCTGGATGCACACACTGGCAAAGGTAGATGGCTTTGTTACTTGAGGAGTGTTCCCTTTGCTATCCTGGYAGACCTTCCACAGTTCAGGGAAACAATTCCTACCCGGAATTTAGATCCTGGGTCTCTGTCTTTCACTGTGAAATAATCAGGTCACATTCCTGGGAAACTCAGGTGAATCAGCTGAGCCTCTTACTCCCTTGTGCATAAATCAGTTTCCATTTCTACACTCTGCATTTAAGAATGAATCCTTATCAGGCTGTGGAAGAAAGGATTTCTTGGGAGAGGTGTTCCACAGCCCCCTCAGAGCGGTGAGTGATTCCAGTGTGCTGGAAAGGACAGGGATAAAACAGAACCAGAGCCCAGTCATGAATTTACACATTTCATCAGCTTATGGGCACTGAACAGCCACTTGTCAATGGTACCAAAGCATCTCATTGCACATTTCCAAGGATCAAGGCCTAAGGAATTTATTATTTTTTTAATTATCTTTTTTTTGTATGCTGGTTATACCTAGATCTGACTTGAAAACATTGGACRTGTATTTACATCTTCCAGTTTAACTATGGAATGGGAAATGATAACAGCAGACTGTTACCAGACCTGAATTTCATGAAAGAAATGGGGGTAATACATATTTTACTTAAAGAAATCATCTGCTGAAGCAATTCATCAGGATTAAGGGAAAAAACACMGGGATAATCTCGAGTTTTAACTAATCTTTGATTAGGATTCACTCTCAATTGTATTTCAAGATAGTGTGCATTCACACAGAAGAGAGCATGGCTGTTTTATGATGCTTATAAAACTGAAMGGAAAAGGCAATTAAACTGTCTGAGATAAAATCCATCTGTTCGTCAGCTGGAGAAAAAGGACTCGCATCACATGATCCAAACAACCTTGGAATGTAGTCCCACTTCCCCTTCCAGTCTTTATAGCASTATCTATTTGCAGTATTTCTTCTGTCCAGGTGAATACATTCAGGAGTGGGGAAAAAAAATCTGATTGGAAGTTTGAGGATCTCATCTTATGGCAGCATTAAAATCTGCAGAAAATGCTATGGCAACGTGTTTCCATGAGGACACATAGCAAACAGCCATGGCATGTACCTATGGATCTGACAGCTGAGGATGTAAGAGTTGAGTGGTGCTGTCTTTTTAAACCTAAATACAGCTTAGACAGCATCTATTCCCATTAATATGTATCTAAGCACTCCACAATAGGAAATAATCACAGGATTTAAGTAGGGATGAATAAGGACTCCAGCCATAAGCTGGGAGCTCCTTATATGATAGTGACAGAAGAGAAAAATCTGTAATTGGCTGGGTGTAGGGTCACTGTAGGATGGAAGAGATAAACACAAYGTGGGTTATATCAGGCGACACACAGAGATGGGGAAACACCTATGGCACAAAGCAGTGGTGAGACCTCTGGAACACCAGGTCACCCTGATCCTAAAAAGATGAACTCAGCTGGAACAGAGGCAAGGAGCCACTTGAGAAACAACAACCTACCTGGCCCAGGAGAAAACAGCCTGGCTTGTTCAGGTCTCCCAAAATGAAGGCTCAGATCTTGGTGATTGCACTTAGGCCAAAAGCTAACACCAAGGGCAGATAAAATAAGCAGCACTAGCAGCAGAACAGATGGGGACAGGCTGCCTGGAAGTTTGATCTGGAAATCAAAGTGTTTGAACTCTGAGAGGACAAAATGCTGGGTCACTTCTCTACAGAGAACAGGTACAAATTACTCACAAATCTGGAGATATCCCAGTATTACTGGTTACCTTCAGAAGGCAGCTGGAAAGCAACACTAAGAAAGCAAAGACCATTCTCAGATTTGTCTGAAAATTCCTTTACAGGTAACAAAGTGCTCCCATCTGTGAATCTCCATCCCAAAAGGAATACTCACTGTGATGTGATAGGGTATGGTGGACTCCTTCTGACTTGGTGATTTGTACAATGTGGCCAACCTGGTAAAACAAAAACCAGATAATTATGATCAATTAATACAGTAATAAAAATTCCARATAGCCCAGTGACCAGACCCAAGTTTTCCTACGCTACCAGTGGAATTCTTGTGGATGTATTTTCATATAGGTCATTTAAACTGTGGATTCCCATCCTTACATGACCTGTCAGCTCAAACACAATCTAGACCTACTAAAAAGAGTGAATGATTAATTAGCCTTGTTTCATCACAGTATTTGATGACATTTTTGGAACAATATTCATTATGAATTAATTCCAAATGTCACTTTCTTAAAATGCAAACAAAGAAGGTTTTGAGCACAACTCTTCCCTACTCCATTAATCATTTGTTCATTGACCTCTTAGAGCTGGGGGTAGACCCTCAAGAATTCCAATACTTCCAGGGAGGCTTTTTCCAGAGATTTCACAAGCCTGCCAATATAACCCAGAGGCTGGAGAAGATGATGTTCTATTTCTAAGCCTGCCCTTGCCACTGACACACAGCATAACCTTGAGAAAATACTTTCCCTTTTATTTCTCCTCTGACACTTCCCTGATTTTGTGCATTTAGACTCTAAGCAACACACCTTGATTTGTGCTATAAAAAATTGCATAGCAGCTCAAAAGCCAAGGGTTTTGGCTGCTGGTCTGCACCATGCCCACCTCCCCAAAACTCACACTTACATAAGCCCATCTAGAAAGTGTTCTGCTCTCTGCAGCAAGACACCCTGCCAGAAATCCTGTTAATTATTTTTGGGGGGTTTTTTCCTCCCTGAGGTGCCATTCTATTAGAGAGCAGGTAATTACAGCCCGAGGAACACTGCCACTTCATGTTAGCTACACAGGGAATTCCTCAGAACGCTCAAGTGCTGGCTTATACTTGACAAAATTGCCAAATCTGGAGCTGCAGAAGCCAGGCTTTCACAAGAGCTCAGCTGGAGCCTCTGACTCAACAGGATCTTTCCTCCCAGCAATGAGAACCCTCAGAATTAAGCTCTGACATTTTCAGTAGTAGAGAGAAAGGAGGAGACAGGTATCACAGTTGGCCAAAGCACTTTTTAAAAATGACACAAAAAGGCAAATGGATCCTCAAATGGTCTTTGTGCCTCAATAACCCGATATAAAAACAACAAAACCACAATGGATCATCAGGTATAGGCAGTCTGGGCAAGAATATGACAGCATTGAGCTATTTCTGCTGTTACAGTTGTAACCAGAATTGCTGTTTCTGCAGGCCCCACTCCATGTTAGCTGCAGATTTAGATCAGTAAATAAGCCATGTTTGTCTATCTTTGGCTTGTTTTCTGGAATTCCTATCTGCAGCCTTCCTAGCTCTGTTGCAGAAGAAAAAAGTTCTTTTCATATATAAAATTAACTTTTGTTCACTCTGCAATCATTATGTTGATGCAACTTGTCCTAAAAAGACTGTTAACTAATCAGCGATGTTAATTTAATTCCAAATTAAACAGCCTGCTGTAATCATTCTGCAATGCCTTCAAACTTAGAATTTAAAAACAAAACTCCTCAAGAAAGTGTCACTGCGTTTCTCTTTCAAAATCAACAAGCCAAACTCTGCACAACAACATTCCAGCAGCATATTTTGCTCCCTGTTTGCAGAAGATTAGGGAATTGAAACACGGCTCCTTAATCTCAAGCTGCTGCGTGGTGATATTATATACAGGACAAATTTAACTGACCAGGAAAGAGAAATGACCTTGCAATATAGAGAGGGGAAAAGAGAACCAGGAAACAGAGGAGATCTCATGGCAACAGGCAGAATTTTACACTGTTTTTAGAAGGGCCAACCCACCCTCCCCAGCTCAGCCCCGTGCTGGCCACCAGTGCAGCTCCGGCTGCCTCTCTGCAGGTCACCATAACCTGGAATTGCACAGCTTGGCAGGATCCTGCTGCATTCCAAAGCAAAAGGGTCCAGTGGCTTTGGTTCTTTAGCTTTTAGGATTAGACTGTTGGAATGGCATCTCTTCAGAGCGGGGCATAAAAATCAACTTGTAACCCACCAGCTCAACACTTGCACCGAGTCTATGGCACAAATTCACATTAAAATGAAAAGAGTTTTGTACCACTCCAAAACACTCAAAAAAAACCCCCATCCCTATCTTGCAAAATGCAGATAGTAAAAGAAATTTTCTACTTAGCCACCAGATCCTAAATCCTTGTGTCTGAACAACTGCCATTGGGGTGTTATATTTGGATAAGACATGGCATCTTGTCAGAAGGAACCCACCACGGCGGGGRAGAGGAGCCTGACAGTTCAGCCCACACTGTCCCAGCCTGAAGGAGAAAATTCCTCAGCCTCAGGAGCTTGGGATGTGGCAGAGCAAGGCCAGGAGCCAAATTCAAACCCCTGCCTGGCCACTATGGCCACTTTGAAAGATTCTCCAGTGCCACACTTGTCACCAAATGGATTTTCCTCACATTGTCACTCACCTCTGACTGTTGTCCCAGTGGAAGATCAAACGGACGGTGGCGGCGTGTCCCCAGCTTTCTCCTGAGGGACACAAAGTGACAGACCATTACCTYCTATACCACCAGCAGCAGCAAACTGAACTGAAATGAATCTTCAAATACAAAAAAACCCCACCATTAACACAAATATGCCTTTCTTGCAGTCATGAATCATGTCTTTCTCATACTTGCAAGGATTTCACAACAAATACACCAAGACAAGGAATAACCYCTGCAGTCACAGTGTGTTTTACACAAGTCTTGATGCCACACTTCATATTTATAGAAAGATTTTATGGATGCCTAATAAAGGACAGGTACTAGACAAATCTTGAAAACAGAGGCACCTTGAAGAAGAGATTTGTCTAATTACTACCGAAGAAATCTACAGAGTAAGTCTAAATCCTGCTTCAGAATTGCAATATTCTGTCTCTCAGGCATAATTATGAGCAAACATCACTCCCTCTGGGATACCAGCTTTGGGAGAAAGTCAATGATTATTAAAGTATTAAGGGCCCCTGAAGCAGTCTTCTGCTGCTGACAGCAAAATGCAAAATAACACAACCAAAAGCAAGGAGCAGGGAGGTGTGGTGGAAAGAGAGGAGGAAGTTTGGATTGTTATCCTGTTTCAGCTCAGCCCTGACCATGAGCTCAGTCAATGTATAGACAGCTTTACTGGGTGTTTTTTCCTCTGGTTATCCCAGGAGACAGCAGTACAAAGACGGATTGCATTTTAAACCAGTCAAGTCTCTCCTGTCCACCTGCTCTGTCCTGTCCGTCCCTCCCTCATCTCCACCACGTCTCCAGCCCCACGTGCCCCCTGTGCTCTGGTATTTATTACAGCACAGAGAGGAAAATATAAAAGATTCCACTGTAATGAAGACCTAGACCCTCTGGGCATTTTGCCAGGCCTTGCTCCACTATATCTGAGTTGAGATTAAAGATTTTGGCTATCAGATATGGCTCCGAGGCAGAGATCAAAACACATTTTACAATGGCTACAAATTCCACACATTTCCAGCTGTACTGAATATGAGTGAAAAATGCTGCTGTAAAATTGTTGAGTTGAACTGCCTGTAGATTAATATTTGACCTCCTTTCTAAATATATTTAGTAGAAATGTCTAGGAACACCCAGCTTAGCTATCACTGGTGGGAAAGAAAGCTGTCCCCTTGCTAAAGCTCTTGACTTAATACCTTGGCAGCATCTGTGCTTTTTTCTTTTTTTTTCATAATTAAGATCTTTCCTTCTGCTCAGGAGCTGAGTAAGAATTTAGAGATTAATGCTCTCATGAAATCTTAGAAAAAGCAGTTTCTCAGGCTTACCAATCAATGGGGGGAAAAAACCTACTTAGTGGAGGCAATAGGATTGATTAATTTTACTTGGGGGGGGTTGCCGCTGACCCCTCCTTAAATAGTTCCTTTGGCTACAATCAACCATAGAGGAGTGGGAGGTTTTTTAGCCTTTATGATGAGGCTTTTGAAATATCATCTCTACAGAGCAGGGCATAAAAATCACTTGCTTAATATTTCACCAGCTGGTACAAAGTTGCATTTTTGGAAGAGTTCACCCTACTCAGTTGAACAATGCTGTGGTCACAGTCAGCTCCACAGGGGGTCATGTCAAATTAAATGCTTGTGAAAGAAAATATGCACAAGATAATGCAGGATATCTTTGAATTATAACCTCCCCTRAATGTCTTCACATTCTTTACTGTCCCCATGACTCAATAAACACAACAGCTCCCAAACAATGCTGGCCAGTGAAAAAAGACAGACTCTATTAGCTTTAATTGAGTTTGTAGCCAGAGAGGCTGCCAAAAATAATCCATCAGAGAGCAGGAGGCAAAACTGACAAAAAGGGTCAGATCTTGGGAGCTGGGTCTGCTTGCACAGCTCCAAATTCCACATTCTCCACATTCCTGGAGGAGATGGGCTGTGTTTTTTCCCTTTACCCTATGCCTGTGCCAAATGGTTTGGTGCCTGCACAGGCACTGGGAACATCTTTGCCTTTGTACTGTCCCCTTCTCCCTCCTCTCCAGAACAGAGGAATCATTACTTAGCTCACAGAAACTGGAAGAATTTGTGCCCTTTAAGTGAATCATTAAATAATGCAAAGTTACAACCTGAAATAAGATTTAAGTGCTGAACTTTTCCTTAATTCGTTGAAATCTCTACTTCAGAACTGTTTTATTTTCCCCTGTGACGGCAGCAGAAGGGCCTGGATGAGGTATCTGCTCATTACAGGGCAAAATTGAGCAGCCTGGAAAAAAACTCTTTAACCTGGCTCAGGACAGGCTGTGCCTGAGGATCCCACACAGAACTTCCCTCTACATCACAACTGCAGAGAGTTCCAGTGATGCAGCAAATATGAAATGCCTTTGCAAATAATTAATGGAACATGTTCAAGGGTAATGGGAAAATAAACAATTTAAACTGTTTGGGAGAGGCAGTGAATGGTTCTCTGGGAATTTAGGAAATTGCAGCTTAGTTTGGAGTGTGCAAGCATTAAGGTCTGTTCTTTTTTGAGTGATTTAACCTCCTCCTCACCACATCCCTGCTAGAGGTTTACTGCTCCCACGTACATTTTTTGGATGATCTTTCACCTGCCAATTTTGGTTTAAATTACTTGATTTATCAGAGGTTTACTTATTATTTAAATAGCTCGAGCTTACTTGGCYCACTTTTGGCAGAAAAAAAAATCCAACAACACTCTCAACCTGTGAGCTTCTGCAAACTGGAAATAGAATGACTTTTAAACATATTTACAATCTCTTTTCATAAATATGTTTAAAAGGAGCCCAAGTCTAGAATAAAATTTGATAGTTGCTAATTATAATCACAAGGCTGCCACTGATCAGCACTACTGTGGAGTTCCACAATGCCAGCAATTCCAGCTGTTATTTTCACCATGGATTCTGCTCAGTGCAGAGATTCAGCAATTTCATTTTCTTTGTACCTGATGCCAAAGGAAAGGAACTTATAGATCAATTTTCAAGTCACAATATAAACACTCACCTAAAGCAGGTACCAACGTGGACTGGCTTTGTCCAATCCTTGTTGTCATYTGGTTTGTCAGAACTACCTGAGAGAGGAAACAGAAGCAAAGAAATGAGAAAATCTCCTGAAAAGCAGCATATTGGTGGGAGGGAAGAGAGGGAATTTTCAAAAGGCTGTTATTGATATAGCAGTTACTCAGGCAAAACTCTTGGCAACTGTGATGAAGCTCCTGTGCTAACAAGAAATTGTAAAGGTGCCTCATCTTTCCAAAACAAATTAAGAGAACCCTGCAAAATGTATTTTTGGTTTGAATGGGAGATTTCTTCCATTCAAGACTTTAAAGAAACCTAAATTCCTCCCTTCCCAAGGGATGCAAACTCCACACAGCTTGTTTATCCCACTGCATTTGTCCTAAACGCCGTTCGGATCCGTGTGTGGATGCACGTGACTCGCGCTGGGCCCTCCGTGAGGAGAGAGCTCTCGGTCACTGGGGTAAATGAACTCGGGGGTGCTGCTCCCAACGTGCATTAGCCTGGTGATTAACTGAGTTTCTGTGCCTTGTAGTCTAAAAATGCACGAGTGGGTACAACACAAAGCAGAATGGAAGGAACAGACAGAGCGGGGGAGTGTTTTCGCAGCCCCAATCGCTGGTGGGAGGCTCACAGACAGTGTAGGTTAGATCCCCGGTAGAAGTGGGGGTGGGTAGAGCCAGAAAAGAGCCAGGAATATTAATCACAAAGTTCATTAAAAATGAAAAATTGTACCCATCTCAGACCCTAGAGATTTCCATTGTTTGACATGCTCGGAGGATTCTTGCTCGAGTGGTTCGGAAAAGTGTGTGAGCAAAGAGTTCCACTGAGCACAGCCTGAAACACTGACACAGCTGAGAGCCCAACACATCTTAGAAGAAACTCATCACAAGCAGATGGGAACAGCCCCAAACAGKCTCCTCATCTCCCTGCTGGAGAAGGGCTGGGCATCCTCACACCGAGTCCAGCTTTAGCATCTGACTTCCTACCATATTAGAGCATCCAGGCTGCCYGACAAGCAATCCCTGGCATGCAGGCTGGATTTAGCCTGCTCACAGCTCATGGAGCTAACTCAGACACTAACAACAGGGCCACTCCAAGAGAAATCATTCCTGAAGCTGTGACTGATCACTGCTTTAGGAGGAATTTATGGAGCAAAGTTGTACCAAACTGCTCCCTGGTTCAGAAGAAATAATTTCTACATTTTTCCCTTGACCAAAAGAAAACACTGTCCAATGACCGCAGCTGCTGTTCAAGGTCAGCTGGTACCAAGGTGGGAGTGAAGGCACTCAGGAAACCCGAGGCTGTGCAAACCCTGGAATAACCATCTCCCTGGTACCCAGAGCAGCAGGAAGGAGCTCCACAGCTCATGTCAGGACAACAGCAAGGGAAYAGTTTCAGAACACTGGACTCTTCCCTTCCCACAGCTCCCAGAGGAAGCATAAGGGGAGCTTTATTTTTAGCAGCTCGGAACAAAAGCCAACTGAGCCAGAGAGTTGTGGCTGACAARGTCACCTGGACACTGTTAGAGGCACAAGCACCATTTTGAGGGCTGGGGAAGCTCCAATTCCTGAACAATGCTCCTCTGAGCTGTCAGAGACTCCCAAAACAACTTCTGGAACAGCTGCAGCTTCCCAGTGCCATCTGCTGGCTGCGAGTCTGCTGCCTCCACATCGGCGTCAGTGACGTGGAAACAATGCCCAGGATGGAAGCTCTGGGTTTCCATGGATGCCAGAAGAGAGAGCCAGACCAGCAGATAAAGTGGTTTCCCCCCTTAGGAACACTAAGACCGGAGTTTATTTTTAAACAAAGAGTGGAAAGTTGTGTTGGAACTGCTGAACGCTCCGATGTATTCTTGTAGGTGAACTCACCAAGGGAGCGTTCCTTGTCCAACCAAATCACTGGAGATGATGGCAAACAGCATTACAAATTACATGCTACCATTTAATTAAGATCCACAGGATGCTGGTGATGCAAATCTTACTTATTTTGGGATGTCTAGGAATTTCCCACCTTTTAGGTGTTTTGCCTGTGTGATCCATCTACGTTTACCAACTAAACTGGCAAGAGTGAATGCAGAGGGCATTACTGCAGTTTTATTTTGCTTTTGGAGACAACTGCAAGCCACATTTTTTTAATTCTGTGTAAAAAAAAAGTAGCATATTTTGGGATTTAAAGCTGCCCTGGACTTACAGCTGATTTATGGTCGTTTGCTATGATGATGAGCTGCTGTGCCAGACCATTCAACAGCCTCGTGCGCAGGGACAGGTCCTCAAAGTCGTGGCGAAAGGGAAAGGCAATTCCATCAATCACCACCAGCCGGACCTAAAGGCAGGAGAAAAGGTAAAAAACTGCCATTACCACCCTATAAAAAATGACAAAAAGCAGCAGGACCTATTTTTAAGTGCACTGGAAGGTTTTATTTCATACTTGGATGAGCACCACTGAGTAACACCTATTTCTCTCTCCATTCCAGTGACAATCAGCACCTCAAAGAGTGCAAGGGAAGAGCCTCAAGCTCCAAACACTCCAGGGCTGCACTTTGCACAGGTACCAGCCAGGCCAGAGCTCCCCCATGAGTTAACTCAGCACAGAGCTGCCCTCCCAAATGTGCCCTCAACATCTCCCTGACTTCTCTGCAGGTACAGAATATAAAATAACAAAGCTGGACTTAAAGCCTTCTAGAGGAGGAGCTAGAGAAAATAACCATTAAACATCAGAATTGTATTTCAGTTAACAAGCAGTAATTTATCACACCTTCCCCCTCAAAAATTAAATCCAAATAACATCAGAATACTTGCTGTCTGGAGCCACTCTTGAGATAGCTCTTATCAGTGATCTGCCTTGGAAACAGAGTTTAACAGATGCCTAAAGATATTCCAGACACACTGCACTGGAGCTGAGGATCTATCTTGCCTCAAGATGTTTGCTTTGCTGAATTATTTCTTTTGTAGCAATCATTAGCTGAAGTCAGAGCACGACGCAGCTGCTGGCTCATCACCCTCAAGACACTGTATAAACATTAGTCTGGGTTTTGATTTATTCTAACTTCATTTGTTGTGGCTGTTTTGATGACCCAAGTTTGAAATACAGGAGGGAGATGGATGGTCTCACAGTGCCTGCATTCTCAGATGTCACTCAAATCCTTGGTATCTACAAGTTCTTGCATTACTGCACAAGATAACAAATTGGAAACCACACAAACCCCCTAATTTTCTGCATTATTAACTCATTAGTGGGAACTCTCTTTATGACCGGAACACACAAGCCTGCACAAACACCACTGTGAAATGGTCCTGGGCCTCCAACTGAAAAAAAAAAATCTTAATTTACAAAAGAAGATTAAATAGTTAGAATTAAAAGAAGATATCTGTCTGTATTCTCATTTTTCCTCCTTCCTACAAATTCTTTTCCATGAGTCTGTATATCTTCCTCATGTATAATTTTTCCACTTTAAACACAATCAGTTTAACAGCATAAACATGACTCAYGCTAGAAAGGAATCTATACATGGTTATATAACCTGTCTATCAGGAATATGTCCAGGTAGCATGGAATTTAGTTAAATTTCTCCCAGTTGCACTTGTTTTAAGACAGCAAACAAGAAGACTGGAAGTATTTAAAGTATAGAGAGAGCTTGGTAACATTTACCTTCTCCATGTCAGCTTGGCTCTAGCAGACCTTAAAGAATTAGGTTTTTTATGACAAGAATATTTTCTATCAGTCTTCCTCATATTATTAAAAGATCTCAAACKAATTCATATTTCCAAGCGGCACATTTGGATCTCTAATTCTCTATCTATCTCTAAATCTCTACAACTTTGTCTCTCTCATAAAACCCCCTAAAATCTGGAGGCTTCCTGTGGTCCCAGACTCGGCTCCAGAGGGATCAGACTAATTTTAATGAGAGCTGGACTGCAACGAGCAATCTGTCGAGTCACTTATAGCCTGTCCAAGGAATCAGCAGAAGGTCTTGTGGTTCTCCTGCAACCTTCAGTACTTCAGGCTGCAGGCCAAGCACAGATAATCAGCACAGATGGTACCAGGGAGCTGCAGCCCCGTGGAACTGTGCTAATGAAGCCATGTACTTTCCACAAGAGCAAACACAACAGGGCACCGTTAGTACCTGGCAGGGAAAGGGAAATACCAGAACACACCAAGCAAAAGGGAGACTCCCACCTGCRTTTGCAAGAACACAGCAGCTTCCACATGTGAAAAATTTTGGAATATGTGCAAAAGACAATCCAACTAAACACTGGTTTGTGCTCTGATAGAACGAGGCACAGTCATTTTCCCCAGATCCTGACAGGGAGTGATCTGCAGTGCAGACTCTAGAAATCTGGAGGGGAGGTGGTGAAAATCTGCCTTACAATAGCATTTCTCTAAGACATTAGGTACTAGGAAACTTTCTGGCTGCAGTCCACCCAAGAGTCAAGCTGCAGGCTCTGGTTGCTTGTAGCAACAGAAGATGCACTGCAAAGAAGGAGAAGAGTCACTTTCTGGATGGTGCAGGATGTTTCTGGTCCTCAGTGACCTTCTAGGGCAAAAAAAAGGGCACTAAACCTTTCTGGTGCCACCCTCATGGTCACCACACACCCCCCTGGCTCAGAGGCTCTTGTGCAGAGCAGTTCTGTGGTGATTCACAACTCGGTGCTCACAGAAATGGAACATGTGGCAGCACAGACCCAGTGTCCTCGCCTCAGAGTGGAAATTCAGGATGATGGCAGCAGCAGCAGGAGCAAAAGTAAATTACCCTCAAGAGTAATTGGGATGGGAATGAAAAAGCAAACAAGCAGAAGGCTTTGCATTTGTACTCTGGTACCAGCCAATATTTCACTGCCAAGCTGACGAGGTACCAAGGTGTTTACTCATGTTACTGTGGCAGACAAAAATCTTCAGTGTGAAGATGAGTGATACCTCCTGACAAGCCTGCAGTAACCCTTACCTTGGAATGCTCTGAGAGGAATTCTGGGAGGAGGTAGACCTGGGCAAGCAGCTCTGTGTAGTCACGACAACGGAAGTAATAAATGTGAGAGAGAATACTTTCCAGAGAGAAAGTCTCCAAAGCTTTCCGATGATCTGAGAACAAAACAAACAGATGAGTAAATGACTCAGAAGTCTGTACGAGCATATTGTTACTTTCATCATCCCACCAAACCCTGCCCTCCACACATAGCAACAGCAAAGCCCCCAGAAACAGAACAGGCAAGGTAAGGAGTGTGGAAGCAGATTTTCCATCTGGCTTGAAAGTCAAGAAGGTGGCGAGCAGATGCTATCCCAGCACTTGCACACAGATACACCGGAGCCTCCAAGGGAGGGCTCCAACAACGAAAAATKTATTTCTGAAGCAAGAACTTCTCCGGTAAATCACTTTCAAGCCAGAACACCACTRGAGGACATCAGGGACTATTAATCATCCTTCGTTTAATATGCAAGCAGTAGCTCATCTAATCCAGTGTTTTTTTACCTCAACTCAAACATAAGTTTGGTGCATAAATTCTCCAAGAGTAACATAAAAGTTGTGTCTGTATCCCCAAGAGAACTGATGACTTAGAGAATAAAACTCTTATTAAATGCAGCCTGGCTGTATTGACCTTATGGAGGAGCTGAATTCCAGTTACAGTTCTACTACACAGGCCTTCAGCAGCAACACTGCCTCAAAAAATTCTGCTGCTCCTCTTCTCTTTTCCCCACCTGTTCCTGTGTTTTGGAACAAAACAATTCAGTTTTGCTCAACAGAGTTGGGTTTGAGTGTGGCTGCAAATTTGATCATTAAGGTGCTAAAAAAAAAACAAAGAAAGGAAGAGAGGAAGAGAGGAAGGAAGGGAGGGCAAACACCAAAACCCCACACGCCTAAAACCCTCTCAAATCACCACGTAGAAAAATAATTATTTTTGAAGTAGATCAGCTCAGTCTGCTCCAGATACGGATGCAGTTCGGGGTTTGATACACACAGATGGAAGTAAAAGGCTGTCAGCAAACACTCCCTAAGCCAGCCCTGCTGCTGAAAGCCCCAAAAGTAACCCTGCAGCCTACAACACACTCATTTCGCTCCATCCTTGCCTGCCAGGCAGAAAGAAATGTCCTATCAAYGTACCTTCTTCTTGCTGAGCCTCAGCAATGAGGTGGCAGTGCTGCACACAGGCAGCTGCAATGTCCACCACCCTGTCCACCATGAAACTGCCCTCAGTGTCAATGAACACAGCTTCTCCAGCAACGCCCCCGAAGCACTCCGGGATCTGCACGTCGACTGCCAGCTGCATACTGCCACGGGAGACAGGGAAAGAGAGGAATATTTACATCCCAGAGCATTCCCAGCTTGCTCCTGGGGTGATATTTCTTCTGAGGAATACATGGAACAGGGAGCAGTACACCCATTATTATATTTATAATGCTGTAGAATAATCAAAGATTGCAGTCACGACAAGAAAAATGGACTCRTTTAATAGCTAAGTTAAATAAAAGTGATTTTTGGTTGCACAGAAGTCATGGAACAGTTCAATACCAGAGCTGTGTTTTCCCAACACCGGGCGCTCCGCAGATCTCGGTGATTTTTGTCAGCTGCACTCCCCCTCCCAGGATGTTGTCCAGTGCTGAACAGAAGGTGATGATGAAGCCCTGGGTTTGCTCTTCTTCCAGGAGCTCCAGGGCTGTGCACTTCCTGGTGGCACCCRATCCCCCAGCCGTCCTTGCTGCRTCCCCGTGGCATTCCTGCCTCACCACCTGCAAYGCTTCCAGCGCCTCTTCCCTGGAGATTCCAATTTCTAGGAAAGTCAAAACCACGTAACACCACCTTATTTTTATAAGCAGTGATTTGATTCTGCTGCATGGCACAGAATGATCCATATTCGCCCTCTCAGTACAACGTGCACACAGCCCTGGCACTAATGATGTGATTTGCAAACTTTTATTATCATAGATAATAAAACTACTCATAATCAAAATCCCAAACTGGTTTGGGTTGGAAGAGACCTTTAAGACCACCCGGTTCCACCCTCTGCCATGGGCAGGGACACCTTCCACTATCCCAGGTTGTTCAGAGCTTCATCCAACCTGGCCTTGGACACTTCCAGGGATGGGGCAGCCACAGCTTCTCTGGGCAGCCTGTGCCAGGGCCTCACAGGGAGGAATCATCGCACACTCCTTGAAAAAGGCCATTTTCTGACTTCACAGCAGCTTATTTTGTTTAAATCACACAGAAAAAAGAAGAGGGAAGCTGAGGAAAGAGGAGGAATGACACTAACAGAATCCTTTCGTTTTCCTGCATCCCACTTACATCAATCACTCAGTGTAAGCTGATCTTTTACCAGAATCCTTTTTTTTTATTATTCACTGTGCCCATTTCCCGGGGTGCCGGGAAGCGGAAGGGGGAAGGGCCCGGAAGATCCCGGGGAAGCCCCGCGGGGCCGAGGGCCGCCGGTACCTTTGCTCAGGCCGCAGGGGCCGGTGTCCAGCAGCTCCTGCGCCGTCTGGAAGCCGGCGGCGGCGAGGCGAGCGCGCAGGGCGGGGGCCAGCGGCAGCGTGCCCACCTCCCGCTGCATGGCGGCACCGGCACCGGGCGGCGCCGGCACCGGACACGCCCCGGACACGCTGCGGACACGCCTCGGACACGCCTCGGACACGCCCCGGGAGCGGAGACCGCCCTTGGCCACGCCCCCTCCGCCACCGCCCCTCGCTGTCTGGCCCCGCCCCGCCACACCCTGGCGCGAACCGTGCGGGCGGGGTCGCTGCGCATGCGCGGTGCCGCTCCCGCGTGTCGGGGCCGTTCGCGCGGCGGGTGAGCGGAACGGCGTGGGCCGCGTGTGAGCGTGGGCGCCGGGAAGGGGCTGGAGCGGCCCGTCCCGACCCGGGAATGCCGCCGGGTRTGGGCTGCCTGTGTCCCCGCGGAGAGGCCGGTGCACCGGGCGGGTTCTGTGATTGTCGCCTCTCCCGTGCGCGCACCGGCCGGTCGAAAAGGGCTCAGTTAGGGAGGCCAGGAGGCTGTTTTCCCCTTCCGTCTTGGGATTCTCCTGGTGGAAGCAGCCGTAACTTTAAGCTACTGCAGGTTCCGAGGTCAGAAATAAGTTCTTGAAGCTGTGGCACTTTGCAGCTTGATGACGTTTCCTAAATTTTCCCAGTTCTGCTCAGGAAAGAAGATGGCTCATCCCATCCCTCTCCCATTTCCATGCCCAGTCAAGCTTGGRAGTGTAAGAGGTGACTCCCTGGAAGCTGACCTGCATGACTATGTCAGGGAAGGGAACTATGTGAAAGTGAAGAAGCTTCTGAAAAAAGGTAAAAGCTGAGTTTAGACAAGTACTGGCAGAGAAGATTTACTTTTTCCTTTATGCTTTTATTTCTGGTAAAAAATAGTCAGCATACTGCTTGTACAATTCAGTTTTCTGAGCGAAATGTATTTACAAAATGATTTATAGTTGCCTTTTTCTGTTCAGGAGGAGTAGTTATTGAATCAAAAAATGTATTGAAATAAGTTAATTGAAAAGAAAACGCATCTTTTRCTGGTAAGGCGCTCATAAAGAAATGATTGAGGCATTGTAAAACTAAAATTTTGAAAGTCTGCTGTAACAATATTCTCTTCAAATGGGATTTTAATTAGGATTGCCAGATTCTTAAGGTACGCTTTAGATACTGGTGGTTGGGCGGGGCTGGCGCTTCTCGGCGAGCGCGCGTCTGATTGGCCCGCGGAGGTAGAACATGCAAATCGAAGGGGGGCGCGTCACGCGGGCCGCCACGCGCGGCCGTTCCCGCGGGGCGCGGGCGCTCCCGCGCGGCTCGGGGCGCGCTCCCGTGGCCGCGCGGGCTCGTTCCGGGTGCGCGCGGGG